>OX375867.1:77853490-78197731 GCA_947359475.1 Heligmosomoides polygyrus bakeri
ATGCTGAGAGAGTAGACGTTGCTGCTAGGCGTTTGAAGGAGGTTACGGAATCAGGGATGGGAGCAGTTTTAAGGAGGTGAAGATATGCTGCTCCTGGGCGGATCTAAGTCTTATATGCCATAATAAGCACTTTGCTATCCTTTGTGATCAGAGCTTTGAATATATTGTATGTACGAGCGAGAGCTGTCCGGTACAATTCCTATAATGAAGAAAAAGGTCGAGCGAATCTTGGTTCTTGAACCCAAGGTCTTTGATGAGGAATGACCTTGAATACATCAGGAAAAGTAGAGTTGACACGGACTTGAAAGGTTCTGCCAGTGAGGAAGCACTTCAGGCAATGGTAAATTTTTTGATGAAATCCTAGCTTTTCCAGTTTATACAAAAGTTTTTCGTGGGTAACTCTGTCAAATGACCTTGATTGGTTTGTCGAGCGGTCTCGGCTGCGGATTGTCCCATTCTGAAGTTGAAATAAATTATCGCTCGGAATCGCTCATTCGACATAATAAGCCCTTCAAGAACAGAAATATAAAACAACGTTGAAACATAAATTATTTATTCAGCCAGAGCGAAAAATGCTATACAGAAACGAGCACTAATGCGCAATGCAAGTTGAATTTTTTTGCTTAATAATAGACGAACGAAAATAGTGACGCAAAACGCTGAGAACTTTCCGGACAACCTAATACTAACCAACTGCTATGTATAGCTAATGATGCAACACCCTTCTTCAGCAATGATGGAGAAACGCAAAAACATGCGCTTTATAGCGAGTGAAAGGTTTTGATCGAGAGGTCAATGTTGATCGATGACGTTGATTGTAGCTTCAAAGCGACGTTTCGTTGTTTGTACAGTACCGGACGCGTCTTTTGAATAGACGCCGAAAAAACCGCACTTTTGCGGTTTTTTCGGCGTCTATTCAAAAGACGCGTTCGGTACTGTACAGTTAGGCAGTCAGCCCTGCCTAGCGGTTCCGTGCGGAAAATTTTTCAGATGTCTAGCGGCAGTTTCCGTCGGATTTACTTCAGCGAGTTGAAACTGGAAAGGACTTCCGCTTAAACCGCTTGAAATGTCAAATAATTATGGGGCCAGGGAAGTATCAACGAATGCGCAGTACGAAACTGTTCCAAAAGTTTCGTGCCGGCCAGGGGTGCACATTCAACGGTTAACGATTTGACGAATTTAACGAATTAACGGCATTTATGTTAAAATCTGGTTTAACGACTTAACGGAAATTTTCAAAAATTCAACGGAATTTTTAACGGACTTTTTTGTCAGTGAGTTTACCACATATGCCCTTAGTCTTCACCAATGTTGCCGGTCTCGTCCTCCCTACTAGGACTGTTCCTAAAAAAAAACTATTGAAATCAGACAATATTCTAATGTTTTCATGAATTTGTTTTGAATTTTTGAAATTTTTCAAAATGCATTTCGGGGGGTGCATGCGGCGCAGTCGGAATAGATGCTACTGTCGATACAAGGCTCCTGGTTCGGAGTTCCCACCCAGGCCAACCAAGCTTTCCATCTCTCCGGGGTGAATTGGTACCAGGCTTGTCTCTTGTTCATCGGCTCACCACTGCAAGCCATTGTATGACCAATTACGCATTCAAATCGCCTTCACGACATCCCATAGAAGAAGAATTCGTGGCGGGATAGTGATTAAGTAATGCCGCCCTTTATCCTTCAATCCTTTGACGCATTTTGGACCTAGAAATTTCTTCGCCTAGCCCTTAAGCACGCCAACGAATCCACAAAGATACTGGTTTAACCTCCTCGTAAGATACGCCTATCCTCACCTGGCAATATTTATCCCAGAAAACATGTGTTCGCCACCTGGAGCAGTCCTGACGGAGGGAATGTTTTCGCTCGCTGGACGTATTTTAAACGATTTAAGAAAACGCTAATAACAAAAATTAGGAAAGCTGCTTTTTCTGAACCTTAGCGCGTTGACGACGTATCACAATCACACCTTTTCGGCAGTGTAGGACCGTGTGACACGATGTCGTGTCACGGTCTCGACGTTGCAAAAGATTGGTCCCACACACCAGGTGCTCGAAAATCGTGCGTTCGACAACGTGTTAACGTTCCACTGATAGGCTTTTACTCGTATCTTTATTAAAATTTTCTTTAATTAATGGGGTGATTCCCGCATTGAGATTGTATATGCTCGTAGAAACAGTGACTCAAAACGGTTTTGCAAAGAACTAAGAAAGGGGAGCTCAGATCTTTGCCTGATCGTGCATTTTAAGATGCCTTGTCGGTGATCACCCTGCATGATATTTCCGTACCTCTCTTATTCCACACCCTGCTAATTGCACTTTTTAACGAATTTTAACGATTTACCGGAAATTTAACGAAAATTTTCCGTTGAAAAATTTCGTTAAAAAAATTTAACGCACAGAATTTTGTGTGCACCCCTGATGCCGGCAACACCAGCCTCGAAGACGAATCATATGGCAGTCGTTCCATTGAAGGCGTGAGTCGAAGCTGATCCGCAAAAATCACGTGAGACATTGCAGAAGACCTCGACGTCGATTACACTACAGTTGAAGCAAGCTGGGAGGACTAGGAAACTAAATTGACCGAAACTCAGAAAGATCGTCGTTTGAGATGTCGTCGGACCATCTTTTGCGCAATGGCAACGATCCGTTTCCGAACGGATTGTGGCTTCCGATGAGAAATGGATACTTTATGATAACAGACGCGTTTGCCTAGTGGCTGAACCAAAAAGAAGTTCCCCACCATAATCCACCCAAAGCCGGAAAATTTGACTAAAATCGCGATAGGGCATCTGAAAATGAATGTGTACATCAGTGAAGTTCTCAGTTTCCCCACCTTCATTAATTGCTCACGATTCCTGTCCTCTTTTTCTTGTCTTTTCATTCCTCTCATTTTCGCATTCCTTTTATTTCATGCTACATATCTTTCAATAGCCAATTTAGTTTGCTCCTTCTGTGATTTTCTCAGCCTATAGTATTTTATTCGAATTGGCAATAAATAAATAAAATAAAATGAAATAAAAACCAAATTATTTTTTAAATGGGCGCCTTAAATCAAATTCCATATATTAGGTTTTCCGGAAAGTTCCCAGCATTTTGTGTTATTATTTTTCATTCGTCCATTATTAAGCAAAAATTCAACTAGCATTGCGCAATAGTGCTACTTTATGTACCGAATCTTTCGCTCAATCTGACTGAATAATTCATGTTTCAACGTTGTTTTATATTTCTGTTCTTGAAGGGCTTATTGAAGTATGTCGACGGAGCAATTCCGAACGATGTTTTATTTCAACTTCAAATTGAGACAATGCGCAGCCGAGACAGCTCGACAAATCAATCAAGTGTGGGGGGCCTAATAGTGCTGGACGAAACACTGTGCGCCAGTGGTTCAGTAAGATTCGGACCGGAGATTTCAGCCTCGAAAATGGTCCCGCAGCGGTCGACCTAGAGCAATCCTGGACGACAGTTGAAGGAACTGGTGCAGGCGGAATCTTCCCAATCAGTTCTTGGGATCGCGGAAGAGCTAGACGTCAGTAAAACTTCCGTTGCAGAGACTTTGATACGCCTTGGGAAGGTGAAAGAGCTCGAAAAGTGGGTGCCCCCACAAGGTGAATGAGCGGCAAAATTGTCACGTTTCGAGATTGGTTCTCCTCTACTTTTACGCAACAAAACTGACCCGTTTTTGGGTCGAATCATCACTTGAGATAATTCTGTATAATAGCAGCAAACGCTCTGAACAGTGGTTGGACGACGACGAACCCCCTAGGTGTTTTCCAGAGGCGAACCTCCACCAAAAAAAGGTATTGGTCACTTTGTGGTGGTCGGCGGCTGGTGTGATCCATTATAACCTTCTAGCAACGCGCCAAGCGATCATAGCGGAGTCCTACTGCAAGGAAGTCGACGAAATGCACTGGAAATTGCGTCAACTTCAGCCAGTATTGGTCAACAAATGAGACCCGATTCTTTCGCACGATAACGCCCGCCCACACGTTTCACAAATCACTATCCGAAAATTGAACGAATTAAGGGTTGAGGTTCTGCTTTACCCGCCATATTCTCCAGACCTCTCTCCAACCGAATACCACCTTTTCAAACACTTTCAGAACTTTCCGCAGGTGAAACCTTCACCAATCAGGACCAAGCCAAAACAGCCTTCGTGGATTTTGTCGAATCTCGACCACCTAATTTTTCGCTGATGGAGTAGATCGACCGGTGGCTCATTGGCAAAACTGTGGTGATTCGAACGGTGCTTATTGTTACGGTATGGTGTTATGGTAAGTTATGGTAATTCACTCAAAGAGAGAGCCCGGACAACCTATTACATACTTAGAACGCGCATATAATAACCTTTCCAACAATGTATAATACTTTATGAGATGGTCTAAGTTTATTTAAAAAAATAGTGTTGAATTGTCAAGGTAAAACAAGGTAAAACAGAAAACCTACATTTCTTTTGCACCAACCTAATAGAAGCAGTGAGAACTCTCCATTCTGACAAAAAGGGTTTTCGTCGTGGGATCAAAATCGATCAGAGACCTATAGAGAATGTCAATTTTTGCATGAGGTCGACTGTTCGAGGAAGGGGAGTGGAGGTGCCTGCAGTCTAGAGCTAGAGTGAAGTGGAGGACCGTGCTGTGGGGCATCAGGAGGGTTGTCGAAGGACCTTGGGACGAAGGCACTGATCTGCATAAGATAGACATCCTGAGCCGTCTGGAGATGCCGATGCATAGTGGTGGTGGTAGTGGGGGGGGGGGGGGGGGCGGCAGCTGAACGGTGTCATACCACCTGATCTTGAGGAAGGCACACCAAGATTGGCACATAATAAGGTTCTCAAATATTGCCATCTGTACTGCTATGGAGTGAACAAAACTGCGTTAGTAGAGCAACCACCTTGAAGTGAGACTGTCCTTAGCTGAGCGATACTGCAACATCGCGTGCAATTGCGTTGTACTATTTAGAATACGGTACCACTGTATTTAGTCCTAACGCAAAAGAGAAGTAGGTAGACTTGAATTGGTGCAGAACAGCTTCACTGGGAAATTTTGGATAGCAGTTCACGGATATAATTACAACATCATACCACGGCACCTTGGGCATTGCCCACCAAGATGGTCCTTAACTAACGTACGAATGCCTATCGTATAATAGAAAAAAATATGACAAGTATGATTTACAGGTTGATAAATGGTATGGGGTCTCTCTAGTTTTATTCGGTGTCTTCTTCTCATACAAATGGTGCTCAATACAAGATTCAAATTCCTAGAACAAAAAGCAAGGTGAGATCCTCGTTTTTTACCTATGGAGCAGGGTTTGAATTTTTGAAGCCTTCAAAGGAAAACAATATATCAAACACCCAAAGGCAATTTAAAAGACTGGTTGACGGGTATCTCCAGAAAATTGGTAGTTTGCTGTTGTTTTTGAGGTATTGCGTTATTGTGCAAGCACAAGTCACTTGTTTAGTCACCTTTTGTTTTGTGTTTGAATCATACTTGAACTTATTTTGTCTCTCCGCATATAGAGATAAATAAATAATTATTTAATGCACTTTCGCAACGGCCAGCTCCTCGACAGTGTGCCATCGAAGACAGTTCTCACCGGAATGAACATCGCTTACAAAAATGATCATTATGCCACACTCGGAACAACCACCTAATCGAAATTCGAATATTATTCGAATTTGCGGCCCTCAAAACGTCGCATTCGAAAAATTATTCGAATTTCTGACCCTCGAGTAATCAAATAATCGAAAATCAGATTCGAATAAATTATTCGAATTCGATTATTCGAGCACAAATATAATATACACCTCAAGTAGAGTCTTACAATCAAAGGAAAAAACTAGTTAATCTTTCGAAGCTGTCGTGTGTTTATAACTCCTCTAAAACAAGGATCCGTGAGACTTGAGGAAAACCGCTCGGCTCACATGACCAAGATCTACAAGGGTATGTATATGTATGCCATTTCTAGACCCTGATTTTGCTTCGCAGGGATCCACAACGACTTCAGCTGCTCTTCTTGTGACCAATATTCTTATTGAAACAGCTGATTCTGTGCTGTATGCAAAGCACAAGTACAGAACCACAGAATTAGTGGGACGGCTCGGATTCGGCGTTGTTTCCAAAGCAGCAGCCTAGCTACCTGTATGTATCTTAACCTTCGACAGCCTGTCCTTTGCTGACAGTCTATGCTGCATTGCTACGGATTTAACAATTGTTTTTTAACTATTGTTTCAGAAAAACTGTTATCTGTTACTGCCGTGATTGCGGTACCATGAAAATGCTCAGATGGAGGCGTATGTACTGTACCCTTGGAGTGCAGTGCATCCATACACAGTCGATACAGTAGCAGGAGCGCACAATTCAATGTCGGCGTCGGCCACATGAGCGGGGCTTCATGCAACACGAACCTGTTGGCAGCGTATTCCACCTGCGGGAACGTGCGTTCGAACCAAGTGTGAAGGCTTCACCGCCACAGCGCCATAGCCACCGCTGCTGCGAATGAACGCGCAATCGACAGAGAGATGCTCAAGGTAGGGAAGGACTCGTTCCGTTTCGGTTGAAACAAGCATCGTTTGACAGCCCTGATAGGACGACATATTATCGGAATGCAAAGCACGCGATTCGACTTATTCTGCCGCTCCTAGATGCTGGAGTGTACGATAGCAGTATAGGGAAGTCCACTGCAAATCTCGCGGGAAGAGTCGAAGGGTACGCACATTCTTAGAAAACAGCTGCTTCAATAAGAGTTTAGTCTGCAAGAATGTGATTGGAGTCGCTTTGGATTAGAATCAGCTGCATCAGTAGTAGCTTAGTCTCCAAAAATTTGACTGACGTCCAAAAATTTGACTGATGTCGCTTTGGATCATCCAATTCTGGTGGTAAGGAAGCGACATATACGTAGATTTGCAGGCAGAATGGGCGAATTGAATGGGTTCCCTCATATCGTGAAACCTTGTTTCGAAGAAGTAATGGGCATGCGATGGTTTGCGACGGATTATCCCGAGCCACGCCTTTTTTATCGTACGGCGCTAGCGGTGTCGTATTCGAACAATGACAGCATATAAAGGGTTATTCAATCACTTCGCGACCCAATCTACTTTCACGGGATATCGGTGAGGCAATCTGAATGTGAATCTGGCCTACTCTGGCACTCGCTGAAGCACGGGCCGAACAACCACTTGCTATTGGGGTGAGAAGCTGTTGCAGTGGGTGTGGCGGGTTGCGCTGGTTGGCCAGGTGAGAGGTCCAGCGCGATTACCTACACTCCGTTGACGCTCCTGTGGGTGCATACCAGTGAGTTTAAGGGTCGGCTCCTGTTGCTAGAGTGTTGCAGGATTCCTGTGTAACCATATATCCACATATGTCCAATTCCTACCTGCATAAATATGTGCACACGCATATAAGCAGGCATACACTATGTATACACATATATGTACATGTATATACGTAGAAACAGGTTGTCACCCCAATAGCAAGTGGTAGTGCGGCCTCTCGAGAGCGAATGTCAGAGTACAATACCGCCCGCGTCGCGCGGTCAAAAAGACGGTTTGCGACGGAAAAATCCGTCGCAAACCGTCACATGCTCATAACTTCTTTAATTTCAAGTTATTTCAGAAAACGTTGGCACCATTCGATTCGTCTCCTCGAGATCTACAAAACTATGTATAAAACTTTACCAGGCCGCCGCGTTTTCGCCGTGGGTGGCCCGAAAAAATAACTGCAGCTGGCTTTTGCGATTGGAGCACCTTATTTTCCAGGAAGAGCATGTGACGTGCAGTGTTTTCGGAGTATCTCAAGCATGGCGTGCGTTGTCAGTGCTCTGTCATGCCTGGAATGTTCCGAGAGTGCGCCGTGCACAATGCATATAGAGTCGAACCTTTCAATCGAGGGGGGGGGGGGCGACCGCTTGCAAATTGCACGCGCGGGCGTGTTCGGAGCGCAATAACTCTTTCAAGTTCAAATCGTTTCGACTGCAACTCATGGGTCTTGTAGGCAGTAAAACGGTTTAGTGCTAAGCTAGAGTAGAACGGTGTAGCTTACGAAGAGGCAATGTTACAGGGGGTGCGAACATGCAGGTGAGGCTTGTGTGACGCATTTTTTCGGTGGACCACTGCGGGAAGACCCGGCGAGCAAACGGTCTTGAAATGCGTGTGCATACAGAGCGCTTAAGGTACTTCACGATTACGTTCTCAGAACTCCTCAGCTTTCTGAAATGCCTTAGCCTCAGCTGCCGTTTTAAACCGGCGGAAGATAGCGGTTAGAGTTTCTTGCGCTCTTACTCGCCCAGGTTTGATTGTTCGACACTAGCAGTGGTACCTTTCTGTTCATCATGAAAAGCGCTATCGAATGGTATCAATTTCGACCGATTCTGGGAATATCGATTTTTTGACAATTTCGCATCGAGGAGGCCGCTCGAGGCCGTTGCAGACAGACGATGACGTCATCGAAAATCGATATCATCGAATTGAACCATGCTTGACACCGTTTTTCATGCTAAGGCAGTTTAAACAGCTAGGAAGCTGTAAGCACGCCATCTTAAAGCATCTAAAGTGTTCTGCTCACGTGCACATTTGTAGGCCATTTAGCTCCCTGCGTCTTCAAGCACGGGTCGACTGAAATTGGAAAAAATCGTGTCGCCCAAGGCTAACCTGCATTTTCGCACTGCTGTAACTTTGTCCAATCATAAGCTACATTGCTGTATTTCAGTGCGCTATTAGAACATTTTACTGCCTACAAAACCGACAAGCTGTAACCGGAAAGGTTAACATATGGCAGAGTTTTCGTGCTCAGAACACGCCCGCGCGTGCAATTTAGCACAACAACGGTCGATGTTCTCCTCGCTCTTACTCGCCCATATTACAGATTTCACTACTCACAATAACACCATTCAATTCAGCATGAAAAACGGTGTCAAGCATGGTTCAATTCGATGATATCGATTTTCGATGACGTCATCGTCTGTCTGCAACGGCCTCGAGCGGCCTCCTCCTTGATGCGAAATTGTCAAAAAATCCATATTCCCAGAATCGGTCGAAATTGATACCATTCGATAGCGCTTTTCATGATGAACAGAACGGTACCACTGCTAGTGTCGAACAATCAAACCTGGGCGAGTAAGAGCGCAAGAAACTCTAACCGCTATCATCCGCCGGTTTAAACTGGCAGCTGAGGCTAAGGCATTTCAGAAAGCTGAGGAGTTCTGAGAACGTAGTCGTGAAGTACCTTAAGCGCTCTGTATGCACACGCATTTCAAGACCGTTTGCTCGCCGGGTCTTCCCGCAGTGGTCCACCGAAAAAATGCGTCACACAAGCCTCACCTGCATGTTCGCACCCCTGTAACATTGCCTCTTCGTAAGCTACACCGTTCTACTCTAGCTTAGCACTAGACCGTTTTACCGCCTACAAGACCCACGAGTTGCAGTCGAAACGATTTGAACTTGAAAGAGTTATTGCGCTCCGAACACGCCCGCGCGTGCAATTTGCAAGCGGTCGCCCCCCCCCCCCTCGATTGAAAGGTTCGACTCTATATACATTGTTCACGGCGCACTCCAAAGGCTAGCTGGACAACCTTAGAGCAATTCCTTAGTAGGGCGGCTGAAAGTTTGTGATAAAACTCCCCAAACGCTCACTCTACCAGTTGTCGAACTCATTCGATTATTCGATTGATAGGTTCGATCCTACATGCATTGTGTACGGCACACTCCAAAGGCTCGTCGGACTGAGAGGAGCAAATGCTGAGTAGGACGGTCGGAAATCTCTTATAAAAATCTCCAAACGGTGCGAGATAGTCTTGAAGGCTTTACATTTTCCATTAAGTGAAGATAGAAACCCAGTAGGCATGCTTCCGCCCATTTGATTGATAGGTTCCATCCTATATGCATTGTGCACGGCGCACTCTCGGAACATTCCAGGCATGACAGAGCACTGACAACGCACGCCATGCTTGAGATACTCCGAAAACACTGCACGTCACATGCTCTTCCTGGAAAATAAGGTGCTCCAATCGCAAAAGCCAGCTGCAGTTATTTTTTCAGGCCACCCACGGCGAAAACGCGGCGGCCTGGTAAAGTTTTATACATAGTTTTGTAGATCTCGAGGAGACGAATCGAATGGTGCCAACGCTTTCTGAAATAACTTAAAATTAAAGAAGTTATGAGCATGCGACGGTTTGCGACGGATTTTTCCGTCGCAAACCGTCTTTTTGACCGCGCGACGCGGGCGGTATTGTAGCAGCATTTTAATAAACAAGAATATGGAATATTTTGTCGGCATCTCTAAAGTAGCTGTTTCTCATTTTTAATCTCACCAGGGAACTACCTGAAGTTTAGGTCTGAACCAGCAATGCGATGCTTATGGACAGAAGCGCCTCCCTCTTAGAAGTAACAATATGCATGTATCTCGACCCGAGTACAACTTTGAGCAGAACTGCAGCCGTGGCTGGTATCATATCACTCTCTAGTTCATTGTTCTCTCGAAGCCATGTGTCGACCGGTCGGCCGAGTGTATAGGGTAGCAGACTCACGAGGGAAAGCTCAGGGGTTTGGATATTGTGTGGCGCAGATTTTTTGCATGTCTGCAAACTTCGTGTTCGTGCGAGTGTTTCATGGGCTGACAGTAGAACAGGAAAACAAGCTTACATGTTATTAATCCTTATGAACGATAAAGGTGGGTGTCACTATACCCTAGTTTGAAATACGCCGTGTATTCTTCTCCTGCACGAAGGCAGCTTCGACTCATATTCAGCATTTACAATGGCATACAGTGGCCAACCGACGGACAAGTCAGGGTTTATCCTTACAGGACAAGTTCGATTTTTAAAAAAAGGCCTATCCAGCCGGTATGGAAGGCTTGTAATCTTTGTGAGACCAGAACCAGAAATCTTGAATTCCGAGAATTCTCCATGAGAAATTGCTATCAAGTACAACCTTGATTTGGTGAAAACTAGTGTTTCACGGTTACGTGGATGTAACGGGGAGAAACCGTTTTCCGGGAACACTCGAGTTTAAAGTTCCTGATTCGGGTACTGCGAAGGCCAACCAATTCAAAAAGATCATAATGTTTATAGCAGCAAGCTCTAGTCAGGAAGAGCGAGTACTGGCCGACTTCGCGTATGCTAGGGCATTGAATTACGAGAAATGCAGGAAACTATCAAGAGCGAGGAAGAAGTCGTCAAGAAGACGAAAAGCGTCCGACTCCATGCCTACCTTTCCGACTTCAACGCCTGGAATTACGCGATTCAAGCAAATGAGAGAAGGCCTCCGGAGTTCCGAGCTTGGTAGGTTCGAAGATCAGAGACGCTTTCGCATGAGCTAGTCCTCGAAAGTTACGTGGGGCGGCAACTTAATGCGTTTCGCAGCTAGCCGCTGGACGAGGGTCGTCATTGACTGGACCCGGGGGGGGGGGGAGTGGTGAGGTATTTTGCCAAAGGAACATTACTGCAGGGTGCGCCAAAATAACGGGTTGAAGCATTTTTATCATAACTGAAAAACGGTTGACAATTTCGATGAACAATCAACAAATAACAACAACACACACTTACAGACTTATAGCAACGTCATGTCCGATCGGTTTCGAAGTGGCCTCCCTTTGCGCGTATGCAGAGTGCCAAACGTTTAACGAAGATTTCTGCTACGGGCCGCAGGTCATCAGGAGTTCCACTCTCGGCGCAAGGATTGCGGCTGGTAGTACGAACATATTTTCAGGTTTTCGCCGCGCGCGCGACGCCCTTTGCCGCACACGCGACGAGCCGTCACTGACGTATCCCTCCTGGACCGGTTGTTATGAGGAAAATGGAGCTCTAACTATACCTTTGTCCTTGGGAAAAAATTTGGAATTTCGAATGATCGAATAATACTCGATTTTCAAAATTTCGAATTTCGAATGCTCGAATAATATTCGATTTTCAAAATTTCGAATTTCGAAGGATCGAATAATATTCGATTTTCAAAATTTCGAATTTCGAATGATCGAATAATATTCGATTTTCAAAATTTCGAATTTCGAATGATCGAATAATATTCGATTTTCAAAAAGTCGAATTTCCAATAATCGAATTTCGAATAGTCGAATATTCGAATAATCAAATGAACACTATTATTTATTTCGTCACCAAGTGGTTGACGTTTAATTATTTTTTATTACCCACTGTGAAGGAAATGGATGGCTGCTCCATCCACTTCCTTTGCGAGACCAAAGGACAATAACAGCGGTATAATGGCAATGAAGCACGCTTTGCTTCCCTAAGAATTCGTGCACCGAGAAGAGAGAAACACCTTGGGTAGGCAGAGCTAGAGTGTGTGTTATAGGTCTTTCTCTATAGGCTGCTATCTTTCCTTATGTTATAGCGAAGCTTCCAGGTGGTAAAAGAATGATTATCATGGGCGGAGAAATGACACAAAGGCGATCTGCTGCAGAAAGGGCGCACTGGAGTCTCATGAATGGCATTCAGTTTGCATTCTAGCTCCGTTGAAGAGAAACGGACCCGCGTTGGAATCTAATCTGACAAGACACTACGACTTGGACAGTGTTAGAGCGAAAATGGGGATGGCTCACTTTCATAGGAAACGGAGTATGACTGGCTCTTGTACTCCATAGCCATTGCTCTTCCTCTCTTCTTCAAGACTTTACTGGCAGAAAGCAGGAGCTTTCTAGGCCCCTGAAAGTTCTACCTCCCTATCGCAGCCCCTTCGGCTCTAATCGTTCCCTTGTTGTAACTGGGGTAGAAATACAAAACGAAGATTCTCCCGTAGTATACTGAAGGTAAAAATATCTGTGTACAGGCATAACCCTAATCACTTGCGATTCACGTGAATGGCCACAGCACGCTCGACGGCCGTTTACAAGGAAGCAGGTGCGCGGCGGAGGGCCGCGCTTGCAGCGCTTACTTCGCGTCAACTCACAAGGGAGGGCAATGATCTTCCCGTGGGAATCTTATAAGTGACCTATTGAGCGCTGTGGGGGATTGTCCGAGAGGCACCCCAGTGGTTTAAAACTGAATGCAGCTAAAGGACATTTTATTTAACGAATTTACCGAATTTCCCTTTTTTAACGCGAAAATTTTTCGTTAAAAAGTGGTCGTTAAAAACTTACCGAAAAAAATTAACGCACACCCCTGCTGCCCATCGCCTCCCCACCACTCTCTGCTAATCGAAGGTTTAGGGACTTGTACTCCCACAACTCCGGAGATCGAAAGCAGGTTTCGCCCAAACGTCGTCTAGAGGGCTAATTGAGGTGCTGATCGCAAATCTAGTAAACGTTTTCGCGTGATCGCGTGATTCCACATTTTCATGAGTGATCAAGTTTATCAGTTTGAGTACATAGAATCGCTTTCTTCACCTACATATGTGATCAGACTTGCTTTCCAGTCTTCGACTTTGAGATGGAAAGTAGTGCACGAAAAATGGATAATTTAGAAAAAGAAATGACAGATTTGTGGCAGCAGCCTAAATAATTTCCTAAGGTGAGGAAAGGACAAAATCAGTGGTCATGACAACCCCATCCTTACTCACGAACACACACTATGAAATATCGTAAGCGGCCAAATTGTCGAAATTGGATACCATATTCGTGCTCAGCATCCAAAATAACAGTACAGGCGATGTTTGGGCGAAAAAAATCGACCTCCACTCCACTTTTGGAGTCACAATAGTACAACGCGGCCGGTTATTCTGCACCTTTTCTCCCACATACTCACCGTCGCCTATTGTGGTCGACGGTAACACCGAACGCATTTGCCAGCTTCGTGATCAGAACCTCAGTCAACCCTCAGGACAACATTTGTACGAAATTTTATTATCTACTTACGAAGTCATGGGGATTAATACAAGTACCTAAGTTTGCAAAGCCCCCCCCCCCCTGTCAGTGCGGGAGAGTGGCCGAGGAAGAATAGGCTGCAAGAAGACCAATAGAATAAGTTAATCGTATATGTAAATTTTAATACTCAAACAGTTTTAAATTCAATGTCTAAACAACGAAGTAGAATTAGAAATAACCTGGGGTATACATGAACTCTAAATCACTCTGTACTATAACAAACACAGGTGGAAAACAAGCAACAACTAAAACAAGTAATAACTAAAACAATGGTAACAACAACACTAAACATGTCTTGTTTCGCCTCTGCCTTCATACAAAACATGTTTATAATTAGTCACCCCGAGGCTCGTCAGTGAAGAAGGTGACTAATAGTTGTACACTATTTAGTTGTTAGTACTGTATTTGGTGTTATATGCAAATGCTACGAATACTACGGAGTACAATACTACGGAGTGGGTCAAAAATGATGCATTTTATAAGAGATGCTAAAATTAGTAAAATTTACAAGAGAAACGTTCTCTATAGGAACCCGAAAACTGATCAGCACATCACAGAGATGGACTGAAGCAACACATTTCGATCATGTTCGTAAATATGGTTAAAATGAGAATATGTTCTACATTTACCAAAACGCACAGCAATCCGTAAACAACTCTCCTAGATTCGAACCTGGACCTCTCCCTGCTATCCACGCCCCGACTGCAGTGAATGATTCATTTGACCTAATAAATTTTCAGATTTCTAACATCTAACTATAATTAAAGCTCTATAGCATCTGCATGTTAATTTCTGAGTATTTCAAGGCCATTCAAGGCGTCACTTTCGCCTTATCAGCAGCACTGAAGTGCTACAGTTTTTTTTAAATTTTGACCTACCCAGATGCCCGCAGGACATTTGGAGACCACTACAGTGCTTCTTAGACACACCCTTATAACAAGCAATAGGTCATTTTGGAAATCTCCACGGGAAGTTCATTGACTTCTCTTGTCAGATTACGTACACACAATTCGGCGCACTTTGAGCTACGCGCGAAACTCAAACATCGTTTTTTTATCATAAAATCAGACTCCCCTGGTTTTCGAAGAAGAGTGCCACTAACTTGTTGAGATATTGATAAAGAATATTCGAATATTCGACTATTCGAATATTCGAATAAACGAATATTCGAATATTGGCCACTTTCGAATATTCGAATAAACGAATAATTCGAATATTGGACTTTCTCGAATATTCGAATAATCGAATAATTCGAATATTGGACTTTTTTTCGAATATTCGAAATTCGAATTTATTCGAAATTCGACTATTCGAAATTCGAAAAGGACAAAGGTATAGCTTTAACAAGCTCCTGTGTTATGCTGTAATGTATCTAGATATGTGGCTTTTAGAAGGAAAAACTTTTAGAAGTTTCTTGTCATAAAGGGAGATCAAATCTTCTCACAATGGAGGCAATTGTTTATTTCTTCGCTTAGGTCATCCAATTCCCTCTCGAAATATCCAATTTCTCCGATTAAGTGCTGCGGGGAACCCTCAACTAGCTAAGCAGAGGTAGCAAAAGAAGCTTTTGCAGTCACAAGAGCTTAGACTTCGTGACTGTAGCAGCACTTACTATGCAGATGTCGCGCGTACCGCAGCAGTCGCCGCGGGTGCCGCGCGCTTTCGTATGTTCAGCTTGCTCCCCAAGGATTGCTTCAAGAACTCGAGACTGCGGTGACGTTTCGCACAGGCCCGGACTCCAGAATCGACCATAAACTGTAGTCCATCGAGTTCAGGTCTGGAAAGTCTGGGGCCCATTCTTCAGATGTTATAAAGTCGGTCAAGTTGGCCTTGCACCACTCCGTGTTCTTTGCACTATTCGCTGGCGCAGAGTCCTGAAACGTCCATCTGCTGCCGAAGTGCTGTCGAGCCCAAGGAAGGGCCACAGCCTCAAGAATGCTATAAATTTGGTCAATTTTCATTCCTCGGTCCACGAAATACAAGGGTGTTTTCCCGCCGGCGCAAATTCCACCTCATACCATGACCGACTGTGGATTTTAGCAGTGTTCAGCAATGAAGGTGTCCGGAACCTTTATGGACCAGATCATATCACTTTGCCGATTGTGCGCCTGCTCCACGTTGAACAGCTTCTCATCTGTGAAAAGTAGCCGTTCCCATCCTTGACCTGCGGCCCACACCCTTAGTTGGCGACAACGAAAGAGCCGTTCGCGCTTGTTCTTGTCCATTAGAAGCTGAAGTTTGTGGGTCCTGTAGTCTTTGAAACCTAGTTCGTCTTCGGCTATACGACGCACTGAAGAGTGGCTGACACCGATGTCTCGAGCGATTTTCCTCATGGAAGTCTTCGGATTTCGGTCTACTAGCTTCTTGATGATTTTCCGTATTCGGGACGTGTTGACGGTGCGCTTAGGTCCTCGGCCTGTACCGTCACCTTTATAGCCCATCCACTTGTACCGAATTATTGCTTTGGACACAGTAATTTGAGCGGCACCGAGCAAACGAACGATGTCACTCTGACACATTCCTCGATGACGGGGTTCCAAAATTGCAGCTCCTTGGTTTGTTATTATGCAGAAAACGGTTGATGGCCCCAAATTGAAATCACCTGCACAAAAAGATGTGCCTTAACAATTGGCGCCATTGCCGTAGTGTTGCGGGTTGATGCGTTTGCACAGGAAAACACCAAACTCTCAACCCGTTATTTGGGGGCACCCTTACATCGGACTTTTTCATAAAAGCCCTAAACCCTCTTCGTGCTCCTACAGCGATCTATTGAAGCACCCTGGCACACAAAAGGAACGAATGAGGACGTTGCTGGCGCCCGCTGGAGTGACTGGCCGAAAGATTTAGGCGAAGGGCGGCTGCTGGCAGCAGGTCTCTGGGCTACTCGCCCCCTGTGCGTTTTGGTAAATGTAGAACATATTCTCATTTTAACCATATTTACGAACATGATCGAAATGTGTTGCTTCAGTCCATCTCTGGGATGTGCTGATCAGTTTTCGGGTTCCTATAGAGAACGTTTCTCTTGTAAATTTTGCTAATTTTAGCATCTCTTATAAAATGCATCATTTTTGACCCACTCCGTAGTATGGTACTCCGTAGTATTCGTAGCATTTGCATATAACACCAAATACAGTACTAACAACTAAATTAATTAGTCACCTTCTTCACTGACGAGCCTCGGGGTGACTAATTATAAACATGTTTTGTATGAAGGCAGAGGCGAAACAAGACATGTTTAGTGTTGTTGTTACCATTGTTTTAGTTATTGTTTTGACGTCACAGTCGGCGCGCGAACGGAGTTTCGCACGACGTCTGGCGTCTCTCGCTGCCAACCGAATCTCTCACTCGCAGCCGGAGCCTCCATCTCTCCGTGCACTTGAGCATTTTCTACACTTTTAACAGAAATCCATGAGTCCTTGGATTTGCAAAATATGCACTTGAACTACGGTGATGATCCCAACGATGCGCCAGGCATTCTGCTTCGACGGTATCCCGTTTTACCATACGGACACTGCTACGAGCATCTTAACCAGGGATAGGGGCTGGTCTATCATATTTGCCTTTAATAGAGAAGGCCTGTACGTGATGGTAGCTTTTGTATCAGACATCAGGCCCTTATTTTCTGTGCTTGACGCCAGAAATTGAGCCCTGGGCGTTTTCAGATATCCAGCGGGTTCTTTCGAAGCATTTATGGATATGCCTGGATCATGGGAAACATATGGCACATGGCTATAGATGCAAATTGACTAGAGGGGAGGGGTCAACATGTACTATTCGGCCTTGCCCCAAGCGCTTCATAGTGCTGTCCTACAGGGTGGGCCTCACTCCTTCATTATACGGCAGACCTTAGTGTTGGGGATGAGATGTTCATGAGCTCATTGAGAGGAAAGAGGCACATATGACCAATATTCTTCACTCCATTTAAGCTTTTTAGCTTTCCGGCCAGCTGTCCTAGATTATCTACACTGACTGTGTATGTGTCGACTCTCCGACTCATGCCACTCCACTGTCGCAAAGACGGTAGGAAAAATCCTAGGAACGTTGGCAGACCTCTATTAAGAATATTATGGGGACATTCAGGTGTCTGGTTAGACCTCGAAGGTCCCAGAGAGGTGGAGAAAGAGCTTTCGTCCATCCTTAGACAACTTTGGAGTGTAGTTCCAGAAGTTATCTGCTTGGAGCATTTGAGTCGTGCTCCTTCACTCCTCTTTAAAAATCTTCCCCTCCTATGGTTGCTCGCAAATATTTCAATGTGACCTCTTAAGCGTGTCAATGCAACCGGCCTTTGTGTGATGTGGTCGGGATTACGAGAGAAAATGCCCGAACCGCACCGCGTCTGTTTCGGTGTGAGAAAATGCCCGCAACCAGGGGAGAAAATGCCCGCGACTAGGGGAGAAAATGTCCACAGCCAGGGGAGAAAATATCTGTGGCCACTGAACGGTTTTCGATAGGGTCCACTACAACAACCATTACAAGAAAACACATGGTAATCACGTGGACAGTGATACGGTATTTTTCTCATGCGGTCGAGTAAAGGGGGGGGGAACGGTCAGGAGGTACACCCGACCTCTGCTGGGGGTGTGCCATCTTCCTCTCATCCCCTTGCTCACCCACCCCAACCCCCTAGGCTTCTTCACCGAGAATCTAACGGCTGCCTTACGAAATCTTTGACACGCAAAACAAAAGTTTCCGGTCTGCAGAACAGCGGTGTACTTCTTGAAGCCAAGCCCCCAGCAGGGGCGGGTGTACCTCCTGTCGCGCTGCTGAGTAAATGGCATGGGAAATCGTGGACGTCTCAACTGAAACTGTGGCACATCACTTGGATTCCCTAGCAGACTTGATGGCCTTACCGTGATAGAAAAGCTTTGAAGAATACGAGGAAAGATTCTCGTTACACAGTTAACAGGCATGCTCAACGGTTAAATTAGTACCAACAGTGTTTTATGTGAAAAGAACACTTAAAACACTGAAAGGAGCAAAAGAAGCGTCTTCGCCCAGATCTCAATTTCTAGCACGTAAAACTAGAAAACAAGCACATCAACGAAACCTGTTAACTTAGAATTACTTTTCGAAGCATTGAGCTGCGGAACTGTAGGCCACCTCAATTTTTGAGTTTGTTTTTAAGCCACATGAACGCCAATGGAGTGAACAGTAAGGTGCAGCACTTCAAAGTCATGAAAATGAAAAAAATGGCAGAGCTTATTTGGGAATTTATTTACAAATTGATTTTTAGGTTTTACTGAGGTTTCACTGAGTCATTCTGATGAAGTCTTCATTTTTGACCAATCATTTCCTTCTTTACTAAAACAGGCTTTGAACATAAATATTTCAACATTCATTGCTTTTCAAGTGATTTTCATCTGATACGCCCTTGGTGTCGTAAATATTTGTTGTGCCCTTTTTATTAAAGTTTTTCTCAGTATAGGATTTCTATTTTGATTCGCTTTGTTGCTGTATTTTTCTGATATTTCCACATATCTGAATAAAGGATTTAAATACCTGAATGGTTAGTTGCAACCTTGGTTTTACCAAAAAATGACCAGGACCTACGGTGTAGCACCTCGTCAAAAATCTTTCAAGCCACCTTCTCGAAATATAGTGCTTTTCGAACATGAAATTTTGCTATCAACTTATTATTAAAGCTATGGTGCGGAAAAAAATAAACGTTGCGGAAATAGACCATTGTATAATAATAACGATACGTCCGGTTAAGGCTCTTCTAATGTAAGGTTTTTTTCCACAGTTTCAAACTTTTCTTAGTTTCCTAAGTGGTTATTACCGCTCAAAATTCCTTTCTTTATTACGGCGCTCTTGCTATTCACCATATGATGGTGTGCTATACCCGGCATTTTCTCCCTTGATCGCGGGCATTTTCTCCCTTGGTTGCGGGTATTTTCTCCCCTGGTAACGGGCATTTTCTCCGCACGCAACGCGCGCCGTGAGATTCGGGCATTTTCTCCGTAGACCTGTGGTCGGTACCAGTCTCTGTAGATTTCGTAAGCCGTCATCGACTTGGAGACTCCCTCATCGCGGCCGTGAGCTCATGATTCACACGTGGACCAAGTATGGAGACATTTGCGCCCGTGTGCACTCTTTCGTCTGGAATCTCTCCTGGCGCGCTCGCAACCGCGGTCGCGAGGGCGAGTAGCCCCGCAACCCTGGCAGAATGCCCAGCTATGCACGCGACGCAACCGCTTGCACTCCACTTTGGCGATGGAGCGCGGAGGCCGTGCGCTGTGAGTCTCATGCACGACCGCGATGGCTCCGCCGTCAAGTTGCTCGCGGTACAGCGAGTAGTGGCGCAGCTTCATGCGAGGGCGGTCGGGGGTTCAGTTCCTGTGTTTCGTTGTAGCACTTTTGCATTTCAGCTGAGATCGAGGGGTTCTGACATCTACACAATTTTCAAGCGTTTTCTGCCCATTTTTCCGCCTGTATGCGATTCTGCAGAACCCAGTTGAACCCAGTTTTCCTTTAGCGACGAAAGTTCTCACACGATTGGTCTGGATGACCCCACTCCGAACTCCCTTCAATTGCCTTTGCTCGAAGAGCGCAGAACCCAACAGCAATGGACGACGTGACGTATGTGGTTACCGCCGCGCTGCTGGCAAATTGTCTGCAGCCGGCCTTCGCCGAGTTAATGTGGCCGGAGTGACTCAATGATCAATGGACCACAGGCGGTAAGTTGAAAATTGAATGACATGTAAACCTGTTGTTTGTCTGCTCTACTGTCACCGCATGTAACCCTTGCACGAGCACGAAATTTGCAGGCATGCAAAAAACATGTGCCACAAAGGATCCAAACCCCTGACCTTTCGCTCGTGAGTCTGCTACCCTATTCATTGGTGGGCCGGTCGACACATGGCTTCGAGAGAACAATGAAATCGAGAGTGATAAGGTACCAGCCTTCTTGCTGGCCTAACCACTCCCCTTCAATGCTGCAGTTTTCACGTGTCGTAACTCTGTTCAAAGTTGTACTCGGATCGAGATACTTGCATATTACCTTACCTACCTTCTACCTGGTTTTTGGTCTTGGACATGCTTACCGGTGCTTATTGTGCCCTCTGTTGATTCCAAGTCCTTCTCTCACCGCTAGTGTACATTTTTGCTTCAGATGTCTCCAGCCATTGAATCTCTGCTTCTTAGTCGTTAGATATGATTGGCTATTGAGACTTTTGTGGCTGTAAGCTTTATGTTTTGGCGATGCCCTACTGAGTTGATGGTTGTAGTAGTTGGTTTCGTTTGGGCAGATGTCTCATTACTCCCAGTTACTCATGTCTGGAATGCGGTGGTCTAACTTCATATAAACGGTCCTGAGTCGCGACCTTTTTCTTTATATATTTTATCTTCCATTTTCCGTTCAAGGATTAATCGTATTATTAATGCAGTGGTTGCTGCAAGCTACCTGCACTTAACCGCCGAGCTCTATTTCTGCTATCTGTCATATTACCAGCCAGCACTGTATTGCTCCTTTATTACTGTTTTGATAGACCGCTCCCTGGGCCACTGCCAGGTACGCACCAGTACAATGAGGTTCCTTAAAGAAGGGACCCGTCTGGTGGTGCGTGCTCAGGGAGCAATAGATTCAAACACATTAAACTATTTGTTCAACTATGATACTAGCTGGGTTTACGCTTTCATTTCTTGCTTTCGGCTTTGCTGGTTCCAGTATTGAAATATTCTTTAAGCTTGTGGGTTTGGTCCTCCTGCGTTGCGGCGTTTTTGCCCCGCATCCTGGAGTCCTTTCCCTCCAGCTGTGGACTCCCTCTGAGCGACGAAAGCAGTTTCCACACGAGCAGCTCGTATGGACCACACCCCGGAGTCCCTTCTCTAGCCTGCTTCAAATATGAACAAACCAGACGTTCAACGGCCTGCCGGCCGCCAAATGTCTGGTTGGGGCTTCGCCCCAAACCCGGAGAATGGAACACCCCGAACGTCTTCTTCTCCTCTTTAGACCTTCTCTCATTCATTACAGTAAAAAAAACTGGTTTTGCTATATAGAATGGTATAGCGGAATAGCGCAAAACAGGTCCATCACCTTTGCTGGACCCCCTTAACTGGTCCCTTATCCCTGGTTCCCCTTTATTGTCAGCCCTTTTCCGGTTCACTCTTCAATGGTCCCCTTCCCATTCATCGGTCCCTGCTACTGCTCCCACGTTCACTGGACCTCCCTTTACTGGTCCCCTCTTCGCAGGTCATCCTATCCTTCACCGATCCACATTACTGGTCTCACGCTCACTGGTCCCCCTTTTAATCAACAACCCTTTTCCGGTCCTCCCTTCACTGGGCCCCTTCCCCCATTCACCGATCCTCATCAGGGGTGCACATTTAACGGTTAACGATTTAACGAATTTAACGAATTAACGGCATTTTTCGTTGAAATCCGGCTTAACGACTTAACGGAAATTTTCAGGAATTTAACGAAATTTTTAACGAACTGTCTTCTTAATAAGTTGATCGTTTTTCTTCTTTGTCTTCAACAGTATTACATGACCTATTCTCCCGACTAGGTATGCTTATGAAAAACAGGTGAAATCAGGAAAAGTAAACAAAAACAATCCGCTCTACCACAGCAGTAACAGCCTGCTCATATTTCGAGATGGGAGCGATTGGTCGGCCGGGCAAATCATACTATCGATTTTTGCTGGGCAATCGCTATGCAAAAATCGATCTCTAGCTCCATCGCTACCGTCGCGAAGTATGAAAACGCCCTGGCGAGAAGATATTGCCCTAAAATGCCCAACATTTTTAGATTTGACGTATGGGCTTGTTCCCGTAACGTCTGCCACAGCACGCTGATCTTTTTAATTGCGTTTCCATGCTAGTTTTCATACCTTCTATGTCGCATTTGAATTTCTAGAAGCAATGCGTTTAGGAGCTAAAAATCTTCATCGCCGAACCTCCGAGCACGCCAACGAATCCACTGACCATAGAATGTTGGTCTGGCCCCTTCGTAAAATCTACCTATCCCTCCTTAGAACTGCTTATTCCGAAATACATTTGTTTGCCATCTGGAACAACCGAGACATGTTTCGGCTGCTGGCCGTATTTTAAATGATTGGCGAAAAACGCTATCATGAAACAATTCTAAAAAACTCTTTCCTGAACGTTAACATCCCACTGGTAGATTTCTAAAAATGCAATTTTTAGCTCCTTCGGCAAGAATAGGCTCGTAGGGAGTACCCTTGTAGGGCAGCCCTGTACAACCTCTTGTTTTATATGGAGACATAAGTTTTATACACCACCGTATTGTGTTCTACGCCAATGATGAGCTGATCTAGCTCATTTCTGATGTCATTGGCAATACATGTGCCTTCTCCCTAGGGCGATTATCAACGAAGTACAAGAAAAAACTGCGCGAGTAGGCTAGGGGACCACTCCCCTAGCCTATTCGCACAGTTTCTTCGGTTCTTAGCGGGCTGCTTCCCGCATCGAGATTGTACATGCTCGTAGAACAGTTACACAAAACGGTTTCGCAGAGCTAGGAAAGGGGGCGGACTCCGGGGCCCGCCTGATTTAATTTTAACCCTGGTTTATTTTGCTGCTCACTTTTTGATGATAGTGAAATGTTTATGTTGTACATAGGGTCACACTGTGGTATGTAGCATTGCGTCCGTTGTACTTTAGTTGTTCACCTGTTGAAATGGGAAGATAAAACACTTTTCCTGATTTTTTCAATTGAAATAATAGCTCACAGCTAATAGCTAATCTTATGTTTTGACGAAGTTTAACGATTTACCGGAATTTTAACATAAAAATTTCCGTTAAAAAATCGTTTAAAAAATTTAACGCCCAGAACTTTGTGTGCACCCCTGATCCCCATTACTGGTACTTTCCTCACCGATACCCCCCCCCCCCCCACCTGGTTTCCTCTTTCACTGGTCAACCTTCTATCGGTTCCCCCTTCACTGGGCCCCTCCCCCAACTCACCGGCACCCATTGCTGGCCCCTTCCTCACCGGTTCCCCCCCCCCCCTTACCTGGTCCCCTCTTCACTGCTCAACCATCTACCGGTCCCCCTTCACTAGACCCCTCCTCCCTCCTTCACCGGTTCCCCTTCACTGGACCCCTCCCCCTCTTTCACCGGTCCACCCTTCAATGGATCACTCCCCCCCCCCCCCTTCACCGGTCCTCATTACTGGTCCCTTCCTCATCGGTCCCCTCTTCACTGGACTCCTTCCCTCTCCTTCACCGGTTCCCCCTTCACTGGACCTCTCCCCCCTCCTTCACCGGTTCCCCTTCACTGGATCCCCCCCCCCCCCCTCACCGGTCCCCATTGCTGATTCCACCTTCACTGGTCCCTCCTTTATTGGTCAACCCTTTACCGGTCCTCCTTACTGAAACCCCATCCTTCACCGGTCCCCCATTACTTCCTAGCTTCACTCATAATGTCGTCTGAATCCGGAACGCTTGCGCGACATCGGTGACACCTCTCCTCAACCCGAACATCCTTGGTGAGACATCGCTGACACCTATTCTAAACCCGGACGCATGTTGAAGGAGGTGGGGACATCTCTTCTCAACATGCACCTCCTTTGGGCGACATCGGTGACATGTCGTCTGAACATGGACGCCTGTCGACAACTTCAACAGTTGACAACTGGTGACAACTACAACAACCGCCCCCCCCCCTTCCCCATACTTCCTCCCAACACACTCCTTCAGCACTTCTGTGCAAACAAACACACACTCACACACACAGACAAACGACCGTTCTCGCTCATATATAGTAGGATAAGGTTCGATGTTAAGCATTTGATTTACCACCACGCTTAAATAGATCAGTCATATTGATACAACCGTGTTCGAATGCCAAAGTTGCGCCCCGACGCATAAAATCTATTCCGATCTGATTTTAGCGGCCACAGATCCACTCAAGGTTGTGTACTACGTAGGAAATTCCACACCGCCATATCCGACTGCTACGTTCTGCTAGGTGGAAGCCCATTGGCTGCCCGCTCTTCCGCGCATTGCGCCTATCCTTTTTCAGACCTCCCATTTTGGTCATTTGGAATTTATTAAGGACTTACGATACGTTGAGAGTTTTCTGGCACTGAACTCCCGGTGGACCATCAAAGACAATGATCAGTGGGTTAATGTTCGCCAGCCGAACGGACTGCTCTGTGGTGGTTGGCTGATGAATAAACGGCGGACACACACTTTCTTAATAATCAAACAACTTTATGCAGTCCTGCAGTTGTGTATCAGAGGTAGATAAAAACTCCTTACGGTGGTGTTCCGCTGGAGCCGACGAAGGGGCCGATGGATCCTTCAGTTCCTTAACTTCCTTCAAAGCGTTCACGTTAACCCGCGACATCGCTCACTGCAGCACTGTTAGACGTCTTCGAAACCTGCGAGCGATCAAGCAGTATGAGGCAGCCAAGTATAGCTAATGAACCTTCCCTGGAGATATGCAAGACTTAAAGTATTATCACACTTCTGGGTTTCAAAGAACGGCGATAAGCCGTAAGTTTGTATGAAGCCCATTTTCATGAAGGCTCCCAGTAGCGTTCGTAGCTTCTCACGGGACGCGAGCTGGTCGATCGCCGAAAATTCACGAAACCCCGTGGGAAGGGTACCGCGTGCCTGGGACGCTCCCTTTCTATCAGCACTCGAGTGGTTGAGAAGATCGCGCTTAATTTCGCGCCCCAGCAGGCTCCTGTGCAGGACTGATACCGGAAACCGGAACTGTTATCATCCTGTCGTTTAACATGTACGATTTTATCTTCTGAAGAAATATTTTGGTTTGAATAATATCCTGAATCCATTTAGACAAAGCTGCTGCAAAATTTAATATACCTAAAAATTATATATGTAAATATATACATATATATATAATTAGTATTGTTGCCGTCGGATATTAAATGGTATTGACGGGCGACCAATATCGATTGATTTTATTTGTTTCTGCAGATAAGCACTTCGGATTGGGACTCTCATGATAATTTCTTGCCACGTGCAATGGAGGGTTAGGAGAATAAACCGCGTACATGAGAAGAAGGTGGGCGGGCCTCATAGGAGCATTTTCGAGGGTTCTGCCCGACCAAATCCGGTCACTACTATCCTACTATATATAAGCGAGAACGTCGTTTGTCTGTGTGAGCGAGTGTGTGTGATTGTTTGCGCAGAAGTGCTGGAAGAGTGTTGGCGGAAAGTTTAAGGCTGGAATAGAATTGGTATATGAACAAAGTTCACTTTTCAAATTGCATTGAGCTTAAATAGCCTAACAGCAGATTATAGTCAACCAACGTTTAGAATCTACATGAATGATGGAAATAACCATCACAAACTTCTCAAACTTAGAAAATTTTTTATTAGTTTAAGTGAGTGCATTCGTTTCAAAAAAATCCTAAAGACCACACATAACGAAAGCTCAGAATCTTTCCATAACATTATTTTTGCACGCGTTCGACTACACTTTTAATAACAGGATTTCTTCCAAATTGTCATAAATACTGATCTAACCATTGGATTCTTATAGAAGTTAGTAATAAGACTATAACAAACTATAGACACCGAAAAGTTAAATTTACCTTTCCAGTAACTTTAAATTTCAATATTTTTATTCAAAAAATCTTCTAAAATTTATTTTGTTTAAATTTTTAAAAATAAACCAATCGATTTGTCGTTGCAGAGTTTATAGGTTTGTTATAATTCTATTAGGCTACTTTCGATAAAATCCGAGAAAGTTAATGCTACTCTGAGTGAGCTGGTTTACCCAGTTTTTTCAAAGAAAGTTGTGTAAACCTTCAAAAACTCGGAAGTAACATTAGCAAATATAGAAGATTTTATGCCTCTATACTGTTATACAGGGTATAGCCTACTTTTCTTTATACACGGAAGAAGATCACATGGGTGAAAGCATCCTCAATTTGCCATCCACGCTCGCATCTGCTGTGTACGCATTCGCCGACCAATTCACTGTTGGTGTCAGCGAGAGGCGAAATTGCAGCAAAGACGGAGCTCTACAAATCAAGATACGACCAACTGCATAAGGTATTCCCTACGGAACTTTCCACTGGAGATACATGACCATGCTATGCGTCCAAAACTTACAAGCCAGTGGAAATGTCCTTTCATGATCGAAGTATTTGATCGGTATATATCAGAATTC
This sequence comes from Heligmosomoides polygyrus bakeri, assembly GCA_947359475.1. NCBI lineage: Eukaryota > Metazoa > Nematoda > Chromadorea > Rhabditida > Heligmosomidae > Heligmosomoides > Heligmosomoides polygyrus. The sequence continues at coordinate 77,880,408 of OX375867.1, forward strand.
ACGACCTTGTTAATCGCCAAAAGCGACAGACAGTTCATATCAATCGTCTAAAAATATATTTTAGCACGACGTTCGAAACAAGGAAGAATTTTCTACAACTTAATCAAGTTGCTAGAATTATGTGAAGTAAGTTTGAATTTTACCTCATTGCCGCCTCAGTGCAAAGTCATACGAAATGTTCTTTGAATGGGCAATTCAAAGAATTCTAGAAAGCGTCATAAAAAAAACACACCTCTTTTCCAACTCGCCCCTGTGTCAACCGCACTATGAATTTCGCTTGAAAAAATTCAGATTCACACTTGAAATTTTCCCGTTCTCTATATGTTATATAAAAATGCCAATGACGTGTATTTTTTAAAGTCTCTAATTCAAATTTCACAAATGTTCAATTTTGTATTAGGGCAATTTGTCCATGTCATTGCCCATATTTTTGTATCATCAATATTCCACTTTTCAACGTTTTGTTTGTCAAGCCATTTTTTCTCTATAATATTTGTCATAATGCATAACATAAGTAGTAAATTTCGGTTAATCAGCATGTTAACTCTAGTACCGTGAACTTCTCTTCTGTGCACTGTAATGTAATGTTTTATGCCATAATTTCTCCATCAACGTAACCATTATCCACGACGAAACACATAGAATTCGTCTACATTTTTCCCCATTATCCTCACACCTCACGTACCCGTTTTCCAAAATGAAATACATGAACATCGTCTCACTCCACCCTTTTATCTCCAAGCTCAAGGACGAGCTTATTCTCAATGGATGTGCAGATCCTCCTGCTCCTCCTGGTTCCTCATCTTACCAGCGATATCACATCTTGACACATTCTATCCTCGATATTCATAATACAGTAGAAGCCGATAGCGTAACTACTTTGTAGATCCTATTTTCCTTTTTCTGTATGTCCGATTGCGCTTTCTCTCGGACATGAATCGGTTGTCAACACGATGGCGAAGATCCCAAGCTCGAGGACGAGCTTTACCGAGGAAGGGAGATGTCGGGTCACAGACAGCTGTCAGTACACCTAGCTGTCGCGTTACACCCGCGCCTCGTCTACGGAGACGAAGCCACGCCTGGCTTCGTCAGTCTCGACCTGGCCTCGTCAGTTCGTTACCCGTCTGTCCGCTACCGTATCCACCTTGTTACATAATAAAGATATAACCCATCTGTATGATAGTACACAAGAAGGGAACTCCCAGCTCTCAAGTAAGGAGTAATTAACCTTTAACTTGATACTGGCGGCTCAGTAGACGTGCACAACACATAGTCAAACGTCTACTGAGTCGCCAGGCATGTTGCACAACTACAAATACCCCTCCCCCGCCTACTCATTCTTTCTTCGTTCAAATTTGTAGGATGGGTTGCAAACAGTTCACATTGTAGATCCGATTCTGAGCGAGAACTGACGTTTGTCCGTCTGCCTGTGTGTTTGTTTGTTTGTATAGGAGTCCTGGAGGAGTGTTGAGGGAAAGTGAGGGGGTGGGGTTGTAGTTGTGCAACGTGCGTGGCGATTCACTAGACGTTCCGAACAAGTTGCCCGACGTGCATGGCAATTCAGTAGACATACCGGACACCTCACCAAACGGCGTGGACATGCGGCGCTGGAGGAGTGTGTTGGAGGAAAGTATGGGGATGGGAGGGGGGGGGGAGGGTTGTAGTTGTGCAACGTGCCTGACGACTCAGTAGATGTGACGAACACGTTGCCCAACGTGAGAACGCCTATGATAAACTTACGGAAGTGAAGAAAAGTACGCAGCAGGATTTTAAATTTCATAAAAATTGATTTGGCACTCACAGCACGACCCGTTGCCTGCGCGGCGCGGCAGTATATCAAAGGCCTTTTCGTAGGTTAGTGATATTGCAAGGTTGCGCGAAGCGCCCAAGTGCCTCCCTTACTGCTCCCCCCGTGAATGCGTGAATGCCCTAACTGGTCCTCCTTACTACCCCCCCCCCCTTATTGCTAACTCCCTACTGGTATCTCCTTATTGCCCAAACCTTTCTTGGTACCACCTCCTGGCCTGCTTCATTGTTCCCCTATCGACCCCTATCCCGATACCTCTTCCAGGTCGCTCATTCCTGGTCGCTGTCGAAGTCCCTCTTCCACTCTCACCCCTTTAGTGGTTCTCCTATGCTCATAGCACGAAATCGGCGGCACGGCTTTTGGATCTGGGCGCTCAGAAATGCGCATAGGTCCTGTAGTGTTACGCTGTAAAACGCTGCGCTCCCCCTGCTGCAGCCATATCCCACGTTCAATATCAAATTTTACCCGCGCTGTAGATGATGAGGCGTATCTCACTCAGGTTAGATCACTCGACCGCTCTGCTGTGGATGATGCGGCGTACCTCACTTAGGTTAGATCACTCGACCGCTCTCACTGTGAACCGGTCTTTGGATTATTTAGGACAGAAGGTCTTGCAACAAAACGTCTCTTCGACACTTCAACTTTCTCGTCAACACAAATATCATACCGACGATGCACGGTGTGGTTCCAATTCCGAGCTTCTCACTCGTCAAGTGGTGGTCATGGTAAATGTTGCGGCATCAAGGAGATCATCATCGGCATCGTCTAAGCCGGAGTTGGTGAGAATGACAAGTTAAGGTGTTCTTTATACATGCTATTGAAATGCAAAGGGCCACCGCGTACTAGTTCAACAACAATTTGCGCGATACTGCGTATCTCCACATTCGAATAGTTGACGCCCATGCATGGCCGCATTAATTGGGCGAAGGGCGACTGTTGGCAATTTGCCAGCAGCGCGGCCACATGCATTCGCGATGGACCGCGAAATCGTTCATTGCTGTTGGGATCTTCCCTCGCTCAGAGGGGAGTGCGCAGCTGGGTTCTGCGCTCTTCGAGTCCAGAACCAGGCTAGGGAAAGGACTCCAGGGTGGGAGCCGTCTAAGCTGTTCGTGTGCGAACTGCTTTCGTCGCTCAGGGGGAGTCCGCAGCTGAGTTCTGCAAAACCCCATACAGATGTAAAAATAGGTAGAAAACGCATGAAAATTATGTAGACGTTAAAACTCCTGAGATCTCATCCAGTCCGTTGACATGCAAAAACGCCGCCATGCCTATGAACTGAACCACCGACCTCCATCACCCACACCAGGCCGTCTACCCACCGCACCACCAGCTACCTAACGACGGCGCCATCGCGGGCGTACAAGAAGCACGAAGCGCACGGCTTCCGCGCTCCATCGCCAAAGTGGGATGCAAGCGGTTCCGTCGCGTGCATCGCTGGGCATGTTGCCAACAGCCGCCCTTCGCCTAAATCTTTGGTCCCAGTTATTTGACACCGGCGGCTGCCGCGACGCAGCTGCGCCGTGCTATGACTCAGCTGTTTCGTGCGCGCGATCCACCGACGCGCGAGTACTCTGACCCTTAGGTTGAACATTGAGCTATCCTACATTGATGGGAATTACAATGCATCAATCGCACGAAGATATTACGCTTCTCCACCAGTGGCTGTCAGAATAATGGCTATCGTCCTTTTTCGCTGGCTGAATAATGGACGTCGATAACTGAATAGCGAAATTTAAGCTCATCAAAGCTCGAACTATGGTGGGGAGTGTATTGTGTTGAGAAAATAGTTGTAGTCTAGTTCAGATAATGAACGAGTTTGGGTCCATGACCAATTAATAGCCTTTTCGAAGGAATTGCTCGTATCTGTTGAGCATGGACAACTGTCGAGTACTCGCAAGATCGTCAGTGAATACTATAGGAATCAGACCAGAAACCGTATTTAGACCAATGAAGGAAGGTCGCAGCGACATTTGATAACATGTATAGTTCGAATTTACGAAGGGTGAGAGCATAACAAATATTCTGGAATAAAGCCACGTGCAGCAAGATAGAAAGAAGTGCCGGAAGCGTGTATTCCAGTTTGGTCCAAAATTCGGTGCCCACTCAGTCAGTAGAATCAGATGCAAATCTATACGTAATACATATATAATATCTCATAGTTCTTCAGCAACCCAATCTTCTATCGATCCGGGCGGTGAATTCATACTAGAGTTGTCTGGGAAGAATGAAGCGCAGATTCTTTGCTGCGTTGACCACAGCAATTCTATGCATGTGTAGGCTGAATGCTCATCCACTACGGCTCCACAATAGTTCGCGGAAGTACAATTTGTAATTTCTTTCCTCAATCTTTGTGTTTATCACCGTGTTCAATGCTGCATCCGCATACGCATTTCATCTCAAAGTCCCATGGCGACCCGTTGTTCTTTCCTTGAATGACGGTTAGATTGCAGCTTAATTGGAATCAACAGAATGTTATTGCTGGGTCGAGTTAACGTTATTGCCCCCAGATTCTACAGTATTGAAGCGGCAGTGCAGTGAAGAGTTTGCAGCGGAGCAAGCGCAATCCGCAACATGCCGCACGCGATGTCGCGACGCGGCAGCCATTTGTCCCGAATAATGGCGACCAAAATCTTTTGGCCCCTACTCATTAATTAATGCACTGGTAGAAGTGCGATGCAACACTTCTTTGCGCATGAGCACCGCGAAAAAGGAGTGACATTTTCGACCAAACGGTGTTAGTATATCTAGCTTATGCGTGGGTTCAGCAGAACTGCTGCCAACGCAATGTCGCAATTGATTCTTGGTAGAGAAGAAAATGCAGGTCGAGAGGTCCTCCGTCATGACGAATTTTTCCAAAAACCTTAAAATTGGAAACAGATAAAAAAGATAAACAGATAACAGATAAAAAAGCACGGATACATTAATTTTTAGCTGAAGAATCACACCTTTGTTTGCTGCAGATATAGTAGTACTCGCTATAGAAGGGAGTCGCGTAGATGATGGTCCCTCTCTCTAGACTTGCATTAAGAACTTATAATTAGAGAGAATTGCAACAATAACTACTAGGAAGGCGGATTAGGTTGCGATCGAGCTCAAAATTAGAATTAGAGCACACCTTCCTATAGTCGACCTTCGACCGAAAGATTCAGGCGAAGGGTGCGTGCCGCAAAACGAGCGGAGAGCCTGAGAGCGCCATCCCTGCGTGGGCGATAATTGCACATTTGGCACGAGAAGCTTAGATGCGCCGCATCCTGGTGTCCTTTCCTTCGCCTCGAAGAGCGCAGAACCCACCTGAGCGCTCCCAGCTTAGCGACAAGAGCAGTTCTCACTCGAGTTGCTTGGTTGCACCACATCCGGAGTCCTTTCCCTTTTCCGTCAACACCGACCTATGTAGGATGTTAGGCTTGATTGTGCTGGAAGGGCCAGCAATTCTGATTCCGTTTAGGTTCACACGCTTAATGCTACTGGCGATGGAGCTATTTCGCGCTGCATCGTCAACGTGCGCTGTTGGCAATCTGTCAGCGGCGGCTTTCCTCCAATTGTTGCGGCGTTGACCTCCCTCCTTCCCCATCCCGTACTGCAATATTCTTGTACGGATCAGATCCCAAAGCTCCTCCCTTGCCTAGTTCTGCGCACTACCTAACTGTGAACCCACCATCCTAACGCGGACAGTACCAATCCGAGAGAAAAATCGCGAGAAAAACACGGTATAAATTGTCAAGAGGCCAGAGTGACAGGCCTCAACTGCATTGCGTCCAGATCCAATAAGTGAACATTTGAGTAGGTTCGGTGTCAAACACTGCAAAGCATTGACTCGTTTCTATCATTAAATTGAAAGGAGTGGATGTGTGCATTAATCTCTGTTTTGCGCTCCGAAAATCTATTCCGTTCTACCTTTTGTTTTCGTAGCAAAACTTGAACTTGCAAAACAAAGTGCAAATGCCTGCACTATCTGTTACAAATCTATTTTGTTCGCAGATCTAATCATTCAGCCGATCGTCGAGACATCCAACGACAGCGCTTCAGTAAATCATGCTCAAGAGCTGGCCAAGCGACGAATGAACCATTTTCAGTCCGTAATTGAAGCAAATGTAAGAATTGCATTCTCTCTAAGTTCTGAACTGCAGTACCCTCCCTCATTTCTGATGCTGAATGCCGGTCGATTAGTTTCCGAAGGCATTTCAGCGCAATACGCTTGAGGTGGTCCACACCTGTACCGATGACTTTTTCTCAACTTCCTTAAACTAGTCTAATTTTCCGGCACTACTCTTGTGGGCCAACACCTGCAAAACCCCACATGCCCTCCTGCTCTTTATCGAGGTTATCCATGGATAGCAGGGAGAGTGCCCCAAACCACCATGAGCCGACATTGTTTTCGTTCATCACTGAGAGAAGAACATTTAAGAGAGCTGCTAGCGACGACCGACGGTTCTACACTGAAGAACGCGTCACGTTACGTGTAAGTGTCATGCAATCATACGTGTGAGATTCAAGGCGCATATGATGTTAGGAGGGGGGGGGGATTCTGTAATAACGCAGTCGGTTATTCAGTACACTGTGTTGTACAATGTTAGAATGGGAATCTTATATCAGTGGTATGCTGCACACTTGGAGTAATCCTATTAGGCTGTTGAACAACTATTTGCCCGAATCTCTTCTTTATTTCGAAAAATCGTAGTTTTATAACAAAGCGTGCTCAATAACAGACTCAACACCATATACCTAAAACCCATGCCTGATGCATGCTGCAGCTATAGCTTTTCGCCTGAATCAGAGATGCAGCCCGAAAAGCGGACACCTTCATTTTCGAGTTTCGAGCATGGGTGGACTTCCTATCCGAGTCGGCAATCCTCTGGTAGCTCAGCTCCGAGGCGTTGGGACAGTCATTGTCGTGAAGTAGGTCGAGTTTTTTGCACTTCGGATACTTCATGCGAACAATGGTAACCAAATTCTGGAGTTAAACAGCGCAGAATTGGGTCGAGACTTGCCAACAGGAGACGGACAGTTAAAGTAAGGCATTCCCCTAGCAGCCAACAACTGGGTTGAATCTTCTTTCCGTGTTGGTTACGGGGAGCGATGGATTTCGGTTTGCTCTCACCAATTCAGGCCGTAATTGCCCCATACTGGTGAGCATACGTTTCTATACCCCTCTAACAAGGGAGGTTCCGCTGGAGATTTTCAAAGTGACTATTTGTTCGTAGGGGATTGCCTGGGAAGCACCGTAGTTGGTTTAAAATTTCCTGTGAGCATCTGGCTTGGCCGAAAATGACGAAAAACTGTATCATTTAGTGCGGGCTGGTAAGGCAAAGGTGACGCCCTGAATGACTTTGTAGTGTGCAGAAACTACATAATCTGCAAACGTTTGCGAGCTTTAATTATGGTCATATCATAGCAACCTGATAAGTTCCTTGCGTTTCTCGAAGAAGCCGCAGGGGACACTCAGGTGAATCATTCGCAGCATTGGCGTCTTTGGCCGAGTGAATAGCGATGCTGACTTGCGGGAGAAGGGTCGAGGAATCGGTTCTAGCGAAGGGATATCGGATTGCTAAATAGCACTTCTGCTTTGTTGTAACTTTAGAGTAGATCGTTGACCTCTGAAAGGCGCTGTTTTCGCTTTTTTATTGTGAATTCATTTAAGGTGCTCATCACAGATCTGACAAGCGTTTTCGCGGTTACGGAAGACTCACGTTTGAGCCGAGTTAGCCTAGTGATTAGTAGTGTAGTTTCATGCACAAACGGTCACAGGTTCGACTCCCGGCTCCGGCACGCCATGCCCTGCAAAAATTGCAAAAATGGTAACGGTTCCAGCGTGGTGGCGATGTCCGTTCCTCCACGTGGTGCCACTGGAAACTGCTTGCTTTTGCAAGCCGAGCCAAACACGGACATTCGAATGCAGGCGACAGGCCCTAGTGACAGGCCGGCCTACGAACATTTTGTGTCACATCATATGGTTGATGGCGTTTCAGACTTCTCGAGATAATGCTACGGCGTCCGCGGGAGCCGACGCGCACTCGCAAAGCCCGGCGAGTGTGAAAAGTGTGCGAGGGTCCCTGATGCGAGGACGGCATCGGGGGGCAACTGAGCTAGTCCGAAAGTCACGTAACGTAGGCAAGACCCGCGTAGCAACGTTGAATGTGGGTACGTTGACGGGCCGCTCGTGCGAGTTGGTAGAAGCACTGGAGCGAAGAAAGATAGATTTCTGTGCGGTGCAGGAGACGAGGTGGTCCTGCAGCAAGTCAAGGGACATAGGACGTGGCTTCAAGGCCGTTCTATGTGGAAGTCCCAGGACCACCAGCGGTGTCGGTGTGATTGTCTCCGAGCGTTTCCGTGACGCGATTGCAAGCGTAGAACGTTTCGATGACCGCTTGATGAAGATTGTTGCCGCCGTAGAAGAGCGACGATGCCATTTCTTTTCTGCGTATGCTCCGCAGACAGGCTGTTCTGAGCAAACCAAGGACGAGTTCTGGTCCCTGCTTGATGAGAAGACAGCGGAAGCGCCGTCAGAAGATATGATTGTTGTGGCAGGTGACCTTAATGGTCACGTCGGAGCAACGAAGACGGCTACAGCTGTCATGGTGGCCGACCTGTGGAAGTCGAAGGGCTGGTCCCTGCTGACTGGCTGACAGAGTTTTTCAATCAGGTTGTTGCTGAGAAGAAAGTGCCCGAGAGCTGGCAGCAAAGCACGACCATCCCGATTTGGAAGAAAAAGGGCAGTCCTGCGGACTGCGCTAGTTACCGTCCAATTCACCTTCTTTCGCACGCCATGAAAATCTTTGAGCCAATTGTCGATGGACGGATGTCGTCCAGCTTTCCACGAATCAGTGTGGTTCTGGCTGTGGCACCGTTGATGCCATTCACGCCGAACGTCTTCTGCTAGAGAAGCACCGCGAGAAACAGAAACCGGTGCATTTTGCCTTCCTGGACTTGGAGAAGGCCTTCGACTGCGTTCCGCGAGATGTTATATGGTACGCGTTGCGAGAACATGGTGTTCCTGAAGAGCTTATTGAGTGGGTGCGCACTCTGTACTCTTGCCCAAGGAGTCGAGTGCGAGCGCCAGCGGGCACCTCGATGGAGTTTCCCATCTCTGTAGGGGTGCATCAGGGATCTGCGCTATCCCCACTGCTCTTCGTGGTCGTGATGGATGCAATCTCACGAGATCTCCAAATGGCGGCACCTTGGACGCTGCTGTATGCTGACGACGTCATGCTTGCATGTGAAGACAAAACCGAACTCGAGCGACAGGCACAGGCGTGGTGCAATCGTTTGGCATTGTTCGGTCTCAAGCTAAACGTCAAAAAGACGGAATACTTGACGACGGATGTGAATGAGCACGGATCTATTAAGGTCGATGGTACTGAGCTCTCACGAGTGACATCTTTCAAGTATCTTGGAACAACAGTCACGTCCGATGGCAGCTTAAAGATGGAGGTGAATGCGCGTGTTAGTGCAGCCTGGTCCAAATGGCGCTTGCTGACTGGGGTGCTTTGCGACAGGACAATACCTGAGCACCTCAAATCGAAGGTTTATAGAACAGTAGTCCGCCCAGTAGCGACGTACGGTGCTGAGTGCTGGCACGTGACGAAAGAAGTTGAAAGCCGCCTCAGTGTAATGGAGACGAAGATGCTACGGTGGACGGCTGGAGTTACGCGTTTGGACCGCGTTCGTAACGATACCATACGACAGAGGTTCGGTGTTGCCCCGATATCCGAGAAGCTGCGCGAAGCTCGTCTTCGATGGTACGGCCACGTCCTTCGCGTTAACGACGACACCGTGTGTAAGATTGGCCTGAATCTTGTGGTCCCTGGAAAGCGGCCCAGAGGACGCCCGAAGCAACGTTGGCTAGATACGTTGCGCTTGGACTTAGAGATGGCTGGTGTGCACCCTGATCAAGCATTTGATCGGGAGAATTGGCGTCACCACACCAGAAGAGCGGACCCCGCCACCAAGCGGGACAGACGCTAATGAAAATGATGAAAATGATGATGGCAACGGTTCCAGCGTCAGGCCAAGGTTGACAGGCCGGCTGATGGAGAAACCTCGTCACAAAACCATGATCACAAGTCGCAATAGAATCAGTGTAAAGGCTAGGACGTCACCCGGAAGTGGCGCACAGAACCCCCGCCCGAGTTCTGTGGTCAGTATGCGAGGGCTACCGAGGGCCGAACGACCTCGGCTAAAGAAGCTAGTTCGACTGGAGACTCTGAATGTGGGAACGCTGACCGGAAGATCTAGGGAAGTAGCTGACCTAATGAAGCGCAGAAGGATACAAGTCCTGTGTCTGCAGGAAACGCGATGGAAAGGGGCGAAAGCCAGGAAGATCGGAGAAGGGGTCAAGCTGTACTACAACGGAGAGGACACCAAGAGGAACGGGGTGGGGATAGCTGTCGCGGAGTCCCTCAAGGATTCAGTAGCGGCTGTCCAAAGAATAAACGACCGCATCATGTCACTGCGGCTGGACACGAAGGAGGGTTACTGGACCATCATGTCTGTCTACGCTCCGCATACCGGATGCTCCGAGCACGACAAGGATGACTTCTACCTCTCGCTCGAGGAAGCCATAAGGTCCGTACCAGAAGGCGACTACCGCTCGAGGAAGCCATAAGGTCCGTACCAGAAGGCGACTAGCAGGGGACATGAACGGGCATGTGGGGAGTGGCAGAAGAGGAGTGGAAAGGGTTCATGGAGGTAAAGGGATCGGCCTGATAAACTCAGATGGAGAACGAATTCTGGATCTGGCTATCGCCCACGACCTGGCTGTCTGTAGCACCTTCTTCGCGAATAGGGAGAGCCAGAAGGTGACCTATGCTAGCGGAGGAAGAAGGACGGAAGTCGACCACATCCTGGTTCGAAGGGCTGCCCTGAAAACAGTTCGGGATGTGAAGGTCATTCCGGGAGAAGACGTGGCATCATAGCATAGACCCTTGGTAGCCGACCTTAGCATACCTCTACCCACCAGGTCCAAAATGAGGACGGAACCCAGGATTCGATGGTGGAGACTGCGTGGTTCAGAGCGGAACGAGCTACGAAGCTGGACTTCCAGATTCAGCTGGTCCTGTGAATGAGACCTGGAGGAGGGTAGCCCAAACAATCCTGAGATGTGCCAAGGAAACCGTGGGAGAAACAAAGGGAGGAACCAGAGGGGATAAATCGGCATGGTTCTGGAACGAAGAGGTGCAGGTTGCGGTGAAGAGGAAGAAGGAGGCCTACAAGCTGTGGCAGAAGACGAGGGCACCCGAGCATCTCACAGCGTACAGAAAGCTGAAGAGGCTGGCAAAAACAGCTGTAGCGAAGGCAAAGAACGCGGAGATGGATGCCCTGTACGAGAAACTAGGCGGGCCAGAGGGAGAGAAGTTTGCCATCCGCCTGGCCAAGGCGCGTCATAGAGCTAGCCTCGACATTCGAGTAGTGAAGACTGTGAAGAGTGCTGACGGTAGGGTGTTACGGAAGCCGGTCGAGGTCAGAGAGAGATGGGAGAAGTACTTCAAGGAAGTCCTGAACGAGGAGTTCCCTCGTCGGGAGGCCGAGGAAGAACTACCAACGGAAAGACCCATCCCACCTTGGACGCAAGAAGAGGTTCGCAAGGCCATAGGGAAGATGAAACTCGGAAAGGCAGCAGGGCCTGATGGTGTGCCAGTAAAGGCTTGGAAGGTGCTCGGGGACCTCGGAATCAACTGGCTGACGCAGTTCCTCAACAGAATCACGAAAGAAGGTAAGATGCCGAATGACTGGAGGAACAGCACCATAGTCCCCATCTTCAAGCAGAAGGGAGACGCTTCCGAATGCTCCAACTACCGAGGGATCAAACTGATCTCACACACGTTGAAGATCTACGAACGACTGGTCGACTCAAGGCTCAGGAAGATGGTACCCATCTCCCAGGTGCAGTGGGGCTTCATGCCTTAGGGGTCCACCACAGACGCCATCTTCATCGCTCGTCAGGTGATGGAGAAATATCGGGAGAAACGAAAACCCTGCTACCTGGCATTCCTGGACCTGGAGAAGGCCTACGACAGGCTAGCTCAGGCCGTAATCTGGAATGCCCTTCGAGGGAAGGGTGTCCCGGAACGTCTGATCACGGTCATAAGGGACATGTACGAGGGCTCGAAAGCGACGATACGAACTCCACATGGGGTGACAAGGAAAGTGGACATCACAGTGGGGGTACACCAAGGGTCGGCTCTGGGCCCGTTCCTCTTCCTGCTGACACTTGACTCTATAGTGAACCACCTTGAGGAAGGCCCTCTCAGAACGATCCTCTACGCGGACGACATCGCCCTAGTAGCCGACAACCAGGAGGAGCTGGAGGAGAAGGTGCAGCTGTGGCAGAGAACCCTCGCAGACAACGGCCTACGGCTGAACGTGAAGAAGACGAAGTTCATCAGCTCTGAGCAGTGCGCTGGATCGATCCTAGACTGCCAAGGGGAAACGATCGAGAAGGTGGAAGAATTCCGCTACCTCGGAAGTGATCTATCCGAGGAAGGAAGTGTGGACCAGGCGGTCAGGGGACGGATAAACGCAGCCTGGCTCAAGTGGAGGGAGTCCACAGGGATCCTCTGCGACCGTAGATGCTCCAGGACGCTTAAAGGCAAGCTCTATAGAACAGTTGTGAGACCTGCCCTCCTCTACGGCAGTGAGTGCTGGGCCCTGGGTAAGGCGCAGAAGCGGTAACTGCACGCGGCGGAGATGAGGATGCTGAGGTGGGCATGTGGATGGACCCGTCGGGACAGGGTGCGAAACGAGGATGTTAGGGCAGTGATGAAGACAGCCCCGATCCAGCTGAAGATGAGAGAGCAGCGCCTGAGGTGGTATGGACACGTCCTCAGAAGACCAGAGGATCACCCCAAAAGGTTGGCCCTAGATTTCGAGGCACCCGGAAAGCGTCCGAGAGGAGCCCCAAGGAAATGATGAAAAGACGTCATCAAGAGAGATCTCGCCGAGGTCGGCGCCGCGGCAGATGACGCCCTTGATAGGATGAGGTGGCGACAGATCACAAGAACCCTGCGACTGTGCGGGACTAAACGCTCAGGAGAAGAAGAAGAAGAAGAAGGAAGACTCACGTTTATTTATTTATTTATTTATTTATTTCATGCACTCATGGGTGCGTCAAAAAAAACAGCACTCCACAAAGAAAGAAACTGTGGTTAGTATGTCAAGAACGCAATAAAAGAACAAGGAAGGAACGATAATCAAGACACAACTAAATAGGAAACTGAGGAGTCGTAATTATTTTGTCAACATTGCTGATCCCGAAATACCTCAAAAAATTTGTAAGCCTACAAACATATTCTTCTAGTGAGTAGAAAACCCAGTGTACTAAGAACGAGGAAAAGAACAGGCCTATACTGCGGCTCTACTTGACTTGGAAGACTATCCAAAAAAACTGTTTGCAATATAAAAGAAACTTTGGCGATAATAAATACCATTAATTTAAAACCATAATTAGGAAACAACTGCTTCCCGACTTATATAACAGAGATTAAATGGTTCTCCACCTTGAGTGCTATGACATAGTAGGCACGCAACTGGCATAGCCATACCGGGGCGGGTCCTATCTCCCAAGAACCTCTTTAAACTGCTACGTACCCCAGGCGATGGCTTACTAAGGAGAACCGCAGAAGAGATAGATATGAAAAGATATAGTCAAGTAAAAGAGTTGAAGCAGCAAACTGGTTGTAACTGGTTGTAACCATATAAAAATAAAAAATAAAACAGTGATTTCTTCAAGCCAAAGAGAGTCATTGCCTGCAGCACCTTTGCTTTCCGAAATGATATGAATCAGCACTACTAAAAGGCAGTAAAGATCTAACTCTAGGAAAATTGAGGAATTTCGAGGAAAAGAAATTACGAACGCGAGGGGTAAGTGGAACAATGGAAGCTAAGAACATGCGGGGAGGAATCTGAGAGTACCATTCAAGACGTCAGTAAAAGAATCTCGTGGACAAGCCTATTTATGGGAGAGGCGATGATACTGTGTCGAAGGACATGTGCGACATAACGACGTAGCCTTGTTGGCGCGGAGGAGATATTGATAAGTCGTGAGGAGTCCATTGAGAAGTCGGGACAAACATCCGAGCCTGCTGTAAAAGTAACTATCAAATGAATATAAAAGGAGAAAAAGCACTTATTCTAAAAATGACTTCCCTTGACACGACGGAGTCTAAAGGTCCGCAGTTGAGCTAGCTACATGTTACTGTCTAAAAGCCCTGTATCTTTAATAAAGAAAGAAGATTTGTTCCTTTTAGCTTACTTCGAAAAACTGAGACACTAGGAGAACTCAGTACATCAGCGGGCAGCATTGGCAGCCACCGTGAAGTCCGATAAAAAAGGAATTGTAAACTTTGCACAGATGCCAGTGTTTAAGTGTGGGGCAGCTAATGGCAAAATGTCTTGTACGTCCACGCGTAGGTCTAAAAATCTAGTACCTACTGAATCTCTGTTTCACTTCCATCCGTAGCATACGAAAACAAAGAACCAAATCATTGAAAACTCTACGAAACAATAGACTTTTTAGACCGAAATTTTTAAGCCGGGTCGAATATTTAGGCATTTCGTAAGAGTGCCTGATATTGGAAGTCCTAAACATTAGGATTCTCGTGAAAGTCGCTGAACCTTTTCAATCTGTGCCTGGAGTTTTATGTTCCCATGGGGGTTCCATACATACCTGACAGCAGTATTCCAACTGCAGCAGAATATATGCCTTGTAAAGTCTAAAAAAATAGTACTTTCATTGGAATGAACGTTTCTAAAAATAAGAAACAGATTTCTAAGAGCTTTCCGAACAGTCTCATTTACATGGGACTTAAAATCTAGACAACTGTTGATAAGTACCCCTAGGTCTTTCACCTCTTCACGTCTCCTGAAGGTTGTTTCTCCATATCTATATTCCAATCCCTAATCTCGCCTAAGATGCATTGCATAGGTCTTTCCGAGATTTACCGGAAGGTCCCACATATCAGTCCATTCCATTAGCCTGTGAATTGATTCATTTAATGCCGCGTAAATCTCTTGTTTGTTTTCCTGTCCGTAAATGCCATATACCTTGATATCGTCGGCGTGGAGCTGTACTTTTACTGATGCATGGGTCTTTAATTTATCTGGAAGGTCAAAACAATACGTGACAAAAGAAGAGGAGAGAGAACACCACCCTGAGGTATTCCACTTGAGCAGGAATAACGTTCTGAGAAGGAATTATTCACTTTTTCCCACAAATGACGACCAGAAAGATACGATTCAAACCATTTCAATAAGCTACCATCAACTCCTACTTGCTTTAGCTTAAGAATTAGTTTGGAGTGGTTTACTCTATCAAATGCCTTAGATAAATTAAAGTAAATGACATCCACGGCAAGGTTATTGTTCAAGGCATAGTACCAGTCAAAACTACTATCAAGCAGTTGATAGTAGTTGATGCACCTTTTAGAAAACCGTGCTGTTCTGGTGGGAGCAATTTTTGACGCTCAAGCCAGTCAAGGAATTTCTCACGTAAGATCTTTTCAAATATTTTTACTGGGAACGGTGAAATGCTAATCGGCCTGTAATTGGCTACAATATTCGATTTGGAGCCTTTTGGTATTAGTGTAACTAACTAGTGCCTCCTTCCACATGGAGGAAACGCTTTCAAGCATAATGGAAATATTAAATATCATTGGCAAAGGTTTACAAAGATTTTGGGCACATTTCTTAAACACTATTTGAGGTATTCCATCAAAAGTAGAGGATGAGGACTCTTTTAGAGCTAGCAAATGCTTCAGCACATCATTGTGATCGAAAGTGATATTTTCAAATTTGCGGCCGTTGAGCAATCTACTTGAGCGTTGATTATAATCACTCGAAAGCGTTGATTATAATCACTCGCATTTCCGGTAGTAAACACGCTAGAAAAATATTTGGCAAATGCTTCTGTTTTCTGTTTGTCGGTTACGAACACATTGCCATTTTTATCCTCAAGGGTCGGGAGTTTCTCACATCCTTTCGTCTTACTGCGAATCAACTCAAAAAATTGTTTAGTGGACGACTTTCTTGCTAATCTTCTTTCACAGTTAGCACGGAATTTTTTAATATGAAAGTTAATATCGGCGCACACTTTTTTATAGAGCGCACAAGATGGCGAAAGTCTTTCCTTCTTGTTCAAAAGGTTTAGAATGTGCTTCATATACCTTGTACCAGGACTCCAGGATAACATAGAGGAACACATTTTTTGAATCCCTCATACATTACTGCACAAAACCTCCATCAATAGAGTGTATAGGTCATCAATAGATACAAAGCCATCCAAAACGCCCTACCAGTTTATACATGAGAGGTAATAATTTATATTAGTAAAGTCGGTTTTGAAAAAAATTCGGCATAGGTAGAAGATGAGGAGGTTCATACGAAGCAGTACAGCGGAACTCAAGCATCATATGGTCTGACGTATAGAATGGAGGAAGATACAAAACATCGGTACAGACGTGGGGAGATGACATTATTAAATCAAGGATAGCGTCCCCACGAGTGGGTTTCGTAACACGTTGAACAGGATTGCAACTATCAAAGAAGTTACCAAAAGAGACAGATGGTAAATTACGCGGCATCTTATTCACCCAGTCATAGTCCAAATTGGAATCTCCAAGTAGAACTAGCCCTGAACTCACAAAGCACATATTGCTTAGCTAGTCAAGGAGCTGTTCGTCGTCGTGGCAGGATGCACTGGGCGGCCTATAGACAATAATTTATCTGGTGGTACAAACAAACTCAGGACCTGTTAGATCCAGGCAAAGAAATTCAGAGCAGGATTCGGAATAGAAATGTTTGCTTGACGCAAATGGCATCTCTACATATAGAACATACACCGCCGCCTTTACCAAATTTTCGGTCATTTCTAAAGATCACAAAAGGAAGTCCACCAAGGACTTCACTATTTTTAATATTTTCGGAGAGCCACGTTTCAGTTATGAAAACAATGTCAGGATCACATGTGGAGAGAAAGTGATGGAGGTGATGTAGCTTATTTACAATACTTCTCGCATTAAGCAAGGAACACTTCAAGACTGCGAAGATGCCATGACAGGGTACCCGTTTCCCGAGCTAAGACTGGATCTTAGATCTTTGACGTTTGCTAGACCACCTCGATACACAACCCATTCTTTGCATTTAGCTTCGCTGTTGCGTTTACTAGCTTCTTGGCGTAGCTCGTATTCTCTCTTGCGCTCCTCCAGAGTAATACTCCTGCGCATGAATACGCCATCAAACTCCGAGGAGCGCAACAGTCGAGCATTCACGAGCAAAGTATGCCAGTGGGATTTAGAAGGTAACAGTAACTTTACCAATCTAGGTCGCGCAGCTTCCAATTTACCCATTCTATAAATTTCTACCGGTCGGCACTCCACTTTTAGCACGTCCAGAATACTCTCGACCTTCTCCTCAAGCTCTTTCTGCTTAAGCGAAGGCTTCATATGTGCGGCCGACTCCGGTAGCCCACTGATAACGACACTGCGACCTCGCTTGTCCTCTTCTACCTCCTTCGATATATCTCCTGGAAGCTTGGTCTTTAACACCTGCAACATTTGATCTATTTTTGGATCATTATTTCCAGCTATAATAAGATCAAGATATTCGAACGCAGTCATCGACAAATGTTTAGCATTGACACCACTTCCAGGTCTAACAGTTACTGTAGTGCTCAAGCTAGGGCCTTCGGCTTGGCTAGAAGTGAGGTCCGCATTTAGTGTAGCTTTGCGACTTGGTCTTGGCATGACCGATCACTGGAGAAAAACAATCAATATACAATGCGAGGAAGTTGTCCAATGTTAAATGAGGATTTGAAGAAAAACGATAGGCTACGACATAATGGCGACACTAACTACTGAAGTGATGACAAGTGTGGCAGTAGTACCTCGAGCCTGAAGTATCAAAGAAGCTTTCCTTCGAAGTTGAGAGACCAGCACGTTGAGTATTTACATATATTAGGGGGGCCAAAAGTAATGAGACACCCCATGCCGTGTCCATATATCTCGTGGCTGGAGTCTGGTTTGGTGCTTATCGTATTTGTATGTTTGTATGCTACCTACTGAAGCCATCTGAGATGTTACCACTTCCGCCCTTTCCAGAAGCATGCCAAAACCCCAGCCTGTCTCATGCCGAAACCTCAGTCTGGCGAGTCGACCTGTGTCGCGCAAATCTCGCCCAATTCCCAACCTCGAGCAGCCTGGGGTCAGTATTCACGCAAGATGAGAAGTACGTCTTCTACCATAACCGTGCCAAGCAGCGAGTCTGGGTGAGGCCTGGTGACCTGTTACCGACCTTCGTTCGGCGAGATGTTCACGGCGAGAAGCACCTTTGGAGCTTTTGGGTCTGCGCCCATGGATCGGTTTACCGAAAGCTGTTTCCCAAGAGCACTACGATGAACTCCAAGGCCATGGTGAACGATATAGAAGAGATGGGCCGGCGACTCGCTCTTATTCATTCGCAGCGCTTCAAGAAGGTTCTCCTCTTCGACAACGCCGCACCCCATCAAGAGCAAGTAACCACGGATAAGCTTGGCCAGCTAGGCTACGTTCACATGCCTCACCCACGGTATTCGCCGAACTTCCTGGTCGGAAGGGACACAAGAACCCAAGCAGTCCTTGACAACCATATCGAGCAGTTGATCAACACCAGGCCCAAGCAGTTCTGGAAGGATGGGACAGGAAGTTGGCTGAGCGATGGCAGCAAGGTCATTGCCCTTAATGGCAAATACATTCCTCAGCATCGTTGAGTTCTAATCCTACTATATATAAAACAGCAAGCGTGTGTGCGTGTGTCACACTGTCCGTCCGTCACACTTGAGTTGGGGCGCGGCAGCCGAACACGTCGGCAACCGTGCATAGCGAGCCGGAGACGTGCCGAACACGTCGGCAACCATGCATGGCGAGCCGGAGTTGTGCCGAACACGTCGGCAACGGTGCATGGCGAGCCGGAGTTGTGCCGAACACGTCGGCAGCGGTGCATGGCGAGCCGTAGACGTGCCGAACACGTCAGCCACCGTGCATGGCGAGCCGGAGACGTGCCGAACACGTCGGCAACCATGCATGGCGAGCCGGAGTTGTGCCGAACACGTCGGCATCGGTGCATGGCGAGCCGGAGTTGTGCCGAACACGTTGGCCACCGTGCATGGCGAGCCGTAGACGTGCCGAACACGTCGGCAACCGTGCATGGCGAGCCGCAGACGTGCCGTACACGTCGGCAACCGTGTCTGCGCATCTAGATGATCATCGACCATAGGGGCTTTTGGAGGCAATCGATATCAATCGATATTATCGATTTTTTGAGAATGACCTTCGAGCGGCACGAAACTTTAGCGCTGGGGGTAATCGAGGTCGCTGATCACGAATCTGAAGTCGACCAATCGATATCGATCGATATTATCTGAAGTTCGTTTTTGAACCCTGGATCGCCATCAATCGATATTGGGCAAATAAGCGTTTTTGTCCATGTCGTTCATTTTTTCGCTTTTTTCTAACTTGCCCTAATCGACGTAGTTAAGATGTTCTTCCTGAGGAAACCATGACAAAGGTGTCAGCTACAGTTGATGATGAGAAGTTATTGCCACGGCGAAGCCTCTCGGCCGCAGCTACGGCTGGTTGAGTTATAAAGAGATAAAGATTTTTTCAATTTGTCTTATTACTTACCCCCCCCCCCCCCTAATAAATGAAGGGATAGATACAGAGCAACCGGCACTACGTAGTTTACGGTGGCGGCAGCAATCAATGTCAGTACAAAGAGTGGCATTCTTCGCCTATGTGGTCAGACTTTCTTTCTAATCGTCCACTTCAAAAAGAAATCTAGTTCGTAAAAAATCATAATTTAGAAAAGAAATGTCAGATTCGTGGTCAGTATTTTAGATTTTTCTAGATCTAGATATTCAAACGCAACACATTTCGGTCATGTTCGTAGATGAGCTTACAATGGGAAACATTTTGAAACAAGAGAAAAGCATTACAAACGAGTCGGATAGGTATAGCAACTAACGAGCCAAGCTTGGCGTAGTAAAGACGCGACGCAACTGGGCGCACCGAAAACCAAACCCTTTCATATTTGACGAGAGGTTTAAAACAGAGTTAGAAAGTAAAAACGGTGTCTTACCGAGGTCAAAACGTATTCTAGATTTAGAAAAACATACGGCAATCCCTAAATCCCTCTCCCAGATTCGAACCCTGAACACCTCCCCTTCAATTCGCATCGCTATTCGCTCAACCACCCAGTCGCTCCTGCGGCTGCAGTGGATGATTCACCTGAATGTAGTGTAATAGGGGACTGTCTGAAAAGCACCGTAGGGGTTTTCGAATTTAGTACGGGCACCAGCTTCCTTCGAGAAACCTAACAAATTGCCAGATTTTTGACATCTAATTATAGTTAAGGTCCAAACTCTGTGAGGGTTAATTTCTGGGCATTACAAGGCCAGGCAAGACAGCATTTTCACTTTATCGGTCCGCACTGAAGTGCCACAGTTTTTTAGTTTTTGATCTTACCAGGTGCCCGAACTAAATTTGAAAACACCTACGGTGCTTTTCAGACAGTCCCCTATTACACTCAATAGGTCATTTTGGAAATCTTTACGGGAAGTTTATTGACTTCCCTTGTAGGTAACGTTTGGAGAGGATTCTACCACATTTAGGTATACATTTGCCCTATCATAGCCTCCAAAGAAGAACAAAGAAAGAAGAAAAACCCGGTCAAGAGTTTACCCGTCACACCCAATAGATTTGAGAGGACAATCCAAGACTTGCAACCGCCTTGCAAATGAATCTTGTGTGAACGTAGCTCTTTCCTTGCACTTTTCTGCGTTGAAACCGGACCACTCGGCGAGATTTTGAATCGCTTGTTTGCTGAATTGCAGCAGGGCAGAAGGGGTCAAACTCTGAATTCTGTAGTTTTGTATCGAGTGTAGGTGTTGGCGTCAGAATTTCAGGACGGAGGAGAAATCCATTCCGCCAGCACTCCCGATGCGCGATTCTACTACCTTCAGAAGAATAACCAGTGGCTGTATCTGGAACGAAGCACCGATGACAGGCTTCAGACGCTCCTCGTATGTGAAGCGTCGCCTAGCGGGCCAAAGTTGTCACAAAAGTTCACGTCCCACTAAACCTTCATATGTGTTTGTGAGCTTATTGGCAGTCAAAGTAAAGCTTTCGTCAGTGTGCAAAGATGTATTGCCAGCAACCCATCACATGCCCGCTTTTCGTCTATCCGTGCAAGTGCTCTTCTAGTGCACAAAAAATGAAGGGCTTCGCCACTCCCTTTCGCACCACGCACTCTACCACGTCACCCCCTACCCCTGTAGGGCTGGGTGCGAATTTAGCCGGAGGAATGTAGGAAGACCCTGTCCATATGAGCGAACCGCCGCTGACATCCCCTTCTCACCATTACATAAGTGAGAAACGAAGAGAAGCCCCTTTTGTGAAAGGCTTACTGTGATATACCGACCACTAACCATGGACTCCTTCGCAGTATCGATCAGGGCTGGACGGAATTTCTGTTTTATGTTTTCTGTTTTCTGATTTTCTGGCGGTTTTGGACGATTTTTTCTGTTTTCTGTTTTCTGGGAAAATGGGACAAAATTGGGTCAGAAAACAGAAAATTTCAAAATTTTTGGAATCCAAACGCACCGTACGCCTCGTCCCGTCTCGCCTCCACAGTGCGTTGCGGAAGCGCGCTCCACTGCGAACACCTGACCGAATCGATTGCGCGGGCTGTTTTTTTTTCAACGCGATCTAAGCTTCGTCCACCTCCTATTGTCACTATGTGTAAATCACAGATCCTGAACTGAAGATGGGTATATAGGTTCATTTGTTTCCTCACGTTATTTATCGTTTTGTGAAGCGATTTCGTGAGCTTGAAGGCTTTTATTGGTACCAATTTGTAATAGCCTTCACTCAGGTAGTGCTAAACATTGTCAGCTCTAAAACGTTTAGACAAAATTTGAATTAAAATGAAAACGGAAGTGTCAAAAATGGGCGCTAGCTAAATGTCATTTTCTATATGAAGTAATCTGAAACGTTGATGAGTCCTCTACTTGAAGATATTATGCCCTTAGAGTGATTTTTACGATTTCTAGACCTTTATAATGATAGGCTTCCTGTTTAAGTAAGATTCAAGCAACTTATGCATGCTTAAATAACTATTTTGAAATTTTCTGTTTTCTGTTTTCTGTTTTCCGATTTTCTGGCGTTTTTGGCTTTTCTGTTTTCTGTTTTCTGACGAACGCGATTTTCTGTTTTCTGTTTTCTGGGAAAATTTTTAAAATTTTCGCCCAACCCTGGTATCGATCATGAAAGCGTTAGGCAGCTGACTTTGTGCTAATTTGAACTCTTTAATTAATGAACTTATGGCCCTCTCTGATGAGTGGGAGAGACGGCAGGAATGCAGGGAAACCATTCATAATCAGCAAAGAGCATTTAAGAACACTGTCGGGCATCATAATTGGAAGGACAATTGTTGCTAAGACAATCTTACAGCAAAGGTCATTTACCAGAAATGGCTTCGGCTTACCATGACTTTCACCGCCATCAAAGAAACTCCAGGACCAACTTCAAATGATTGGACGATCCAGAAGAGTTTCAGAAGTGGTCAAGAAAGTGACTGAGCCAATGGCTGAGGAGCTAAGTCTTACTCTCATCGAAATTAATGAAGTGAAATTGGTAGTCTTAAACTGCAACTCGGTTCGAGCACTACTCCTCACGTTACTTGGCCCTCTATTTAGCCCGTAGAACCCGCCTCAACATTCCCATTAGTGTCACGAGCTAGAAAGATAACGATTAGAAGCAATTAGTGGTTTTTTGAGCTGACGTCCTCTACAACGGTAGAGCATGTTTTATATAGTTTCAAAGGGTTTGTAAAACTATGGACCTCCTTATTATTGAGTGCAATTCATTCAGCGTCTATCGTTTAGACAGAGCAGAGTAAGGGCTATTTACTTAAAGTGGCACTTCATTCTCGTGTTTTTCAACGTTTCAAAGTGAGAAGAACTCTTCTCTTCACTTTTTCGCTGGAGGAGCAGTTTAGCTTATGAACCCCTAACTCTTGAAGAGAGGAAGCGAAAACAATACCAGCGTAAGCAGGCACATTACAAAATTCTGTTGCTGTTGAGCAGAAAAACTAATGTGATTTCCTTGAATGTATAAGAGCTCATTTAAATAAGGTAACAAGGTAAGGTAAGGTCGATTTCCAAGGAATCGGATGACGACTTTGCACTCGGACATTCTATGACATATCTGCTTTTAGTGAGACGTTGCTGAATATTAGCCTCTCCATACCGTCTGTCTTAGGTGGTGTAGCTTCAAACTATGAAATCGAGCGCTGCGATAAAGGAATCAAATCAGGTGGCGGAGTGGTGTTACTCGTGCATAATAGGATTTCTCTTTCGGTTGCAATCAAGTCGCAATCTCATAAATAGATTAAGAAGCCTACCAGGGGCCAGATTCATCAGCCACTTATTAACCACTCCCTCTAACGGTGAAAATACCGCAACCCCTTGATATGAAATTCATCTACATCAGGTTTGGCGTTATTTTCACCGTTAAAACGCAATAAACGGTTGGCGAATCTGGCCTCAGAATGTGTAATATTCTAGACCTGGTTTTTGCTAAGATTTGATGATCCTACCCAGTAGGAACGACCGACCGTAACAAAAAAACATTGCTCGAATATTGTTCGGTTATGAACAATATTCGAACAATGCTTTTTCGCCATCTTCGATTTCGAATGTTCGAACAATGTCTTCCTGTCTTCGATTTCGAGCAATGTTCGAATAATTGTTTTCCGCGAAAGTCGATCTCGAACAATGTTTGAAAGGTTTTCCGCGAAAGTCGATTTCGAGTAATGTTCGAACAACGGCTTTACGCCGAATGCGATTTCGAGTAATCTTCGAACAACAACGATCTACGATTTTCGAGTAATCGAGCGATTGATTGTTCGAAATCTCTCGCACAATTATTCGGCCCGGTTAATCGAGCTCAAGTCTAATTGCCATCCCTTTTCTTGAGATCTCATCACAATGCCTGCTGAAATCTAGACATTCGTTAATCTAGAACCCGAGATCACACACTTCTTGAACTGGTTCAAACTGAACGCCGTCAATAGTATAGTTAGCCTTCAAGTTGTTTATTCCAAAATGGAGAATCTTTGTTCCTTCCTTAGTTAAGTGCCAATGACAGTGACCAAGAGTAGACCAGAGAGATAGCAGCCTGAATCTTTGCAACGTCACAGGAATCAGAAATGCTTCTATAAAGCTTTATGTCATCATGTCTTCGGCAAAGGCTCTGCAAGAAATTCCAAGCTTCTCAATAACTCCTGGAGGATTTCTGGTGTATATGTTAAGCAGGAGGGGAGATAGAACTGATCCTTGAGGTACACCGCTGGTTGCTCTTCTACTGGTAGAGAGATGAAGGTTAATGTTCAATCGAAATTCACTAGATTTGCAACTTTTTGATCGAAACGTTATTTCTTTTTATCTCAAGCCGATTTAGAGCTTGAATCGCGGTAGAGAATCGCGAATTATTAGCGACCTAGTAGTTATCCTTGCACTCTGTCTTCAATCTAATGGACACATCTTATGCAAGCTATACGCGAATTCTTGGCTGATCGTGGAGTAATATGCGGGGGGCAGTTGTTCGGTACACCGTGCTGCCCGCCGCCCACTTCCCCTCCTGCCCGCGCCGCCCTATTTGGACAAGTTTGCTGCGCGCGAAACCGTCGTTAATTAGCATAACGTCGTCCAAAAACCTAACAGCTGATAGGAGACGACTGAGAAGCGCATCTCCAAGAACTCTGAAGTCATTTTCCTGTTCGGTTCGGTTATGGAGGCAGCTGAGGAGAGGAGAACTTCGCGCTTCTCTCTAGATTCTTTCAATTTTCGCCGCAATTCTTTAAAATTCGCCTCAACTAGAGACTATGGGTGATGCCGGTCAGGAGTTCTACATTGAAGGCTTATCCGTAATTGTGCGCAAAACCGGCACACCGTCCTCTCTTTCCAAGGATCAGACAATTTTCCTCGGGTTGAAGAATTTTCTAGTGGATGATCACGTTGTTGTCCTGACATATCTCGCTAAGATGTCGCTGTACTTGTCGGAAAATGCGGACGACGCCTTAAATAAGCAATGTGGCGGGACCTGCAGAGAGTCTTGGCGCTACAGCTGAAAACTCTTTGATCGTATTTAAAGATACAAAGCGGGAGCGACAGCGGTCGCGCGCGGCTGCGCTGGCGCGTTGCCAGCCCTGTCGGCCAATTACGGGGCAGCCCGCCTCCGAGCACGCTGAGTCATCGGAGATGCAGATTCCAGAGTGGAAGGCCGGTGGCGGATCCTGTACTCTTTCTTTGAACTCTCGTGCATTTCGTGCGCTTGCCCAGGAAGGAAAGGCTTCGAGCGAGGCGGAAAGGAGGAGGGGAAGGGGACGTAACCGGATATGAGGTTATGGAACTTAAGAAATTACGGCACTAAGCGGGCTGGCGCCTGCTGTACACTGGAAAGGTGGCTTAAAGCGGATAAGTTAGATCAGGCACACCTCGGAGTTCTCTCCCTTGCCTAGCTTTGTGCTCTCCTCCGTGTCAGCGGAAGAGAGCACAGAAACCGTGTTTATTTGAGTGTTCCACGACCATGGTCTCATAATGGAGCGGGCACCAGTCTGGATTGCAAGGTGTACTCATCGACCTTTTGTCCCTTCTACTAAAATCTGAAGTAGGATATCTGCAGTGGATTATGGAGTCCGGGAGAAACTAATCCATCTTTTCGTCAAGGATGCAAGACCCCGGCATGTTTTTATGGATGAACATGGACGCACGGGCACATGTTTATTAACACATTGACGACAATACGCAGCATTTATGCTGCGTAAGCAAGCGGTCGCGTGGGACAATACGCATCATTTTTGCTGCGCAACTTTTAACTCGATTTTCCTTTAAAGCGAAGCAATTTTGTGTGGATTTTTTGCAGTGTGCTTATATACTGAATCTGCGAGAAGCCTCAATAGTTGTGGGCAAAGAAATGGTTTGGTTGTACTCGTGAAAATTTGGTAGTAAGGCGACGATAACGCCACACCATTACACTTCTATTGGAGGTTGTATAGTAAGAAGAGATTTGGTTTCTACAAATGGTGCTGAAGGAATGTTACATATTGAACCTCACTAAAAACATTTCAAGGAAAGGATAATTGATGAAGGAACGAAAGAACAGCTTCTCACAAAGCAAGTTAACATTGCAGTATGATGCACGCGCACGGAGACACTAATGTTGGCTTCGTCATTTTCATGCGATTTGAACTAGATCTAATATATTCTTTATATGTAATAGAGTGTTTTATTTATTATCTATTAAAAAGCTTTTGTCCAGATTTCTTATGAGGTGCATTGTACTCTCGGTTAGAAAGTCAGTCATGGTGCATAGCAGTCACCATTCCTTCTTATATTCTTATACTCCTTCTTATATTCAAAGTGATATTTACAAGGCTATGAGAATCCAGTGAGAATTCAACATTTGACCCACAACAGTACAAAGAGCAGAGATGTTTCCTTTTTTTAGGCAGACCTCAGCAAAAACTATTTTGCTAAATACTTATTTTATAGGTATTTATTTTCGGTAGTGGTGCCTGGTAAGTACAAAAAACAAATATAAATACCTATAAAATCAACACTTGGATTGCACATACTCGTATAACACTCACATAAGCAAGGTTCCTTCCTTTGCGTAGTTCTGTGCTCTCTGCGTCAGCGGATAAAGAAAGCAGAACAACAGAACGGAAGGTCTAAAAGTGGCAGTGAACCGGAATTCCGATTATGAAACACAAGTTTCGCATATCCCTGTTGAAGGGCCTTCCAAAGCTGTTGTTAGATTTACAATTTTGTTGCATTATTCAGCCCACACTATTGGCGCGGCAAAAAAAGCGTCCCTGTGAGACAATACGCAGCATAAATGATGCGTACGCGCCAGCTGGCTCAGAAATCGATTGTTCCACGCGCGCAACACTGCAAAATGTGCGATGTCGTCAATGTGTTAGGGGGGGGGGCTTGACCACGATACCAAGGATCGATGGGGTTGTTCTCGGCGCGCCCCTCGCCCCGCCACTTTCTGAGGGCGGTGTATCCAACGACTCTCCGCCACTCATATGCACCTTCCTATCGCGACTAAGTTTGTGAGCATATCAGAGCTGGCTTGGGTGGCTCCTTGAAGAGTTTCCGTATTTTTTACGGATTCTTTACAAGGTAGTGATAGTTGATTCGAGATGCTCCATGCAGTTCTCACTTTCGTACATTTGACTTTGGTGGTATGTACTCGGATGCCGTTTCAGCCTGCGTAATGCATTTCCTCGCACCACTTGGAGACATCTTAGTCCTTTATCCATTGTACGCAAATCTGGCACTAAATAATCTAGAGGTGGCTGAAAGAGACCTTCATAGCGCCGGCCAGGGAATCGAATTCTGCTTTGTTCCAGCACACATCTGCAATTCCACTCATCTGATTATCCAAAAAGTTGATAAAAACAAGACCGTCATATACTCCACACACAGATTCTGAACGCTGTGTGAGAACTCAAGGAGCGCACTAGATGTGAGTGTCTGGTGATCAAAGATCATATTTACGGTTTACGGTTTACGACCCAGTACGTCTCAAATCGTAAATCCTAAAGAATTCCCCAAAAACCGCCGTAAATCGTAAAACGTGAGTACGCACACCCTTGGTGTGGAGATGGTTGGAATATATTGCCACTTATTAAGACACATTGAGACCTCCTGGTCACGAAAAATGCTAGAAATTCGAGTAGCTTACAGCTTAGTTCGTAAGAAGCAGTGGGATCTTTGTGTTACTTCATGCGTGCAAAACAGTTCTATATTAACAGAGTCGCTTTCACGTCTTCAAGAAATGTGGAAAAGCAAGCGGCAGTGGTCACCAGATTTTCGCTCAAATGTATTTTGGAAATATGAGCATAATGTCTCTTCGAAGATGAGCGACAATATGCAAAGAAGCGCGCAAAAAGCCGGTGGGAGTCGGAACCAAGAGCTTCCGTGTTTTAGGCTTGCACCAGATCTTAGGATTAGTTATGCACCTAGAGGAACCACGCCATCTGATAAACCTGTTAACACTTTCCGTTGAATGAGTCAAAATTCTCAATCTTTCCGCGTGCATATTAATGGGTTTATTAAGCTCGTTTCATGCAGACACTCGGCAGAACAAACAAAAGTTATATACTTGGCCACTGTATGCGTTGCACATTAATAAAGTCGTCGTCTGCGCGCGTTCGTCAGTACTGTATCCTCTCCTTTTTCTTGATCCACATTTCAAATGGTGCCAAGTAGTCCGCGACAGGAAGGTGCTCCAGCTTCCTGTAATGTTCCTTTAGCGGAGAATTCCATGGGGTATCAGTAAGCGATGTACCTATACTGATCAGAGCACGGATTCTTCAGGAAGTCGTGAAATGCTTTGTCGTCGAACCCAGTGGCCGCTGCCTAGAAATGAGTATGTCAGATCTTTATTCTACGGAACTGCGGCCTTGTATTTGCCTTTTTCCAAATTTGTGCCGTCTTTCTGGTTATTATTGAATAATAGCCTTCTTATGGATGGGATATCGTACCTGCTCTGCCGTGGCTGCGTAATAGATAGCATCTAGACGTGCCCATAGACAAGCTCCCATGCACATTGGGCACGGATAGCAAGAAGCGTAGAGTACGCATCCGGAGAGATTAAATGTATCTGTTCAAAAGTCATTGTCAACGCATTTTGAACATGTGGGTTGTCAGAATCCTTTCATATTATCTGACTTTTGCAGACTCTTGAGCAAGCTTTCGTACCGAAAGAAAGACGTACCATTAGAAGGGGAGAGACTTGTTTGAAATCACCGGTGTTTTGGACAAAATCTTCCAGAACTTGGAATATGTCGCTAACGGTGAATGGCACGGCTATGGTGGCACGATGGTGGACGCGTTTACTTCTAATGGGTTCTGTTCGTAAAATCTGCTGTTGTTCCGTTTTTCTTGGTCTCTACCAAGATTTTATACATTAACGATTTATTCCCACCACTCCATTACTTCATGCATTACGAAGTGTTTAACTCGCACCAACGTCCTCTCTTTCAACTTCCCGGTAATTCACCATCAGGAAAACTCACCGAGCTTCTTGCAAGCGCTTCTGATAGCAGTTACTTCTGCATGTGCGGTTGCGTCCTTCGTGCTGAGCACCTGACAATGCTGCAATCGTCATTAACTGCTACTCAGATATTGAGCTTTTCTATTCCACAAGGCACGATGCTCCTTTCCACTTGCAGATTTTGAACTCCTAACTGCTGTGTTGCAGAGAACTCTGACAGTGTTTGTCATTTTTGAATAAATTTGCCAATGTTTTCGACGTAGGTCTTCCACAAACTCATCTCAATTTATTCTATCCAATACATCGTCTGGCTGCAGAAATGTAACGTCGTAATGAGTCAATGGGAGCCGATAAGCAAGCGCTCACCATGTTATGTCCAGTGGCCACAATCTGCCCGTTCCGAACCACAACCGCTCCAAACGGTCCACCATCACCGTTCTGCACTCCAGTGCAAGCCTCTTTAACGGCCGCCGCCATGTGCTCCATTGCAGACGTCTTTCAGAATTTTAACCCGACGCCCTGTACTGCTTGACAGGCAACTAATTCGCCTATACCTCGACATCAAGCAGAAACTGATAAAGTGATAAGATTTCGACACCGATAAGATATGGGCAGGATAAGGGGTTAGCTCACCGCACTGCTACATACATATCGTTAAGGGTTGGGCACACTCGGCAGCAGCTTTAGTGCGTCAAAAACGGGGCGGGGCGTCGCTCTCAGGCTCAGGACATGTTTGTGGTGAGGGGCGGTCGTTCTTTCCTTCTCTGGTGTCGGCATCGGACCACTGCCAATCATCGCTTAGCTGACCGGTTGGGTGGTTAGGTTGAGGAAAGGGCTTTCCTATCTTACTTATCTTATCTCTTGCTCAGGAGCGATAGCGTCAGCTTCATGGAATGATCGAGCTCATTCCGTGAAGCTGACGCTTGCAGCGCTGACGCTGGGCGTCAACGCTGAAGCGAAGTGTGCCATAAGCGCGCCGCCGCCCCTGACGCAGAGACACGTACTCTGCGTCTCTGCCCTATTCTTCATCATTGGAGCTGCGTCAAGCAGCAGGAGTATGCCCAGCCTATTAGATGGGGCTTGTAAGATGGAATTCTTCACTTACCATTAGAAGTAAATATATTGTTCGGTCTACAAGATAGCGGCTATTCTTCCTTCGCTACGCCGCGAGCGGTCGCGTCGCGGACACGTGGCATTTTCGAAAACGAGGTCAGCGCGGTCAGTCGATGTGGAGGGCGGCCGATGGTCGGTCGGTGGCTGCTCACGGATCCGCGAACTCTCCCTGAGCGACGAAAGCAGTTCCCACATGGGCAGCTTGGATGGCACACACCCTGGAGTCTCTTCCCTAGCCTGATTCTGCGAGAACCCCAGCTGCGCACTCCCCCTGAGCGCGCACAGCTATGAAGGAAAGATTTCGCGCTCTGTCGCAAAGATGCGTGAGAATATTGCGGTGGGTGCGTGCGTGCGATGAGCGCTCGCGGCGTAGCGAAGGAAGAATAGCCGCTATCCTACAACACTCATTTATTTCGTACGAGTCTTCATTTGTTTCGCTGTAACGTTGTCCGTTATCCAATATGTTGTAGCCATTTGAACATGATGATTTCACAGTGCAGGTCGATTCGTCTTTTCAGCGTATACATGTTTATTCAATAAATATAATATTGTTTACATTGCATCTACATTAACCTCAGCAGTAAAATTGACAGAAATTTGTTTCTTCTATAAATAGCCAACACAGACGTTTCGCGTTACGACTTGACGTTCTCGCGAGCGCGAGCCTGAGCATTCTTCCCCGACATTGTCTCCTCCAAGCGTGATCGCATTGAGTCTTCTGACTCCTCCATCTAAAGAGAAAGCTGCGATAATGCTGGAGAAAAACGTAAAACGTGTCCGTGCTTCTACATGGAGGCGAAACACTTACAGCACATGATTCCGTTCTTGATTTCGAGAACTCTGCCCTAGCAGTTGTCAGCTTGGACAGGTCAGTCACCTATAAGAAGACTCTTAGGCACACCCTTGAGGCAGCGCTTGCGTGAACTTCAAATGGATGCAGGATCGACGTTATAGTGGCACTGTGCCAAATCACTAAAGCGGCTTTCATACTGCCGTTGCTGCTGTTGCAGCAATGAGCAATGAAAAAGGGGTGGAGTTCGATGCTTGATGCAGCCGCAACGCGTGAGACAAGATAATGACATAAGACCTGTCATATGTCTCCGTTGACGAGCATCAGCAACAAGAAATGATGGCGATCATTCCTTGTTGCTGATCCCGCGCAACCGATGCCGGCGTTGCTAATGCGAGGTTGCGGCAACAGCAGTGTGAAAGCCCCCTCGTTGCTGTTGTTGCTCCTCTGCGTCTTTGCGGTATGCTTTATCATTACGGGATCGGTTGCGCAACAGCAGCAACGGCAGTGTGAAACCCGCTTAAGCATTTGTAGAAGAGCAGCCAGAGTGGTGGTTCCACGCGTCGAGAACGCCGATGAGATCAATGATAGGGAAAGGATGAGTCCAACAAGGGGTGGGGATTCTGGACGGAGATTGCACCTGTGAGGTATATCTCACACCTCCACTTCGTGCTTTGGAGGTCCTCCCAGAATCAGCGGATGCGCACAAATATGCAACAAGCTGTTCACCTTGAAATCTGCCCTTGTGAGTGTCTTCAGTTCCGAACAGAGGTCTTGCATAGTAGGCCTTGCTTCAGGGTTGACGTTCCTGAAGAAGAAACTAAGGCATCCAATAGTAGACATCTAAGATGACAAATTTGAGGCTGACCTGCCAATGGAGTGTTTTATTCCCCCCACCCAAAAAAACGAGTCTGGTGTACCAATTCACCGACCTCGAAGGGATGGAAGGCGTGATTGACCTGGGTGGGAAATCCAAACAAGGAATCGGTAGCAAGCGACAAGAGGCGTCGCCTCCGACTGCGCTACCGCGATTCATTTAAGCTTATGGTTAGCTTTATTCTGTTTGTTAGACTCAAAGGTGGTGGTTTCCGCGCGCAAGATTACTTTGCTTTTCTAAGTTTCAAACTGACATTCAACATGAGCGAATTTGTGGCGTTCACGTACCATATCTTTGTCGTCATCTGCTTTATGCGAGGTGGAGTATTAGCAGGCATTTCAGGCATCTTTCCTTTTCTAAAAAATACATGTAACTGCCGTCTAGGATGCCTAATACGAAGGAATCTGAAAGAAAGCTTGGCATCACGAACCGAATATGGGTAGCGATTCTTTTCGGCTCATCATTAGGCCAGGGTTTCTCACCGTCATTGAAAACTTCGTAGAGAAGCTGCAATACACCTCTACCTGTTTTCTCATTGCATTTCCTATCGCTACACCCCTAAGTCATTTTTCTCTCTAGAAAACAGTGAACTTTTGAAGCGAAAATGTACTGAAAAGGTAATGTACGTTACTGGTAATGTACGTTTATTTTTTAACACTTTAAATGCATCTGCTCAAGTAAACAGTCCTAATGTTAGTTATGATTCGCATTCAACGCCAATAGTCCACTTGTAGCCTGAGCGCAGACCTAGTTACGTGCTCTTGAAGCATGGAACACCCACCACTCCGAAGCTCCACACATCACTCTTTGGCGACCACAACTGCGGCCGCTTCAGTGTTTCTGGCGCCATCCATCTGAATTGCTTTCTCTGTTAAGCTTGTCCTTCGACATAAAGAAGTACACTACCTAGGGGTGTGTTGGCTAATAGGATCAGGAATGAGCGACGAGTGGAATTTCAGGACGCCCGCACACTAATTAGCGGCCCTTTCAGCCGTTGCGGTTGGTTGCTGCTCCTTCTCCTGCCCCAGCAGTGCTTGGTTCTGCTGGCGCCTCCGTCGGCGTTGCTCCTCCCTTCCCGTGTTGATCAATACCTCGCATGAACCATGAGCACTACTGAACCATGCGCTGAAGTTCTTACCGTAAGGGTATGTGTTCGAGAGGTGGTTCGCTTTTATCGCCGTCGTCCGGTTTCTTGGCCACCAACTCTTCTGCGATTTTCGACAGACCAAAGTCGGAGATCTATAGCAGGAGCCCCTTCAAAATCCCACAACCGTGGAGGAGAAAATGTGAGCAGTAGACCTTCACGAAGCCCTGCTCTGAAAGAAGACAGTTCCTAGCGGCAAGATCTCTATGCACGCAACCTTTCGAGTGGAGGTACCGCATTCCTCGAGATGCCTGAAGGAAGGAGATGAGATCGAGCTCATCAACCGTAACCAATGAGCCTCACCTCATACATGAGGAGGACCCTCTCCTGCACCAGCACCTTCTCCTTGTACTTCTGCATGTGATTCTGCAGGTTGCCTCCAGGACAATACTCCATCACTATCATTACGGGATAGTGATCGCATGCCACGCCATACAGCTGAAGGTCGACTTTCAACCACTTCGTCCAAAAGTTCCAGCTCCGCCTACCTGTATGACGTGCCTATGGACGTAGTAGCTCATCAATTGGGCTTCGTGTACCATGGATTCCCTTGC
This sequence comes from Heligmosomoides polygyrus bakeri, assembly GCA_947359475.1. Lineage (NCBI taxonomy): Eukaryota > Metazoa > Nematoda > Chromadorea > Rhabditida > Heligmosomidae > Heligmosomoides > Heligmosomoides polygyrus. The sequence continues at coordinate 77,913,785 of OX375867.1, forward strand.
ATTCTTTGCTTCTTCCGTGAACGTTTCCGTGGAGGCTCCGTGACAGATCTTCAGAAAAATCGCGGTAAAGCAGACAAACATATCCCCCTTATTCAACGCGATGGTAAGTATCTGTCAAGATCTCAATAACCATACGACTCATTCAACTCCTTCACTAGCAGTGTGGGTCCTAGTTTTGAGCTGAACTCTTCCTCGACTTTACAGAATAGAGCAATGATAGGGAGGAGGAATATACCCAGCAGCTCTATCCGGTGACGATGTCTGTTACTCCAGGTTGTGTAACTGGAAACTGCTCCCTATGCGAGCTAAGCTAAGCACGGACACTCGATTGCAGGCGACAGGCCCTTGTGACTGGCTGGCCTATGGGATCCCATGTCATCTCACATGGCGTTATTTGTTTGTCGAGATAATGCTACGGCGTCCGCGGAAGCCGACGCGCACTCACCAAGCCCGGCCCGAGAAGTTTGCGAGGGTCCCTGATACGTGGACGGCATCGGGGCAACTGAGCTAGTCCAAACCTCCCGTAACCTAAGCAGGACCCGCGTTGCTACGCTGAATGTGGGTACGTTGACGGCCCGCTTAGGCGAGTTGGCAGAAGCACTGGAGCGAGGGCAAATCGACTAATGTGCGGTACAGGAGACGAGGTGGTCCTGTTGCAAGTCGAGGGACATAAGGCTTAAGGCTATTCTGTGCGGCAGTCCCTGGACCACCAGTGGTGTTGGTGTGATCGTCTCCGAACATTTTCGAGATGCGATTGCAAGCGTGGACCGTTTCCGTGACGGCTTGATAACGGTCGTTGTCGCGTTGAACAGCAAATGTATCATTTCTTCTCTGCGTACGCTCGCAGTCAGGCTGCTCCGAGCGAGGGAGCAAAGGACGAGTTTTGGACCCTGCTTGGTGAGAAGACAGCAGAGGTGCGGCCAGAAGACGCTGTCGTTGTCGCAGCTGATCTCCACGGCCACGTTGGGGATGCGAAAGATAGTCACAGGTGTCATGGCGGTTTCGGTTATGGGGTATGTAACGCTGATGGTGAACGAATTCTTGAGTATGCACACTCGCTCAATCTCACCATCGCGAGCAAAATGATTCGAAAGCGTGACTCCCATCTCGCGTCTTTCTATAGCGGGAATACCAAGACATAGATTGCCTTTATCCTTGTCAATCGCGAATCCATCGCGATCGAAGGCTGCTCAAAGATGCGAAGGTTGTGCCATACGAGACTGTCGCCACGCAGCACCGTCCGCTGATCTGCACTTTTATGTTCGTCCCTCCGAGGCTGAGGCGGGTCGAGCGAGACGGTCTAGCAAGGATCAACTGGTGGCGGATGAAAGAGAAGGACGCGGCTGTTGTTGCTCGGATTCAGTTGCCGACGGTTACCACAGTTGAGGAGGGGGAGCAAGCTGAACATACAATAGCGCGCGGCAGCCGCGGCGACTGCTGCGGCAAGCGCGACATCTACATAGTGTGTGCTGCTACAGTTACGAAGTCTAACGCTCTTGTAACTGCATAAACTGCTATTGATACTTCTGTCCAGCTATTTGAGGGTCCTCCGGTGCACCTAATTAGAGAAAATGGTTATTTTGGGTGGGAATTGGATGACCTAATCCAAGCAATAGGCAATTGCTGCTATTGTGAAAAGATTTTGGGTTCTTTCATGACATGAAGTGACATTTCCAAAACCGACATATTCAGATACAATACAGCATAACTCGGGAGCTTTTTAGAGCTCCGTTTCTCCCATAACAGCCCACCCAGGAGCGACGCGTCAGTGGCGATTCTCGCGCGTGCGGCAGAGGCCGCCGCGCGCGCGGCGAAAACTTGTATGTTCGTACAACCAGCCGTTGAGGAGACATGAAAACGTGCAACCGATTCGATACTACAAGCTGGGTTCCGAACTCGGCATGACGAAGCCTGGACGGCGTAAGATCGAGAAACAGACTTGGCTGTGGACTTACGACGTGAAGGAAAAGTTCAGAGAGAAGAAATGATTATATCACGCTTTTCTTAGCGACAAGACAGCCGACAATTGGCGCACATACCAAGAAGCGAAGAGGGCGGCTAAGAAGGCTGTTGTCGTTGCAAGGCTTTTCATTATGATGAGGTCAACGAGAAACTCAAGACGCGCGATGGTGAGCGACAACCTTATCGGCTTGCTAAAGCACGCCATCGCCAGAGCGAGGATATCGAGATCTTTGGCGTCAACGATGAGAATGGCTACCTGATGAACGGCAAAAGGGCTATCGAACGATGGCATGACTACTTCGAGAGAGCTTCAACAGTAGAGAATTGTTAGTATTTTTGCTTTGTGTCGTTCGAGGTTTTTACGGTGGATCTTTATTGCCAGGCCTAACGTTTCGACGCTTCCGCCTACGGTGGTATGACCATGTTCTTTGTCCGAATGGCGGCGCCGTTCGAAAGATTGGCCTCAACACAGATGTGCCCGGTAAACGGCTTAGAGGACGGCCTAGGCAACGCTGGCCTTGTACGTTGCACATGGACTTAAAGAAAGCTGGTATCCACCCCGATCAAGCGTTGTGGCGCCACCATACCAGAAAAGCGGATCCCGCCGCTAAGCCAGACAAGCGCTGAAGAGGAAGATACTCCAGTAGCTGATAATGAAAGAAATGAGGCTGCGTTGATCAATTTCCATTTTGGGATACGCCACGCATTCTGCTTCGACGTTAACTGTAGGTAGTTTGAATCGATTCGTGGATGCAATTCGAATACGTATTAGGATCAAATAATGACTTTCGGTAGCAAGACTATGGAACGTAGACAGTGATTCATCCTTTTTAGGCAAGTCTGCCCAACCGACCAGAGGAGTGGAATGGTTGGTTGTCCTCATCGGGAACCGAGACAAAAACCCTTTTGAAATGCACGCGACAACAAGCGCCTAATTGCCCGGCCGCGCTGCTATGCACCCTAGTTCAGCTCAAGTTGAGTGACATAAATCTGCATTGACCTCCATTGCCATAAAGGGCAAGTTCATTCATTTTGTCATGATTGTGCTGGCCTTATGAACTCACTTTAGCTAACGTCAAGTTGTCAGGCTCGCCACACCCAACTCGAACTGTATTGGAAGAGGGTGTCAAGCTGTGAAAGGTCGCGTTAAGGCAGTTTGACTTGGCTTATATAGGAATAGAGGGCTTTTAAAGTCCTGTGATAGAGCAAGAGGTTTAAAGGACAGCAATGTAGTGCGAAAATAGGCTCACCCATTCTTTGACTACGTATATAAGTGACGGGATAGATCGCATCCTAAGTAAAGCGCAGAAGAGGCAGCTTCGCCCATCAGAAGCGAGAATTCTGAGGCGAGGACGTGAATCAGAAATGTGAGAGCAATGTTGAGGGCAATACTCCCTCCCGATATCAGAGAAACGGGTGAACCGTATCTCGAAGCACTCAAAGGAGATGAACCCTAAAGCCGTGCGCACAATTCGCAGCAGGCAGCGGGCAGTGGAATGTGGGCGGAGTTGGTCTCTCTCCGGAGGCCGCAATACGACTTCGACCCTGCGCGCTGTTTCAGCGTGGCTGCAGCACTGCTGCTGCGGAGTGTGCGGCTTAGGCCTATGCTATACTTCGGCGACGCGTCGGCGACAACAGCGTCGCCCAAGTCTAACATAGGCCTTAGAGAAAGGACAGAAGGACATCATCACCCTACTGAAGTCCGGCAGAAGAAGGCGCCTATTTCCTACTACAAATTTGCTATCGAATTCGATGACTTTTGAAATAGAGACTCTGAGGCGTCGCTGATGGAGTCGTGCTTTTCATTTATGTCCCAACGGCGCATCAATTGCTTACCTTAATGGCTACAGGAATAAACTCATTCTTCTCCCTCTCGTAGGTACCTTTGAATACCTTGCAAAAGTTCCCCGTCCCTATCAAGTCCTAAACATGATGAACAATAGTTGGGAGCATAAGCGAGAAGCTCACGGTGTCGTTCCAGAAGCAAGCACTGACCTTTGCCATGTCGAACTTGCACATGTCATGTTTTATGAGCCACTTTGGCCGATGTATTGGATGCTTCATCACTATATGTCCCGGAAGTTCATGTTTCTGGAAACGGCAATCACAGTGTTAGTATTCTGACACTGTGCTTCTCAACACAGTCGTGCCCTTCCCAGGCACCAGTTTAATAGTGAGGAAGTTTTAAAAACCCACTTTATAATATTCAATTAAGTCCACAACCGTATCGAAGCACGGAGCTCCTTTTTTCTTTCGGAACGCACCAAGCAACCATTTGCTGTTTTCAAATCTGAAAAACATATCTGCACCTCTCATCCCCCAAAAAATCAAGCTCACTGTGGCAACAATACATAGTGTCATGAACCAATGCTAACCTAGAAAGATTGGGTTGAACATCGCTCTCGGGAATTTCAAATCATTGTGGTCAACAAGTATTCCTACTGATGCAGTGTAAAACAAGAAAAATCACAAAGCTACGTTTGTAGAAATTTTATGATCATCATCATCCGTCGTCATTGCACTCTGCTATGAGCACAGAGAGGACAACACCGATCATTCTCCAGCCTCTGTTCTTGCAATCTCCATAGGGTCCCTGTTCCTGCCGTGAATATTAGCCATGTGCCACAGGAGAGGCTACAGGTGGATAGGGCGGAGAGGTGTTCCCTACACTGCCCTCAGAAAGGGGCGGAGCGAAGGGCGCGCCGAGGACGGATTTCTAATCACTTCCCTTGACCTGACAGCTTTATCCTGAACAGATTTCGTTCTTGAGACAAGGGTCAGAACGCTGTACACCACATTTGGAGGAAAGGACTTTTCAGCTGCAGCGCCAAGGCTTCCTTCAACTCCCATCACATCGCTCAGTACTGAAGGCCCCCACACTTCTGCGGCAACGCCGCCCACCGCAGTGGTTAAGGGCCTCTACAGAGTCTCGCGGCAGCACCGTGAGAACTCGTCCAAATCGCTCCCGCCGCAGTGGGACCCGCGCTGCCACTGTTGTGGAGGCCACGGCGCGGACGAGTTGTCGCGGAGCCGCCGCACGCAAGGGTCCTCGAGGGCTGCCGCAGTTCACGGCGGTTCTCACCCGCAGCGCCAGGAGCTGCGGGTGAGACCCGCCGGAGGGCGTGACCGGATGGGAAGCTTGGAGGGAGGGGAGTTTTCTTTTGTTTCCGACCGCTGGAAGCTTGGGTGGAGGGGGTTTTGTTTTGGAAGCTTTGGGGAAGCGGTTTTCTTTTGTTTGCGGTAGTCGTTTTCATCTTCCCCAACGCGAAAAATATAAAATTACACATTTTTCTTCCAAAATGCTTCGTTTCGCCATGTATGTAACTTCAGACGAACCTTTTTTGTTATAACACCTTCCCGGTGTTATAGCAAAAAAAGGTTATACACTCTAAACACTCAATAGACAAAAAGGTTATACACTCTTAAAGCAATAAGAAAAACAGTTAAAGCTAAAGGTACTCAATAGAAAGCAGCATAATAACACTAAGCTATCAAACTATCATGATAGTTGCGCAATCCACATTTGGTAGTACAAAATCCTACGACATTTAAGAGCGTATAACCTTTTTCGTTATTACACCTTCCCGGTGATATAACAAACAAGGTTATACACTCTTTAAACAATAAGAAAAATAGTTGAAGCTAAAGGGTACTCAACAGAAAGCACCTAACTGCTGGAGCGGATGCAGCACAGACCAGAAGAAGTAACTGAACCTCTCACAAGGAAATAGAAGACCAACTCAAGAATCCCACCACGATTTAGCAACCGAATCGTTCAGTCTGAAGCATTAAAAAGCACTCCACGGAAGCTCGCTTTTCAGATGGATCAGAAGAAATTCTTACGAAACGTTCAAGCAAGTTGGAAAAAATCCAATGCCGCCGAAATCCATTCTGTATTTCTTCGTTCCTTCCGGCAAAAGTACGGAGTATTGCGTCGCGGGGCCGCACCACCTGCCGTTGTCATGGCGGGCCCGCGACACCCGCAAGACTCTGCTGCTGGCCTAAGGATAGAGCAGGGACGCGGCGGCGACGAGCTCTGCGTCACTGCCCCATGGTTAAGGATAGGGCGGCCGCCGCAGAATTGTGCGGGGCACTTAAGGCGTCGTCTGCGGTTTCCGACAACTACTGCAGCAACATCTTAACGAGATGTGTCATGACAACAGCGCGATCATCGGCTAGAAAGTTCTTCAATATAAGGAGAATTGTTTCATCGTTTAAAATGAGAGGACGGTGGGCGGTCTTGCGCATAATTTCAAAAATACCTTAAATGTAGTGACCACCTACTCCTGACCGAAATCACCCATAGTCTGTAGTTGTAGCGAAAACTCAAGAGAGAGGACGTTCCCTTCCCTCAACTGTCTCCACAACCGAACTGACTAAAATATGACTTCGGAGTTCCTCATGAGATGTGCTTCCCAATCGTCTCCTGTTAGGTTTTTGGACGACACTACGCCCATTAACGGACCTGCAAATTGCGGCGCGGTTTCGCGTCCAAATAGGGCGGCGCGGGTAGGGCGGAAAGAGAGCGGATGGATGGGCACTTTATTTCGTCCGACGCCTCGACTGTACAATCGTCTTAAAAGGCCTGCCCTTTGTGCAAGCTTCTGTGCAATCTGCTCAACCAAACACGTTAGCTGCTTTAGCAGTTAACGCTTTAGATTAACCGCATGACCGTCCACAGATGCCCGGCCGAGGAGGATAAGCGGGACAGTGGACCTCGTGTGCAGGGTGGGGGAAATGCTAAGACCACTGGAACCAAATCGGAATAGATGCATGGCATAGGAGCGCTCAGTGGAGCTGGAGCACACTTTTTCGACGCGCCGCACACGTGGGCTGCATCGGCGTCCACGCGGAGATTCGATCGACGAGCATCGGTCTCTTGTACGCAGCGTAGCGATACAGGTAGGTGGATCGTGGCGCAGAGGATGGTGGCGGTGGTTCATACGAAGGCGGTCGGAAGCTCGTTTCTCCTACGTCGCGGGGTTCTTGCATTTCAATTGAGTGGTTGAGATTTGAGAAGCTTTAACGTCTACACAATTTTCTGATGCTTCGTGCGCATTCTTTCAGCTGTATGCAGTTCTGCGCAGAACGCAGCTGCGGAGTCTTCCCGGGCGATGAGAGCTGTTTTAGCACGAGCACCTTGGATGGACCACCCCCGGAGTCCCTTCCCTAACCTGGTTCCACTTCCCGGCTAAGCAGGTTTAGTGCGCTCAGAGTCATCAAATGGAGATATGCGTGCCTCAGGGCTAAGCGCTCGCGCGAGGGAAACCATGCTCTAATCCAAGTTTTGCGCTCAAAATCTATTCCGATTTGGTTTTTGTGGCCATAGCTCCACTCGCGGGATGAAGCATCTCATTGGAAATGCCCACCACGCTCGCCAAGTCAAAGCCATTTTTTCGGCTATTCTTGCTCGATGGTTAACATTTCCATCAGAACTGGATTACCGTTCCAACAGTGGTCTGTTTTCTCAACTCGCTGATTGTGCACAGAAATGTAAAGCGTCAGAGCTTCGCAGGGAAGGCTGCGAGAGAATAGAAGGGACTGGTGGTTAGCAAGAGTTCGAGAAGCATGGCAGCTAGCTTTGTGATTACATCGCTTACCTTAATGACAAATGCTGATACTGCTTCTTACTTTCAACACGGATGGAAATAATAATTTCGGGAATCTCACGAGAGTCTGTCGAGCGAACGAGCCAGTCGCCCGGGGTTTGCAGAAGGCATCTGAAATATTTGTTCACTCGCGTGGTGAACTCAGATCCAAGATTGTTGTCAAGCTTTATAGACCAGTGTTTTGGCGAGTTTGCCTTACTCAGTGTCTGAGAGGGCGCCATGATAGTTGGGGGGGGATCAGCATAGCATGTCGCGACGTGCAGGCATGGCGAGTACTATATACAGAGAATGTAAATGCAGTCTTATTTCCTCTTTTGGGATACAGATCTTCCCCTTATTTGCTTCTGTATTGGACAAGGGAGGCAACTCAAGAATGTAGGCAATTTTAACACGGGTGCGTAAGTCACCGCGGAGTCCCTTCCCTTACCCAATTCTGTGCTCTGCTCCGCTGACGCGAAGGAGAACATAGAGCAGAGCTATAGCATAGCCTGTTTGCTTTCTTTGCTATCAGTGTGTCTCGTTTCCCTTTTTCGTGTTAGTGACGCTTTTTATAAGGCGACCCCTCCCCAGCTACCATAGCGCCTCTGACAGTCCAGACAGGCAAACATCGCCTTTCAGTTTCAAGGACTCCTTATCTACAAGTCATGAAGTCTTAGTTTTTAAAAATAAAACTTAGGCAAGGATTGTTAAAAGGATGTTCGACTTAAGCGCTGTGCCTGTGAGTTACATACATATAATAGAAGCATATATAATAGAACCTTTAGCCTCGACCTCTTGGCCTGTATTCCGAAACCTCTAGGTTTTGCCTGCGACGGTATGGATTTCCCGTGCTAGAATTTTGAGAGTGCCCTAACGTTGGCTCCGTTGAGGTCATTGACCTTGTGACAACCCAGTGCGGTTGCTGGGTGTGACTTATCCTTCCCTTCCACGTGTCAGTCAACGTGCGTAGAAGGGACGAGTGATTTCACCGATGTTTTCATCTACCTATGTAGCTACCTTGCTATATATATAATGCAGTTAATGTGGTAACGGGGAGGGAGGAGGGGGGAGAGGGGTGGGGGCGGCAAAGGCGAAGGATTCCTTCGACAGGACTGCGTATGCCAGCTGGTCTTTGATTGAGCTTTTCTTTGAGCTCAATACATCAGGGTATGGACAGGGATCACGCGCCGAGCGCCGGAATTCAGTACGCGAGCCAAAGACTTCGTCCAGCGTGCGTAGGTATCCAGAAGACGCGCTGAAGAGGCCTTTCAACGGTCGCCAGAAATCAGAAGAGTAAGAGGAAAGGTGGGGACCAGTAAGGAGGAAGAGGGCATTAAGGGGATACCAGTAAAGGGAGATCAGTAAAGTGGACCACTAGGGTGGAGGGCAGTAGCGGAGGACCAGTATTTTGTCTCAGTATCGTCCTAGGTGTGTAACGTGTGATAGGAATTAGGAGTCGTGGTATAGGCGTCGTGCCACGTACATCAGTGGGCAGAAGACGTGCCATAGACGTCGTGCTACGCCGTGACACGTACGTCAGGACTAGCAAATATGTCGCAGACGTTATACAACATGCGTTTGGAGCCAGAAGACTTGACACGAAGACATAAGTTTTCATATTCGAATCATCACATTATTCGAATATTCTACCCTTCCTCATGGTTCAGCGCCTCATCGTGGCATGGGGTGACAGCGTGTGTCGAACAGTGATTTACAGCAGAGGTTTTTAATCTCCGGTAGGGTCTCCCAAACTGAGGAGCTCGACGATTCTTGGGAGGCCTAGTCGAGATACCAACTCCGCACGGGGTGATAAGGGAGGCAGATGTCACAAACGTCGCCGGTTTCTCATGTCAGCTCATATGATGTCCGGCACGGCACCTATCTAACACTTTTATACTATTTCACGTCAAGCTGGACGCTTATCGACGTAAGCTGGACAATTTTGAAATCAAACTGAGCACCTTTCAAGCAAACGGGTGTGTGGTTAAAACAGATCCTCTCTTTTTTGTTGAAAACTAGTAACCCACGAACCCCAATAAATTGAGTGCTTAAAATCGTATGAAACTGTGATTTTTGCAGTTACAATAACCCATCAAATATTGATTCAACGCGCAGTAAAGCATCAATTTTTGAGTGTTGGAACGAAGGAAGCGATCACACCGTGTCCTCATCTAAGTCGTCATGATTTTTTTGATTAGTAGAATAAATGCTGCTTACTTGGAACTGCATAAAGGATACGTGCATTTTCTACAATTGCTTTGGTTGTACCATTTTCAAGTGCGTAGCTGCACGCAAATAAAATTTTGGATATCAATGAAAGGAGATTCGAAATGCTGGACGAGTGCATCTATTCTTTAAACACACTGAAAACGTTGTGTTTTCCTACGGTTGAAGATGTGTTATATTATTCTTTTTTACAAGAATAAAAATTTCCTAAAGATTCAAACAGTGTTTGCGTTTTTGGGATAAGTTTTCCATGAAAGTAACGGTGAATTCCCCTGGACAAGAATTTCGAGCTTCATAATGGGTGTCAGGTTTGATGTGGAACGCAGGGGAGCAAGTATTGTTAATACAAATTTCTGCCGTCCACTTCACGCTCCTCTTCAATTAAAAAAGTGATCATCTTGACGTACTCATTCTATGTAGGAGGTCTGGAAATCTCAAGGATGCCGCGCCGCTACTCATCTTTCTATGCCTCTACTGCATAACTGTCCTTATTATTAGTTCGTGGATTGTAAGACAATAAGATAGCTGTGACAACCAACGAATTGGCTCATTCATATTTGCAGCGGAATCTAGTGAATTACACCTTAAGTGAATCCAAGTTATGTGTTTTTTGATTCTACACCTGGTTTAATTCCTAGGTGATTCCGAGCTATAGAACAATCGAGCATCTCATCGAGACAACAACATGTCTGCTAAAAGAAGCACGAAAACCTATCGGCTGTACCAGCCCCAAACTGCTTGTGCAAACAAGATGACCCTCTGAACTGATATTGACATGACAAGGAACTGGACTCATGATGTCAACGAACTCCTTCACAGTAAATTGTTGCATAGAGCAAACAGTTGGTAGAAAAATCTAATTCCTACATCCTTCCAGCGAGCAACTTCATGCGAATGACACTGAAGCTACCAATCTAGTAAACGTCGCGATTCATCGGACACGGGATGAATCTCAACATCAAATTCGCGCTTAGATTTCTCATTCTTGCCACTCAAAACGGGCCACAATGATTGTTAAAAAGCTAAGGGTTCATGACCATTCAAACCCTGACAGCATTCTTTAATAGAATCTATGAAGGTGCATCAATTTTACAACAACAGCTATCATAATGTTTTCTTATGATGGAGACTGCTACTTAAGCTGGAGATTCAAAAAATCCTACTTATTGAAGACGTGAAACCTTCTACGGAGGAACTGCGTGATAATAGCTCTCACACCATTAATCAACACATCAGACGAGTTCATGGCGTGATTTCTAATGAGACCCATCGCGCAAGCAGTTTTTTTTTCGAGATTGGAATAGCCTAAGAAAACTTTTCTGCTATTGAGGCTGCGATGCTGTAACATAGTTTGAATTCTGGCAGTCGGATAGCTACTGCAAAATTTCTATACAATTTTCTGTTTTTTGACCAATTTCTGGGCCATGTTCCCAGCAAACAGAAAACAAGAAAATTTGCCCAAAATGGCCAGAAAATCAGAAAGCAGAAATTCCGCCCACCCCTGCTTCAGAACCATGCCGCCTTTTCTCCTCTGGTTCCTCACTTTGTTTCACCGAGGGTTTCGCAGTGGTGTGTTCTAGCCCTATGGTGAAATGAGCTAAGCCATTTCTGATGTAATTGGGCGTGCTTCTGCCTTCCTACCAAAGCGAATATCCACTGAGTACATGGTGACCCTTCCCCCACCCCGAGCCTACTTACGCCTGCGTCCACTTGTCTTGTATCCAGCACCGCGGAACACTGTAGACAAAAGTGCAATAATTCTTACAATATATCACGACGAGGTCGTAGTCCGTGATACCATGGCTGCTCTTCGAGATTTTTTGAAAGAGGGTTAGTTTCTGAAGGAGTTGATGCTGCCGATTTCGAGTTTGTTACCATCGTTGAAAATGAACTACACTCGCGACTACTGCTCGTATATGTTCCAAACGGACCTTGATCAGAATTATCACTGAAGATACTTTGAGTAGTGTTCCGAGTGGAAAGCCACGTTAACGGTCGTAGTGCACGCTGTGAGGGGAGGAGTGTAATCATAGTTCTCATCAAAGCGCCTTGGTGTAGTCCACTGTGAACACGTTGTGCGAAAGTTCTCTGGACTTTCTCATGTTTTGTGATAAGTTTCTTAGCACTGGAACTCCACACTTGCAGAAAGTATTCGAGAGGAGGAAAATCGTAAAGAGTCTGTTGATCACGATGATTCATGCTAGAATCCAGAGAATTTTCCAAGCAGCACAAAAGGCGGATTCGCTAAAGGAAGACGAATTGGGATATGTAACGCTGGCTCGTCGCGGCCAAGGTCCTAAGGCCCTACACGACCGTCTGTTCTGTCGGTTAATCGTTACCTAGCAGCCATCGACGGATATCAACGGATTCACCCACGTGTGAGACCAACGGTCCAGATCTGACAGCTAGAGACACGGATAGTCAGAAAAAAGCGAATCGTAAAATAAAACTCCTTCGAAGAAAATGCTACGGATTTTTTTCCCAATTTTATTCCTCAACCCAATGAATACGGCAAACGCAGAAATTTAAGCTTTGACTGGAATGGGTATTTCTGAACGAAGTTATGATCGTCTGGATTTCGAAAGTCGAAAACGGGAAAAACGTTCGATCTCACCTAATATTTAAATTTTCCTCTCTTTTTAGATTCCAACAAATTCTCAGTTTAAGTGTTACGCATATCTTAAGCACTAAGTTTTGCTTACGTTTGACGGACAGAGTCCGTGGGCCGACTATCAGCAGTTTTTGTTAGTATCGTACTACTTACTGATTTTCGTTGTTTCTGTATTGATTTAGTTCTACAGTTTGTTCTTCGTTACGTCGCGTCTACCTTTTCCAGAAGCTACGTAATATACCTGAACAGTATAATAATAAATATAAAGATAAATAAAACAAAACATAAAAATCTGTCACTGGTGTATGTTTTCTGTAGAAAAATTCCCAAACGGTTCTGCTTTCTGCCTCCGTTATGAAGCCAAAATAACACGACTCCACCTGCAAATGTAACGACATCCCTTCATTTCTATGTAGGGAAGTCGGTGAGATTTTGCAGATATGATGTCATGTTGCTCTATCGAAAACTTCGTTTTACGGTCGTTATCTCTGCCAGCGGTAATAAATACTGAGCGGACACGAAGGCGTAGATAGTCATCACTACCATGGCGCTTCTGAAGCTCGGCAGCTTGCTTTTACTAGGTTAGAGATTAATATGAACACTCCAGCCCCCCGCAACCTGCGGACCGTTACCTTAACTTTTCAGTCGCTCAAATCCGATCTTCCTTGTCTCAATTTCACTAACAGCATTTTAACACTTAACAGTACAGCATTTTCTTCACACAAAGCGCTACTCTCAATACTAATGATCTATGTAGGGATACTATTCTATGAGATTTGCAGAATGCATCTAGTTAGTCACGCTGTCATGTTACCAGCAATATTTTCAGTCAAATAAATAAAAAATGGTAGCAGTAACAAGAAGCGGTGTTCACGTATACCACATACGATTTGACTTGGTCAATAAATGAATATATTTTTGGGCATTCGCTCTAGCGGTTCTTACGTGAATAGCTACAATAAGTGCACATACATATCCCTTGGACGACTAATCAACAGGAGCTTCAGCTAATAAGAGAGATGGATAACAAAATGAATGCAACTAAAGTGACTCAGACTCCCAAATACTAGAGTGCGCCATTTCTGCTACTCTTCTAGAGCAACGCGGCAAGAAGGCAATACCCCTGAACTTGGTTAGGATCCCTCTATTAAACCCTTTCATTATAGGCTTAGTCCTAGCCGCACAATGTGCTCCTCAGAAGAAGTTCCGCAGGAACATGGTTCGGGGTCGGCCGTCGGGAGGTTTTGTTCCGAAGCCAACGGTGAGTGGAGGAATTGAACTTGCGGTCCGAGAAAGCTTGCTATGTCTTCTTTCAGAAAAACGAGAACTTCGTTGGGAACAAATTCGTGCAGGCTGGCGTTTTCTCCAACAAGGTCGATCACTTCAATACATCAAACAGTGACATGTACAGTCAGGTGAGCTTGATTTTTTTCAAACTTTTTTATGCATTTTGTATGCTATCACTCAAAAGCGCAGACGGAGGAGGGGCCGACAATCGCCTACAATCGCCGAAACTACACTCTTGGTTCGAGTGTCGGCACTGTAGTCGAATTTTTGATCCTCAAAAGCTGGGGATGAATTTATGAAACATCGTGTGGATTCTGCTCTTTTCTATTCCTACTCACGATCTCGTCTTTCGTCTTACCGTGACTCTCCGGGGTTGTTAATTTGGAACCAGATTTGTCACTGAAGGATACACACCGACTTGTCCTACGTCTGGCCAGCACAACTCATTGTAAAGGCTCTTCAAGCAGCCTTCGCTCTATTCATTGAAGGAAGAATGTGGCGCACCCACAAGGGCTCAATAAAGCGCAGCTTTATCATTCATCCTTTTTATGCCTCTAGTCACAATCTAGCATGGATTCCAACTTAGAGACTTCGCAACAACTTATAGTGAGACGCCCGAAAAAGCACTGATGAAGAAAAACCGCATGATCTATATGAGCGTAAGCTAATCCTGAAATCAGAACAATTCGCTGTGGAAGACTCTGATTGAACGATCTAATAACTGCCACCCTGACCAGTTCTTTGTCTTTTCCCCAAGCTTTCTCTGAGGAACACCATGAACAACTCAAAGCTGGTCATATTGGTGTCTTCAAATCCGACACTTATTGCATGTGAAAGCAAGTGAACCAACGCCCTTTGAAGCACAACGCTCTCCACGTCCATCAGGTGAATTCCTCATCAATACCGTATAGAGTTCCGGGTTGGCAGCAGGAGAGTCCTGAGAAGTGTGGTCATTTTCCCGAGCAGGTTTTCCCTGAAGGAGGGTTTGAAAACAGCGGCTCACGGCGACCAATTAGCAGATTTACAAATTTGCAGAGAGGCTGAACATAATGATTTTCTCTCGTTATGGTCTCTAATTGATTAATCTCACAAGAGCGTAGCTCGAGAGCATTCTTATATTCTAGCGCTACATAAAATTCTAGAACTCCGCACCTATAGAATGTCGCCGCCGTGACCACAGCCACGATGGCCGTAAGCTGGTGTCATGGCTTTTCCTCGAACAGCTACAGCTTCCCTGGTTTATCATTCCAGTATAGCCCCCTGGGAATGGCTGTGACGTGACTTCCATATAGAATGACCGAGATTCACAGCCGAGTGCCGATATCGGACCACTATCTAGCCAAGTGGCACTTCAAGGGCTGTAAACCGCGATTCCGCGAAACGAATCTACAAGAAAGGCGTTTCACTAGTCGTCAGAAAGAGCACTATGTACTTCCTTGTTCTATTCTGGCCTGGAAGCATCTTCTCTTTACGTTCCGAGTTTTTCGCCCAGGATGGCCAACCCTTGCGTATCTCGTGCTCGATTATTTGGCACCCGATTTACCTAGGAAGCGTAACGCACTGTCTTGTGCGTTCGTTGGCCACCGCAAGTTATTGTGTAGCCCAAATAAGCTTTCAAATCGCCTCAGTGATGTCACGTTGAAGTAGAATGCGCGGCGCATCACGAAAAAAGATTGGTTAACGTTGTTCTTTATCTTTTACTCTTTTCTCTGCAGGTAGGCGAAACGCGTAAGCCCAATGCCGGGGAGGGCCTTCCATGGGTTCCTTAGATGATATTACTAGTCGAAGAAGTGGTGCTCAAGAGCGAAGATCAGCACGACCGTCTTGCCGTACAAGAAGGAGTAACTCCTCAACATCGTCAGCAGAATGCAAGAAGGGTGGCAACCTTGCGAACAAACAGGAATTCGAAGAGGATTCAGCACTGCAACATATCCGATGCGAAGCTCGTTGATATAATAAGGGAATGTCATATCCCGAAGATCCTCAGCTCCACCCTCGAAAACATCGTGCGAAATCTAGAATGAAATACATGGATGTGTAGATTAATGGTTGGCGATTCCACGCCTAGTCTGCGGTCTTTGTTGACGGCTGCTCACCGAGCATCCGCCAAGCGGAGCTACAATACCGCCCGCGTCGCGCGGTCAAAAAGACGGTTTGCGACGGAAAAATCCGTCGCAAACAGTCGCATGCTCATAACTCCTTCAATTTTGAGTTATTTCAGAAACAGTTGAAATCATTCGATTCGTCTCCTCGAGATCTATAAAACCATATATAAAACTTTACCAGGCCACCGCGTTTTCGCTGTGGGTGGCCTAAAAAACAACTGCAGCAGGCTTTTGCAATTGGAGCACCTTATTTTCCAGGACGGGCAGTGTTCTCAAGCATGACGTGCGTTGTCAGTGCTCTGTGATGCCTGGAATGTTCCGAGAGTGCGCCGTGCACAATGCATAAAGGATCGAATCTATCAATCGAATGGGCGGAAGCATGCCCACTGGGTTTCTATCTTCATTTAACGGAAAATGTAAAGCCTTCAAGACTATCTTGCACCGTTTGGAGAATTTTATATGAAATTCCCGGCCGTCGTACTTAGGATTTGCTCCGGGCAGTCCGACGAGCCTTTGGAGTGTGCCGCACACAATGCACGTAGGATCGAGCCTATCAATCGAGTGAGCGGAAGCGGTTCAAATGTTTTGCAAAACAGCAACGCTTACCCTCTTTAGATGCTTTAGTGCACACACTGACAGCAAATGAAGAGGTTTCAAGAAGCGAGAAGAGAGAGTGCGATGTGCAAAATGCATATACGATAGGACCGTTTGAAATTAGATTCGATCAGAAATTTCCGCCCGCCCTACTCAGGAATTGCTGTATTCCGTTTCTGCAAGGCTTTAGAGTACGCTGTGAACAATGCACATAGTATAGTACCTATCAATGCAGTGGGGCGACCGCTTGCAAATGCACGCGCGGGCGAGTTCGTAGCTTCAATAACTCTATCAAGATCAAATCGTTTCGGCTGCAACTCGAGGACTTTGTAGGCAGTACGAGGTTCTTGAAGTGTTGTAAAACAGAACGGTGTAGCTTATTAATGGACTAAATTACAGCGCTCCGAAAATGCAGGTGAGGCTTGTGCGACCCAATTTTTTCCGATTTCGGTCGACCACAGCGCGAAGACACGGCGAGCCAGGGGCATACAAATGCGTAGGCGAGCAGAACACCTAAGCTGCTTTAAGACTATATGCTCGCAACTCCCCAGCTGCCTAAACTGAATTAGCCCCTCTGCCATTTTAGGGCGGCGGATTTAGCGGTTGAAGTTTCCTGCTCTTTTACTCGTTCACATTTGGGTTTTCGACACTCACAATAACACCGTTTTCACCACTAAGCTCTATCGAACGATGTCACTCTCGACCAATTTCAATGAAATCGATTTTTGGACAATTTCCCATCGAGGACGTGGGCGCCACTGGCCAAGCCGGCGCGGACGATGACGTCATCGAAAACCGATATTTTCGAAATTGGCCAAATTTCCTCGTGCAAACTTCGTCCAAAATCATCTAGGCGGTTATTTGGGGAGCTGATTACGAATCCGACGTCCGTTTTTGAAAATTCCGCCGATTTCAGTAGGTTACTTCTCGTTTGAGGGTGATCGCGTCAGGACCACCGATCACCCTCAGTTATCGGTATGGGCGGTCTCCTGGCGTAAGCGTCCGAATGAACTTCGGCATCGTGTTCGGCACCCTGAATAAGTCCCCGCCCCTATACGAAGTTTGAGCAAAATCTGTGATCCTGACCCGACCACCTCCAATTATCCTGAAAAATATCCAAAACCAACCGAAATCGGCGGAATTTTCAAAAACGGACGTCGAGTTCGTAATCAGCGCCCCAAATAACCTCTAGATGATTTTGGACGAGAAAGTTTGGCCAATTTCGATAATATCGATTTTTGATGACGTCATCGTCCGCGCGGGCTCGGCCTGGAGCGCT
This sequence comes from Heligmosomoides polygyrus bakeri, assembly GCA_947359475.1. Lineage (NCBI taxonomy): Eukaryota > Metazoa > Nematoda > Chromadorea > Rhabditida > Heligmosomidae > Heligmosomoides > Heligmosomoides polygyrus. The sequence goes on from OX375867.1 coordinate 77,931,437, forward strand.
CCGTCCTCGATGGGAAATTGCCAAAAAATCGATATTTCCAAAATCGGTCAAAATTGATACCATTCGATAGCGCTTTCCATGTCGAACAGAACGGTAAAACTGCGAGTGTCGAACACTCAAACCTGGACGAATAATGGCGCAGGAAACTTCAACACTAAAACTCCGCCGCCCTAAAATGGCAGCTGGTGCTAAGGCAGTTTAATCAGCTAACGGGCTGCGAGCATGCTATCGTAAAGAACCTTAAGCGTTCTGCTCGCCTGTGCATCTGTAGGCTATTAGCTCTCTGCGTCTTCCCGCAGGGGTCGACTGAATTTGGAAAAAATCGTGCCACGCAAGGCTGACCTGCATTTTCGTACCGCTGTAACTTTGTCCAATCATAAGCTACATCGCTGCGTTTTAGAGCTCTACTAGAACATTTTGCTGCCTACAAAACTCACAAGCTGCTACCGGAAAGGTTCACAAATGACAGAGTTATTGCGTTCAGAACACGCAGGCGCGTGCAATTTAGCACAACAACGGTCGATGTTCTCCTCGCTCTTACTCTCTCAGAATACAGTTCTCTCTACTCTTAATAACATAGTTCAATTCAGCATGAGAAGCTCTATCAAACGATACCGAGCATGGCCTATTTCGAAAACGTCGGTTTTCGATGACGTCATCGTCCGTCTGCCGCCGCATCGAGCGGTCTCGCCCTCGATACGAAACTGTCAAAAAATCGATGTTTTCAGAATCGGTCGAAATTGGTATCGTTCGATAGCGCTTTTCATGCTGAACAGAATGGTGCCATTGCTCCTGTCGAACACTCACATCTGGGCGAGTAAGAGCGCAATAAACTCTAACCGCTATCTTCCGCCGCTTTAAACTGGCAGCTGAGGCTAAGAGTTTAGGAAGCTGAGGAGTTCTGAGCACGTCATAGTGAAGCACCTTAAGCTCTCTGTTTGTCTGCGCGTTTCAAGGCCGTTTGCTCGTCGGATCTTCCCACAGTGGTCCATCGAAATCGGAAAAAAATGCGTCACACAAGCCTCACCTGCATTTTCGCACAACATTACCTCTTCCTAAGCTAAACCGTTTTACTTTAATGTGCTACTAGATCACTTTACTGCCTGCAGAACCCCCGAGTTGCAGCCGAAACGATTTGAACTCGAAAGAGTTATTGCGCTACAAACACGCTCGCGCGTGCAATCTATATGCATTGACGCACTCTAAAGGCTAGCTGGACAGCATTAGAGAAATTCCTTAGTAGGGCTGCTGGAAATTTATGATAGAATTCTCCAAACGCTCACTCTACCAGTTGTCGAACCCACTCGATTGATAGGTTCACCTCTACATTCATTGCACACGGTGCATAAGTCTCGCCGGGACAGATTGAAGCAGTTCCCAAGTATGGCGTCTGGAAATTTCTGAAAAATTTCTCTAAACGTTTCGAAATATTCTTGAAGGCTTTACATTTTCCAGTAAGTGAAGATAGAAACCCAGTGGGCATGCTTCCGCCCATTCGATTGATAGGTTCGATCCTATATGCATTTTGCACGGCGCTCTCTCAGAACATTCCAGGCATGACAGAACGCTGACGACGTATGCCATGCTTGAGATACTCCGAAAACACTGCACGTCCTGGAAAATAAGGTGCTCAAATCGCAAAAGCATGCTGCAGTTATTCTTTTAGGCCACCCACAGCGAAAACGCGGTGGCCTGGTAAAGTTTCATACATGGTTTTATAGATCTCGAGGAGGCGAATCAAATGGTTCCAACTGTTCCTGAAATAACTCAAAATATAAGTAGTTATGAGCATGCGACGGATTTTTCCGTCGCAAACCGTCTTTTTGACCGCGCGACGCGGGCGGTATTGTAATGTTGCCGACTGCGAACGTATACTTAGGAACTACAACTATTAGGATGGTGCATAAGTTCTCGGACATTTGGGGCATGGAATATTTATTATCACAACATACGAACAACAATACCAAATCATTTGAAGTAACCACCCTTTACATCAATTGTCTTTCGCCAACGTGCTGGTAAGTCATGGATGCCTTTTCTCCAAAGCGTGGCCGGTTGTGATTCGAAAAATGTGGGCAGTGCCTCCTTGACATCCTCTCGGTTTCTAAATTGCTGCCCGTCCAAATAGCGTTGAAGGCTTGAAAACAAATGATAATCAGAAGGAGCGAGATCTGGTGAGTAAGGTGGATGTGGAAGAACGTTCCATCCGTAGTCCGCCAACTCAGCCGCCGTCGCTCTAGCAATAGGCGGTCTAGCGTTGTCGTGTTTAAAATACACCTTCACCTGCTCTCCTCGTGTGGTTTGAGGGTGGGCCCTCAACTTCCTCAGTTGGTTGGCGTAAACCTCTGCCGTCACTGTTGTCCCTTCGTCCAGCAGCTCCCAGTATTCTACGCCAAGAACGCGCCTCAGTTGGGATGAATTGCTTAGCCATAATAGCTGACGTTAACAACGCAGAATTAAATGTTAGGGACAGTTTTGTAGCCCTTTCCTTTCTCTATCGATCGATCATTTACGCGTTGATACATGTGAGAAATTTGGCGGGAAAATGCGCTTTCAATTCAGGAGGGATCAAATGTCCGAGAACTTATGCACCAACCTAATACAAACTCATGACACACGTCCAAAGCTGTAACAATCGGAGTTCCTTCCTGAGCGTGAATGGAGAGAGATCGGTGTGGATGAGAAGCGGACGTGTTTTCGGTGCACCATTCACACTCAACAGAACGAACATCTCCGAATTCTCGGGTCACCGCACGCGCGCAAACGCTATAAATCAACCTCGCTATGCACCTAGTGCGAGGACTGGAACTAGGAGACTAACCATAAGTAGTCAGAATGCACAAGATCATCGAAGTGTGGAGAGGATGACGATCGAACGGATGCGTTTTATTCAAGTGATAGAAGAACATCGAAGTCTTGCCGATGTTTATTTATTTATTTGCAACATACAACGCATCCACATGCAAAAAAAACACAGATAAGGCGAATTTTAGAGCATATACGACAAAAATAAGCACTAAATAAGCCGTCTTTCTCATTGAGAAGTAGGGCAGAATTTTTAAATAGAGAAAAGAAATTTCACTAAGATCTACAATACCGCTCAAATTATTTGCAAAAAAGACGCTTTGCGACGGATTAATCCGTCACAAAGCGTCGCACTGCCATAACTCTTTTCAAAGTTGTTTGTTTAAAATCTAATTAACACCATTAGAAGCCCCGTCTCATTTTCTATCCAGCGATCTAAACATCATCTAAAACGATTGCACAGTGACCTAGTTATGAAGCTTTTGCTTCCTCGGCTCCGCTAATTGATTTACGACCCCTCCGAGATCCCCAATGGCATGTCCTTAAGGCTTTTCAATGACGAGGTTTATCAAAATTCAGAAATACCAGATCTGTATTTGTTGCGCATCAAGTGTCATTGTGGTACTAAATAGTGTCAAGTTTGAATAACATAGGCCCGATTTCGGATAAGCGCAAACGCGCGGAAGCCTAAGATTCAGTTAAGAATTACTCAAGTAGTAGCCTGCTACAGAAGCCAGTATTCCACTATTCCATCGTAGGAACGATGGTCTTTATAAAGCGTGCAAAACGGCTTTGAGAAATTGATAGAAATGACTAGATTTTCTTTTTTCCAACAAGGGATTGGTCCAATCTCAATATACGGCGTAGGATTCCCCTATCTTTGAACTTCGGTTGCTTCTGTACAGGATAAGTATGAAAGCCGTGTTTTTTGTGGTCTACAGTAGACCACAAGCACATTCAAATCTAAAAAGAACGAAAAGATTTTGGCCGTTCAAAGTAGATTTCTATGCGGCCAAAGTTTGACGAAAACCGCAGAAAATTTTGTTTCAGTCGCTTACCTCTTTATGGATGAGTTTATTCGAAAAATCAACTAGACAGCATTTCTCAGCTCGTTGCAAGCTTTCCACAGATGTAAAATTGTCCACGGAAGTGTGAATACTGTACATAGGCGATATACGACATGTGGAGTGCCGCGGGAGGTCGCAAGGGCAGCGAGCGGCCCGCCGCCGTGTCCGCACTCGGGCCGAAGCGCAGCCCCAAACTTGTTTCGGCGGCCGAAGAGGTGAAAATGGTTTTCAGTTTGAATACGGACAATTTTACATCTGTGGAAAGCTCGCAGCGAGCTGAGAAATGCTGTCTAGTTGTCACAACGATGTTTTGTTGCGATCAAAACTTCTAGCGCCAGGCGGGACTCGAACCCGCACCTCCCTCTGACCGGGCGGGAATGCTCTACGCCATTACACCACCGGCGCCGTTTGATCGAACGCAACATCCACACCTCGTGGGACAGATCAGCACCCACCCGTATCCGGGACATTGATAAAACAAACAAACAGAGCTATAGCTTTGTTTTTGTTCGGAGTATGTAGCTACTCGCCACGTCTGCGTCGTGTTGTGGCATACTATGGTGACCCCTCCAACTACCATATCGCCGATACAGCTGTCAAAACCAACCACTCCTGGACCTGAGCGCCCTCTTGTTTTGACTTCCATAGACTTTGAGTGCAGAATATCCTCGAGTTATCATCACCGTGGTTCTCTTCAACAGAACAGCAATTGCTCTTGAAGCTTCCATATATTCTTCACACCATCAGGTTATACAAGAAGTGCTCGAAGAGCTTCTGATGGAAAAAAGCGTGGGGCCGGATTCATCAACGGCTTACAGCAATTTAAGGGAGAAAATACAGCCGAAATCCCTGATAGCGCAGCTTAACAAGCGACATGGTGAATCATTTCGCAGCGTTATCAGGGATTTCGGCTGTCTTTTCTTTGTTAATTGGCTTAAGTCGTAGACGAATCCGGTCCCTGCTTTATAGAACACAACATTAGCAAAAACTGTTTACTCGAAATGTTACTATAGCTGTTTACCTGCCTGACCAACACTAATTGAGAGCGCTTTTCTATTTCCTGTTCGACAAACAATAATATACTGCTGCTGCGACTTCACAATCAACCTCACTCACGGTTTCTTCTACAGTGTGTAGGGAAACCTGCAACGTTCAACCTGTAAAAGAAGTGAGCGGGCTCTTTAAACCCAAAATCTCTATTGATCAACGTAGCGAACTGCTGATTGTAGATGGTGACGTAATGGGAGTTACTCAAACTCTTGTGATTCTGTATGCTGCGCACTACAGCTGTCTAGTTGATTTTTCGAATAAACTCATCCATAAAGAGGTAAGCGACTGAAACAAAATTTTCTGTTGTTTTCGTCAACTTTGGCCGCATAGAAATCTACTTTGAACGGCCAAAATCTTTTCGTTCCTTTTAGATTTGAATGTGCTTGTGGTCTACTGTAGACCACAAAAAACACGGCCTTCATACTTATCCTGTACAGAAGCAACCGAAGTTCAAGGATAGGGGAAATCCTACGCCGCATATTGAGACAGGACCAATCCTTTGTTGGAAAAAAGAAAATCTAGTCATTTCTATCAATTTCTCAAAGCCGTTTTGCACGCTTTATAAAGACCATCGTTCCCACAATGGAATAGTGGAATACTGGCTTCTGAAGCAGGCTACTACTTGAGTAATTCTTAACTGAATCTTAGGTTTGCGCGCGTTTGGCTTATCCGAAATCGGGCCTATGTTATTCAAACGTGGCACTATTTAGTACCACAATGACACTTGACGCGTAACAAATACAGATCTGCTAAGACAATAGAGGATTTCTGAATTTCGATAAACCTCGTCATTGAAAAGCCTTAAGGACATGCCACTGGGGATCTCGGAGGGATCGTAAATCAATTAGCGGAGCCGAGGAAGCAAAAGCTTCATAACTAGGTCACTGTGCAATCGTCTTAGATGGTGTTTAGGTCGCTGGATAGAAAATGAGACGGGGCTTCTAACGGTGTTAATTAGATTTTAAACAAACAACTTTGAAAAGAGTTATGGCAATGCGACGCTTTGTGACGGATTAATCCGTCGCAAAGCGTCTTTTTTGCAAAGAATTTTAGCGGTATTGTACAGAAGACATCTATAAAAGAGAACTAGGAGGAGTACACTGTGAAGGAGAGTGGCGATTTGGTGGAGAAGAGCAGCGGACCGCCAAGGCTGCCAGTCGTGAAATTGGCGCCGGATAGGAACCTTTTGCTAAACCCTTAGACTTAGGCCGCAGCTTGTCAACACGTGACCTAGTTAAGGATCGTTTTCTTCTAGAAAGCCTCTATTTGATTAGAACCTTTTATGTCTACGTTGGCCACTCCACCAGCCAGTTTCATTGAAATTTGAATCCTCTATTGACCCCTCCCCAATCTGAATTTAGCTTGTTGTTGTCATTATTGCAACATCAAACACTACCGAATTTGGTTAATTTTGACTCCTCCGCATGTACACTGGATGCTCATTTTCAGGCCACCATTCCTCAGCAGGTATCCTCTCCCAACCTATCGTTTACTTGTTTAAAGTTAGCAATATTCAGGTCTGACAAAATAGTTTTAAGAGCATAACAACGGATTCTTTTAATTAATCCCAAGTACGCAGTTTTTTCGCCCGTTGCTAAGGATTTCCCACATGTTATTTGAATTGGTTGTAAGATGTGAATTAGAGCAGTGAAGGGCTCGATCTTTCTTTACTGGACGGCGTCGTTGGTCACTATTCGACAACTGGCAGACGATAAGGCGGGCTTCCTCCGAAGTCGTTATTTGGAGACAGATCCAATTTTGCAATTTTCACGTTGTTTTTCGATTTAGCGTCCAGCTTGGTCCCGAATGGGAAATGGTTTGGTTAGTGATTTTGGATAGCCTACCAACTTTCCGACAACACAGTATGGCTCGGATACGAGATAGTCGTATTTTACCCTATCTGCGCCTAGTGAACTATGAGACCGGGACATGCACTTGGCCTTAGCCCTATGCTCTGCTGCCGGATCGCCGGTGACCCCTGATCACCTTGGTGCGACCAGTGGCTGTGTACTACTCCAGCAAGCTATAAAATCAACACCGATCGATGTTTTGAGAGGTTCTCCATGTTCAGTCATTTCTCATGAATGCCCCTTGATGATAAGACTCTCTGTTTTACTAGCGGCACCCTTCGGCGCTTCTTTTCAGCATCACAGATGTCCAGCATGCCCATTGAGACACTGGGCGAAAAGTACGCAGTCTTCGAAGTCAATAAAAGGCAGAACTAGGTCACAGCATTTTGTGCAGAACACCTCAAGGCTTGACAAAAACTTAAACGTTATTCTGGAAGTGGTAGACAGTATTTTAAAAATATCTACAGATGCATTTTAAAGACATGAAAACTGATAATTCTAAAGCGAACGAATCACGGCTTAGTAGGTCATGATCTTTCCATAATCAATGGAAAAACTGGGCGCGGGTAGCGCAGCCGGGGAAAGTGCCATCTGTCGCGTGCACCCGACACCAGGCTCTTGGTTCATTTCTCGCCCGGGCCAACCAAGCCTTCTATCTCTTTGGGATCGGAAAATTTGTACCAGACGTGCCTGGGAAGGGTAAGGAGCTGACCTGTTCATCGGCTGGCCACCGCAAGTCACTGTATGGGCAAATGCCCATTCATATCGCCTCCACGACATCACATCCCTATAGAATACGAGTAGAATGCGCTGGTGCATCCCAAAAGGGTTTGAGCGACGCCGTCCTTTAACCTTATCCTTATCCAATGAGAAAGCTACCTGCACTCAGACAAGGACTCAACACATCATCCTCCCTATAACAGACTTGAGAGAAGGGCACAGAAACAGCAGGTATGAAGAAGACAGACACGAGTCTGGCAATATTATCTACATATACCTACTGCGGAGCATAAACGGGCACCGCACTGCACTGATCGTGAAAAAGAAGAGAGAAGAGAAAAAATTGACGCATCCGCGACAGTGCCTATCGAGCCCTAGGCAAAATTTGAATCATTTAGTGTCTCTTCTGACTTGTTATTCTAATGTGTACTATTCTAAGAGATATTGGTACAACGACCAATGGTACAAGGAGGGCGGTTCAGCATTCCTGATGCTCGGAGGAGAATCCGGAGAGGATCCGTACTGGGTTGAAGACGGTATGTTTCTCTTAAACGAGTGCCCAGTCCTCAGTAAGACAGGAATAGATCGCTTGTCCAGGAAAACTCTACAATGCTCCTGCCGTTTTCAGGTACCCTTGCATGGACACAGATGGCCGCTGATAATGGCGCTATGGTATTCCTGCTTGAACACAGATACTACGGTCTCAGTCGACCAACGTCGTGAGTTTCGCTTCAAGAGAGCACAGCCCCAGGAAAGATTCGTTTTTCTCTAGAGATATGTCTACGCCGAATCTCGTCTACCTCAGCTCAGCGCAGGCTCTCGAAGACATGGTCGCGTTCATTGGCGCGATGAAGACGAAATTCCCAAACCTCATGTCCGTGCCGTGGGTGACATTTGGCGGCTCGTACTCAGGTAAATGGGCTAGATTGTCGTGGTGCTTTGGACGAACTGAGACAAGATTTCTAGGAGCTCTTGCCGCCTGGGCTCGGGTGAAGCATCCCGAACTCATAGCCATGGCCGTCGGAAGCAGTGGACCGGTGCAGGCAGAAGTCGACTTTGTAGGTAAGTTGATAGGGATGGAAAATTTGTGTCGAAGTGAATTGTGCGCATTTAAGCCAATCGCAGAAAAAACAGCTAATTTACAAAAAAAAAAATGACAAAAGTAGACAAGATGTATTCAAAGGCCTGATAGAGAACAATGCTGCAATGGAAAGCCAAGCTAAACAAAATGTGAGATGAATAGGACAAATGAGTCGACGAATCAGGGAAAACTAATGAAACGTATGTACTCTCTCCCGGAAAGAAATTCGCCCCAAATAGCCTGCAGATATGTTAGTTTATCATTCAGCGTATCTCCCAAATACCGACTCGTTCCATTGGTACGAAAATAGTGAGAAAGGGTTAAACAGGGACTATATGTAGGAGTTAGAGAATGAGTTAAAGATGTCAGAAAGGGTACGGTCCGTCAGATGCTATGCAGCTTCCTTGAAAGTCCTGAAAGCTGTACAACCAGCTCTTTACCTATCAAAGGGCCAGATTCGTCAACGACTTACAGCTAAACCGAAATTCCTTATAACGCGCCTTGTCAACAAGAGAAATGGTGAAACGTTTCACCATACACAGCTCGTCTTCCATGTCGTTCTACATGTTAAACGAACGTCAGAGGTGCATGTGAGACGACATTTCGATAAAACGAGAGCATAACAGGCAAATTTAGTCTCTCTAACAGTAGCTGTTATTCTTGGTATGTGTCAGCTCCCGATTAGTCGTATTGCTGTTGTTGTTTGTTTGTTTGTTTGTTTGTTTGTTATTGTTGTTAGTCTTATTGTTTCCCTAGCCTTGCGACGAAGGAAGTATGGCAGGGCAAATGAAAAGGCGATGAAAAATTTTAAAAAATGTGTTGGATCAAGGTGTGGACTAAAGTGTGGGTTAAAGGCATAAGCATGGTGTGGGGAGATAGAGAAACGAATCTTTGTAACAATGAACTGAAGGAACGGGGACACCTACCTTGTCTGTCGCAAATGCGCTTGAAACATGGCGGACTACAGTTAACATTTCTTCTTCGGGCGCTGAGGGGAGACCAGCTATAGGTGGTCCCTTGTTCGCACGTTATTCTCGGTTCAATTTTCGTACAAGCCAAGCAAACCTCCAATCCGACCGGATTCAGAGAACTGTCGCTAGGCTTGCTCGGAGGAAAAACATTGACATCAAATACCAGGACTTCGCAAGCCGTCCTATCAGCCAAGCACACATTCAAATTGACATATGGCACCTTATAAGGTGCATGACACATCTTGACAAAGACGGATTAATGCTGAATGCCAATGATTATTAATCTGAGTTTGCTTGTTCTGCTTTCCTTTATAGAATTAAAGAGAGAGTTGCAGAATACCTGGAAGTCGTGCAGAACTCGATCACACGTCAATCACAGAAGTGCGGTCAGTCGGTAACGACCGCCTTCAATCAGGTCGCCTCTCTGCTTCAGACGGCGTCCGGCAGGAAAAGTCTTCAGAGTGCCTTCAAGTGAGGCATCATTGAAAACTTTTAATCAAGTTCCGGGATTCCTGCTGTGCTTTCTTAGCCTCTGCCAGACTCTCGACCCAACCAACGCCCAGCAAATCGAGAACTTCTGGCAGACGGTCTACAGCCCGTACATGGAGATCGTGCAGTACACAGGAGACAACGCAGTGAGTTCATCTTCTTTCTCTTACCACACAGATAAGGTCATTAAGGGGAATTAGGGCGTTTAATGTTGCACCTCAAATGATCGTGTCCAAGTTCTCCAAAATTGCTTTTGCAATGACAACGAAGAAATTTCGTTTAGGGACTGTTCCTCAACAAACTAACGATAAAGAACGCAATCTGCCGATTCCACGAAAACGACGCCAGCACGTCTCTCACCAAGCTGAAGGAGGTGGATAGCTGAACGCGCATAGCCTCTTTGCCATGAAATTTCTGATCGATTCTTCAGGTGAACGACTACTTCAACGCTCTCAGTGGATACTTCGGCTGCGAAGACATCGACTATCAAAGCTTCATAGACTTCATGAAGGACACAACTTATGGGGAAGCTCAAGAGAGTAAGTTTGCTTTAGGAAGCTCAAGCCGAAGTTTTGAAGAAAAATCGCTTAATAGAAATAACACTTTTTACTCGAACCTACTTCATTTCAAGTGATCCCTTCTCAACACATTGATAAATTCACAACCCCTTCTATAATGGTGTCTAGCACAAGCTCTGCCAGTTGAAGTCAAAGACTCCGGCCTAAATCTTGCTTCCTCCCTCAAGCACTAGTAGTTCCATCTCCAGCTCAGGTGACCCTCAACATAAAGCTGGTGAGCGGTATCTTCATCAGATTTTAAGGCCCCACTAGAAAGCCGTTTGGTTCAATGTAGTTGCTCGAGGATAAGCTATTTCTTTTTGTTGCTCCCAACTTCTCCCACACCCCATATACGGCTGAACATCAGCCCCTAATGGTGGCACTAGGACTCTGAAGACGACGGAACGTTGAGGCGTCAGGTCTTGCTGAATAAAGAAATCCACCGAAAACCTCGTGGTGCACAACATAATACTAACATTTTTCTTTTCTCTGATCATTTCCTATCAACCTTAAGTAACTTCTGTAGGTCATTTTAACGGCGTTGTTGTCTGCTGGTTATTTTCTAACCGGGAATAATCTAACGAGGAGAGCCTCCAAACTGGCGGTGAGCTTTTGCGATGCAATTTTTACAGGATGTAGGGTCCCGTGTGCGGAGTTCAAAGCCATAGTTACTTTTTGTGCTCTTCTGTAGTCGAAAAAAAGCGTTTGACGCGTGAGCGCGAAGTTCATGACTACCTGATTCCACGTAGCCTAATTTGGTCGGTTGGCGTAGTGGTAGTTAGTGTTGCAGCTTCGAGGAGCATGGTCGGGGTTCGAGTTCGATTCCCCCTGTGTTGGTGTTTTTGCATTTTACGATTCATCGTCAGTAGGACCCTTTATCCCCATTTCCAACACATTTTTGAATGAAAACACGGCCACAAATGTCGTTTACGTTCATTACCCTTTGAAAGTGAAAAGGTGAGAATTATTTATTTCCATGTTAAGCAAGACTATAACTGATGCCAGATTCATGATAAGCACCACAAATACCCTCCGCGCACAAAGTTTGGGTGAAATTGGTGCATCCGACCTCATCACCCTCATTCGAGCCTGGGCCTAGAGCGGGCTTTCACCTCGGTATTCATGGACAAACAAGGGCGGTCATTGAGGTCTGAAGCCATTCGAGCTGGAAACCAATTGAATACGTTAAGCGGTGGGGAGCTACACAGAAAGATAATGTAGGAGCTACTGCGTCCTTTTTCTGAACGGGTGGAAGAGAGCGGCGTAGATGTTCAGTCTGTGAGCAGCGTATTTCGCTTACATGCTTTTTTTGTAATCCTTCATCAATGTTGAAGAAGGTTTGTACATCATCAGTTATTATTACGAGGCGGTTACTACGTTTTTGACTCCATCCATGTAAAGAATATAAAAGAATTTGCTATCCACAACCTCATCTTGAAACAGCTTGACTGTTTGAAACTCAAAAGGGGCCCATGCACTGTACCAGCGAGGTCGAAAAAAGTAGAAATTCATACTTCGGCTAGTTTGTTACTTGGAGTGCTGGTCATGAATTTGATAACAGTTTCTAGATTTCCCGTTTTCTTATGACAGGTTAGAGGTGTGAAGGTGTGAGTAAGTGAGGGTGGTGAGGTCGGATGCACCAATTTCACCCTAATTTGGTGCGCGGAGGATATTTGGAGTGCTGATCACGAATCTGGCATCAGTTTTAGTCTTGCTTAACCTGGAACTCAAATTCTCACCTTTCCACTGTCAAAGAGCTGGATGAACGTAAACGATTCGCTGCAGTGTTCTTCCTCAAAAATGTGTTGGAAATGGGGATAAAGGGTCCCACTGACGATAAATCGCAAAATGCATGGACACCATTACAAGAGAATCGAACCCACGACCATGCAGCTGTGAGGCTACAACACTACCATTACGCCACATCATGCTGCTTGGCAGCAGAGCGCCATGAACTTCGTGCTCACGCGTCCACACTTTCCGACCACAGAAGAGCATTTCAAAAAAAGTAACTATGGTTTCGAAGTACATCCTGTAAAAATTGCATCGCAAAAGCTCACCGTCAGTTTGGAGGCTCCCCTTGTAAGAAGGTGTCCGACCGTCACTGGGAGCGAGAAATCTCTCCCATTTCCGCTTATCATTCCGTCTTTTTCATGTCTTCGACAGCTTGCGTAGAGTTAAGGTGAACGAGGTTCGACGTTATCAATAAGCTGGTAAAACTTCTCCAAAGTATACACATTTTAGCTTACACTACTTTGGAAGTGGCGCTGAATATGAGTGTTCAACAGCATTCTGGTCTTAGTTTTTGTTTGGTGAACTGTAAGCAGAGTCTGTTGTTAGGGCTCATGCATTGGCTATTTCTTGTGCTACCTCCTCCCTTCATAATAGCGAGGTATCCCCTTGAATTAAGCGCTAAGCCTTTATTGGAGTTGCTTCGTTCACAGGTCACATGGAACACTTTCACAGATTCGCAGTGCACACCCCATGCTGCAACTGCCATCCCAAACATACTGTTCAATTTTTTATCAGGCCTTCGTCGTAGGTCTCAACGCCGTCTGAGAACCAAGAATGTGAAATGTTTCATTTTTCATCAGTTATCCTTCAGTTCGAGCATGGGTCTGGCAGACGTGCACTGAGTTCGGCTACTATCAATCAACCGATTCGGACACCGCTGGTCCATACTTCGGTGGAAAGCCGGCGCTTCCCGTGCAGTGAGTTTTCCTTTCACACGGAAAACTGGCAAAGGGATAACACGATGAGCGGCACATCATTATGAAACCAGGCTAAGAAGGCGGAATAACAACAAATCCCCGAGATCGCATAGATTTTCGAAGTGCTCGTATTCGTTCAGAAACTACATACTCCCGTCAAAGACACACTTGTCGGCCCGATTCTAAATTAGTCTATTTACAACTGAGCTCGTGTCAGTCGTTCAGCTTGGAATTCCCTGAAGATTTTTGCAGCTGTATTTTTAGATATATTTCTAAATATAGAAGTCCACCTATGAAGAAAGTAGACGATTCTCGAAACAAACATGAAATTGTTTGTTACTATGCATAAACAAGATATTGTCATGTGATTTAGAATTGGTTCAAAACCCAGGGATAAACAGAAAAATATCCGCTGAGCAACATTGTCGATTCATAAAGCTGTCGGAAAACGTTTGATGTCAAGAGATTGTTCATTATACATACCTTAATGTAATCATCTTTCTCAGAACATGGAAAGGACAAGAGAAGTTGGAGAAAATACTTTTCGAAGGAACCTTTTAAACTAGTATCGGACGCTAAGACCAGAGTGAGACGAAGGACAAGTTAGACAACACGTGGACAACCGTAAGCAAGTAACTCACTTCACGATGGGGATAGAAGTCGGTGAATGACTCCCTCCGGATCAAGCCACGTCGACATCCCGGCTTGCGCTCTTTGTGAAGTCCGAAAAGGACAACTAGTGGAACAAGCACCTCTGCAGCCGCAAATGGCTTTTTATTGACTTCCTGAAGGCACTTCCTAGGTGGGTGTTGCGTCCGGCCAAACACCGCCGATAGATGTAGCGGTGTAGCAGGCTTCCTCGTAAGCAGGGGGGAGGAGTAGTGGGGCTACAGTTTACATCGTAACCAGTCCTTGTGAGCGTTTATTACCTCAGCAATATCGGCTTCAAGCATATGGGAAATAAATTGACCACTTTTCACTAGTAATCTTCGTTAGGCCGTACAACGTCTATAGGTTAGTAGTGTTCTTGCACCTAAGCGGCAACGTTAGCTTGCTGTTCCGATGGTTTCGCTCTTTCTCCTCTTGCGCCGTTATTGCGAAATTTGGGATTGGCGCTAACGTTTTTCGCTACTATGTCAATCAGCTCATGTGAAAGCTCATTTTCAAACAGGTTCTACATCGATGAGTGCACGAGCATCTACGGCTCCAACTTCAACTCGGATTCTGTTGCCAGCGCCGTCGCCAATGTGAATGCCTATTACGGAGGACGCGACAATATGGACGTAAGTTTGGCTTAAAAACTGCGCTCCACACGAAGCGGATCCTCTCCAGCAACTCGAATAAAGGTTCTGGGGCCAGGTTCTACTCAGGTCAACGAAGCCTCAAGTCCTTCCAGGGTTTGAAAGTTCGTGTCAAACTTATTTCAGGAAGGTAAAGCATTGATTTGCTCATTGGCTGTCCATTGCAGTTCGCAGTATAAACCAGATACGCCTTCAAATTGTCTGCAAGAATTTCCGTGGGGAACGAATACGTAGCGTGACCAAGACAGAAATGGATTAATGCCGATCTAACAAATTTTTATTATAATTTGTGGTTAGCTGCGAAATGAAAACCTGTCCTTAATTCGCCCCATCACCGACTCCCCCCGTCGCTCTGCATGTTATGTTCGGGGTTATATTTAGTCATAACCTTCTAGTAAGCAGCTAGCTTTATACCTAGCTTTTTTAACTTTATACCTTATTGCCCATTAGCATCTGTAGCTCTAATGGCTGCATAAATTTAGATTTCTGGAAAAAATATATATAATATTAGGTTGGAAAAAAGTCTCTTCACACTTCGAAAAGTTTTTTACCGCTCTCCTTGTAAACGCACTAGCCAATATTGATTGCTGATTTCGTAATCCTCTTACACTTGTCTACCGTTCGCACGCGGACATAGATCAAGACGCTTCTTCAATTTCGATATCTATCCAATCTTCCGGACTCAATGCCGGATTTACCTCATGGCCATTTTCGGCACGGCATTCTTCATGAACTCATTAAAGGATCTACTGCACCTCAGGCAGCCGACCAAAATAACGATATATATATATGGCTTGGGATCTGCTACTCATCACACCTGTTATGAATTTTCGTAAAGCTTTTAAAAGGAGATTATTCACTCGAGGACAAAGCAAGGTCAGGAAAGCCAATGAATTGGACGACACTGAAGTACTTCATCTTCTTCCTACCGATAGTGGGCAGACGACACGTCAACTGGCAGAGAAGCTCAAAGTGTCTCATAGGATAGTGGGAATCCATCTGAAGAACCTCGGCTTTGCACGGAAATGTGGAGCTTGGATTCCAGATGCCCTGTCAGACACTCAGACAGGCCAACGGCTCTCCATCACTGCTTCTCTTCTGTCCAGATACGAAAGAAAATCGTTTCTGCCGCGGATTGTGACAGGCGATGAGTCCTGGGTTCTGTATGCCAGCTTTTGAAGAAAAAGGTAATGGATACAAAAAGGAGAGAGCCCTAAGCCTGATCTCAAGCCAATATTCACGAAAGGATGATTCTCTTGAGTGTTTGGTGGGTTATCAGGGGAGTGATTTGCTGGAAAACTCTCAGAAGTGGAGAGACACTTACTGCTGCCACATATAGTGGCCAACTCCACAAAGTCGTCGCAACTCTCCAAGAAAACAGGCCCGAGAAGTCAAAGGTGATGATCCTGCATGACGATGCAAAACCACATGTTGCAAGACTCACAAGAGAAACAATAAAGGAGCTGGGCTGGGAGGTAATGCCACATCCACCGTATAGCCCTGATCTCGCCCCTACCGACTACCATCTCTTCCATGCTCTCAAGCAAGAAATTGGAGAGAAATATTTTGAAACGGATCAAGACCTCAAAAATTGGATTCAGCAATGGTTCGGCTCCAGAACTGCAGTCTTTTCAGCGGGAAGAAGAGAGAAATTACCCAGTCTTTGGAGAAGTGTAGTGGAACAAAATGGCGTTTATCCTAATTGATTTGACTTTGTAGTTGTGAAGTAATCTTTGAAAAATGAAAAGACTTTTTTCCAACCTAATAGAAAGCCATTAATTAATACTATTTTCATCTTCACTCCTCTTGAAACCTTGGCATGGTGGGTTACGGGTGTCAGATGATTGGAGGTTTTTAAGTGGATCTTCATCAGCGACCAGATGTTTCGAGTTCCGTTTCCAGAGGCTCTTGAGGTAAACCTCAGAGCCGGCGATTGCCCCCCCCCCCCCCGCCGAGCAAATTCAACCGTAGAGAAGAGTTCCATCTAAAACCTTAGGCATAATATTCCTAATTACTTAGACACTCCTAGATATTCAATAGTTGAAAGCTCAAATGCTTAAATTTCTGCACCAGATGAAACGAATCCAGATCAAGCGCTTAGATTGAAAACTCTGACTTCTTCCTATTTGAGGCATCTCTTCGTCTCCGTTCAACAAGATAGCTTCACCCATTTTAAGGTTAAAAGTCACGGTACCATTTTACGACAAACAGCAAAGTATGCAGTGGCGAGATTTCGGTGGTCCGCCAAGCTGGGCCTTCCTTAACGTGGTACCCTCTGTTGAGCCTTGAATCCGTTCTAAACCCAAAGCAGACCGTTTTTGGAATTCAGAAGGTTTCGTCTTAAATCCAACTGAATATAGTTAGGGAATAAGCGCATTGTTCATCGGTATAGCGCAACTTGCGTAGAAGCAGAAGCTCGAACAAAACGTTTGTCTTCATCTACACTTCAAATCGGCCAGCGTTTTAGTCCTCCTACATCATTCTACCAAACGGAGATGTTGACCCATGGCATGCGCTCGGTAAGCTGGAGAGTAACAGCTCGACAATCATCCCAGTAGTGATTGAGGGTAAGTTATGGCCAATGATTTTCGTCGTTCTCGTCGGAGTGTTAGATCGTCATCGTTTGTAGGAACTGCTCACTGCGCTGATATGTATGCGACGTCAATCAACGATCTGCCATCGATGACCGCTGCTCGGAAGACCATCTCCAGTCAGCTCATGCAGTGGATCCGAGAACTCGACAATCCAGGCCTTTAATCAAAGAATGAAGGAACCTGTAGAGAAAATAAATCATTTTTGTCTCTTTACTGAGGACACAACATCTTCGTCGTTTTAAGCGAAGAAGGCAGACAAGCATAAAGCTGTGAGAGTTGCACATATATGTTTACATCCTGGACAAGTTCACTAACTAACTCGCACTACGCGACTTGTTCAAAAGGAGGTAAATATTAGATTTTCTGCTTGCGGAGATCTAGCACTGGTTTGATAAACTACCCCTTTAGCAGCCCTGCGCAGTCCTTGAAATGAGCCTTGAATTCGTTCTAAACCCAAACCAGACCGTTTTTGGAATTCAGAAGGTTTCGTTTTAAATCCCTGCCGTTTTTTCAACGGTTCATTGCCGATACCGCCGGCGGTAACCTGCGTAACACTATACAGCTTTTGAAAGAAAATGATTTGCTCTATCAGAACATGTATTGCGCTTCTTTTTTCATCCTGAATTTGGTCAATTTTTAGATCGTTAAAGTGAAAAGGTGAAAAAGTGGCTATCTGCGCAGTCGCTTCTCTCCGCTTAGATTTGGAATTTTTGCGCAGTTTTTCATAGCATTTGGAAGACAATGTTCTGTACTACAAGAATATACGTTGGTCCTATTTGCTCATTTGCCTTTATTGATTTTTAGATCATCAAATTGGGACGTCCGACTTTGCCGTCCGAAGTTTTACCGACAGCTCCTGCTCTGGAGTAGGCTTTTTTGCTTGGTGTTATATGTCGTTCGGAAGAGGATGTCTTGCTCAATAAGAATCTGTGCCGCGTTTATTGGTTCATGCTGATTTCTGTCGAAATCAACAACTTAACAAGGAGAAAGAGTTGTTGGTGAAGATGATTTTCCTCTTTTTGGGATTTTGTTGATATTCAACAGAGCCAGCATGAGCCAATAAACGCGACACAAATTCTTATAGAGTACATTCTCTTTCGACCGACATATATCACCGAGCAAAAAAGTCCTACAAAAAAGTCCACAGAGCAGGAGCTGTCGGTAAAAATAAATCTTCTCCTTCGGACGTCCCAATTTGATGATCTAAAAATCAATAAAGGACAAATGAGCAAATAGGACCAACACGCATTCTTGTAGTACGGAACATTGTCTTCCAAATACTATGAAAAACTAATAAAACTAATACTAATAACTAACTAATGAAAAAAAGCAAAAAATTCTAAACCTAAACGGAGAGAAGCGACTGCGAACATGGTCACTTTTCACTTTTTCACTTTAACGACCTAAAAATTGACAAAATTCAGGATGAAAAAAGAAACGCAATACATGTTCTCATAGAGCAAATCATTTTTTTTTTCGAAAGCTGAATAGCGCTATGCAAGAGACCGCCGGCGAAATCCGCAATGAATCTTTGAAAAAAACGGCGAGGACTTATAGGACAACCTAATATACTAGGTGGTTTCAAAAGCAATTGCCGTTTCGGGATAATTTGAAAAAAATCAGTTATTTCTCACTAGAAGTCACCTTTTCAAGCCAGATTGTGCAAATCATTTCTGTACACTTTTTCTTCTCTTTCATAATGCATTTCACATTTTCGCCTATCTTCATTCTGGACGTTATTGTAGGATTTCGAACAGGATAAACAGACACGATTCCGAATGAGAGTGCTCTACGTGTTCAAGCTATAACATTGCGCAGCCGAGGTAACTCTTAACATTACGGGCGCCTTCGGCTTGGAATCGCTTTCTGAGCGTACTGTAAGATATTGTCCCGAAAAGTTTTCTTATAGAGATTTAAACATCAAAGGGCAAGCCTGTTCCTGGTCGAAGGATATCACTAGACGACCAGGTTTTAGGAGTAGCCGTTAAATCAAAGCCGGATGCAACTACCGGAAAGATAGCAGCAGATATGGGTGTCCTCTCCGCTACAATATCAAGGCAGCCGCCCTCAATTGGCATGCGAAGAAGGAGCAGAAGTGGATACCGCACGACTAGACTGACGAGCAGCGCCCGACTCGCTTCAACAGCATGAGTTCGAATTGAGGCAGGAGTGTAGGGAACGGAACAAACAGTTAAATGAACGGGTGTGGGTGGTGTACCGTGGAGAGCTAAGACGGGTCGAAGATCTTCCGAAACCTAGAGCTTCGGGAAACGTCTAGTTGGACACGGCACACCACACACATCTACCAGATCCACAGCCATCAAGTGTTTTTTGTTAAACTAGCGTAGCCTTGTAAACAAAATGCATCATCTCCACCTATTCTTGTCCGTCTACAAGCCAGATTTACTCTTGGTAACCGAAACGTGGCTTAGTGACAAAATAACAGATGCTGAGATCCTTGCAAACTTTCCATACAGAGTCTTCAGAGCAGATCGTGGAAATCGAAAGGGTGGCGGTGTTTCTGCCTTGCCAAAATTTCGATTAGCCTAAGTGTTGTTCACGTTCCCGCCTGCCTCAAATCGGACCTTCTCTGCTTAGATGTCTTCGATATAACATGCTCCTTAGCGTTCAGGGTAGTCCTAGTTTATCGCCCACCCAACTCGAACGTTCATGAAGATGATGCCCTCATTGATGCAATGTTGGAACTATGCCTTGCAAACAAGCATTTAATCGTACTTGGCGACCTTAATCTTAACATCGATTGGGTTGCCAAGTGTGGACACAAAAGCGGATACTTAGGAAAATTTATAGAATTCTTTGATTGCTGCAATTTGACTCAACAAGTGATGAAACCGACCCGAGGCGATGCAATTCTTGATATAATTTTAACCTCTTCACCTGTCGTTAACAATATTGCCATCCTTCCTCCGTTTTCATCTGCCGATCACAACATAATTGGCTTTGATGTTCATATGCCCTTGATAAAACAACGTGAATTTCCCTTACCAAATTTTAGGAAAGCTGATTATCCAAGCTTGATGTCGTACTTCAGTTCCATAGATTGGTGGAAAGTTTTTGGTGGATATCAAAGCACTGATGATTTGTACAGAAGATTTTGCAAGGTGGTATATTATGGGTTATCCCTTCATGTTCCCTTTGAATTAGCAAAAGCACCGGTTCCGCACTACCCAAAACACATTTCAAATTTGATAGCGCAGAAATCACGCCTTTTCCAATCGTTATTAAATCCACTTTCGCATCCACACTATAAGAAGTTATGTCAAGAATTGGATCGCCACTTGAAAAGGTTTCTAGCTCACAAGGAAAAAATGTCTTCAAAAACGATTAATAGTAGAGCCCTTTTTTTCTCTTATTCGATGTAGGCTGAAATCGCATTCTGAGCTGCCAGTGCTTAAAGATGATGCTGGTGTCTTTTATAAAACCGATCTCCAAAAGGCTGAAGCATTAGCTCGATTTTTTTTTGCTTATGTTTTCGAATCGGATTCGGAAGAAACCTTCGCTGAATCAGAAGGCATGTTTACGCAAGCGAATAATGATCAAATTGAGACTATAGGTAAATTTATTATACATCCAAATGATGTGTTAAGGGTAATGAAACGGCTTAAGGGTTCAACGTCAGCGTGTTTTGATGGAATTCCTCAAATTGTTTTCAAAAAATGCGCTCATTCTCTTTGCAAACCTCTGTTAATGATTTTTAATGTTTCTTTAATTTACAGTGAAAAAATTTGGAAAGAGTCGATTATCGCGGCTATTCCAAAGTCTCAAAATTCAGCATTAGTGTCGTCTTTTCAACCTATAAGTATAAATCCTACTCCAATGAAGGTAATGGAAAAGATTGTACGGGATAAGATTGTGGCATGGTTCACTAGAAAGAAATCAATTCCACCTCAACAGCATGGATTTACGGAGGGAACTTCTACGACTACTCAACTTGCCGATTGCACCTTTGACTGGAGTATTGCATTGAATAATGGAGACTCGGTTGATGTTATTTACATTGATTTGTCAAAAGCGTTTGACAAAGTAAGCCACCGATTGCTTCTAAAAAAGCTTTATAATCTTGGTATGACAGGATCTTTGCTTCAGTGGAGATTCAATCTTATCTGCATGAAAAAAATATGCGGGTGAAAGTCGGTAATCTTAATGCTTCTGTGCCACGCAGGTTTGTTATAGTGGAACAACTTTATTCGGCCGACGTTTCGACAACTTCGTCGTTTTCAAAGGCCTGAAAGAAGTTCGAAACCTGAGACCAGGCACTCATTTCGGCAAAAACTCCCTTCTCCAGCTCTGTTAGTTTCAATATTTCCTACGAGTGTCAAGCGAAATCCTACTGAAGCAAGCCGAACTCACCGTTGTTCCACAAGTACTGAGGGAGTGCTCAGCTACGCTATCACCATTGAGCAACTGAGACCTACCAAACTGCGGATCCATACTGATGTTAAGTGTATAGACTGCACGGTCTCATAGCTCGCACAGCGGGATAAACGGCAAAAACTCACTGGTGATCGAAATGCACTCACTTCGGTTATTCATTGTTGGATTACGTTCGCGGATCCAGAAGGCCTCTAGGGCCTTTCTGGGACCGATCTCACTTTCACGAAGCAACACAGTGCATTCAATATTAAAATCGTCTCCGTGATGGACATCCACTCGATGCTTACCGAGTGGGGTTACCAAACTACGCTTTTTCTTACCAGCAAGGTGTTCCCTGATGCGAACGCTTAGCGCTCTCCCTGTCTCCCCAATATATAGCTCCCCACAGCTTAAACACTGGATTTGGTAAACCACACCTTTCTGTGCACAGTCTCCACTTCTTCCATAAAGGCAGATCACGCAGTCTCTCGCTATACAAGAGCGATCGTAAAGCCTGTTGCGAACTAGCAGTCGTTTGATGTTGTGTCCTGGTATGTTGACCAGCACAACATCATCGTCCAAATTTGCTCGCACCAGGCATAGACGTACAGCTGCCGTGATCTCAGGTCTCAGTTGCTCAATGGTGATAGCGTAGCTGAGCACTCCCTCAGTACTTGTGGAACAACGGTGAGTTCGGCTTGCTTCAGTAGGATTTCGCTTGACACTCGTAGGAAATATTGAAACTGACAGAGCTGGAGAAGGGAGTTTTTGCCGAAATGAGTGCCTGGTCTTAGGTTTCGAACTTCTTTCAGGCCTTTGAAAACGACGAAGTTGTCGAAACGTCGGCCGAATAAAGTTGTTCCACTATAACAAACCTGCGTGGCACAGAAGCATTAAGACTATTCTCGCAATATGCCCAGGTTTTATGAAAGTCGGTAATGCTTTTTCGAAGAGCTATGATTTCAGAAGTGGAGTTCCCCAGGGAGGTGTGCTGTCACCGGTCCTTTCTCTTGCATATACACGATCTTCCTGCAGTTCTATCCACGCATTCTCATGTGAAGGTGCAGATGTATGCCGATGACATAAAAATTTATGGGAGATACAATGATAGCAATAAGGCTGAAGTTTGCCAGGCCTTATCCCAGTCCATTAACATGATGGCAGTATGGGCTAATGCTTGGAAAATTCCTATGAATCCTTCCAAAGCTTCAATTTTCCATATCGGTGAAACGCCCATTGTAGAATTTGGTCTTGAAAATACTTCGTTCAAGACTGTATCTGAGGTTCGCGATCTTGGAATTTTTTTGGACAGCGGATTAGATTTCAATAATCACATTGATATTATAGTACGGAGAGCTTTTTCTGTCCTTTTTTCAATTTTTAGAAATTTGAAATGTCACGACAGCACGATTCTGATCAAACTGTATTAGTCGTACGTTTTACCAATACTGGAGTACTGCTCTCCAATTTGGAATCCTTTCACAAAAAAGCATATAGAGAAAATTGAAAAGATTCAGAAAACCTTCACAAAGATTTTGTTTAATCGATGTGTGAACTGTACCAATTCTATTGGAACGTGTCCTAGATATCGAGATCGGCTAAAACTATTCAGCCTAAATAGTCTACAGTACAGACGCATTGCAAATGATCTAGTGTTTTGCTTCAAAATCCTAAAAGGCGAATCTAGACTTAAGGCTAGTAACTACTGGACCTTTTTGCCAACACAAGGTCGGCGTAATAGGTACTGCTTTCGCTATCCCAAGATTAAGAAGAAAAACCGAGAAAAGGTTTTCAATTCTTTGTTCTTTCGTGGAGCTCGTTGGTTACAAATGCTACCACTCAACCTATTAGAAGCACCAAATGCGTTTGTTTTTAGAAAAGGTTTAAAGAGAATAGACTTGCTTTCAACACTACATATTCCTGAT
Source organism: Heligmosomoides polygyrus bakeri (assembly GCA_947359475.1). Lineage (NCBI taxonomy): Eukaryota > Metazoa > Nematoda > Chromadorea > Rhabditida > Heligmosomidae > Heligmosomoides > Heligmosomoides polygyrus. Next base: position 77,954,932 of record OX375867.1, read on the forward strand.
ATCGCCTAAGTGAAATAAGATTCTGCTATTTTTCGCTTTCCTAAAACCAGGAAATCCTTTGTTTTGGATGTTTTTTTAAAAAAAATTTTCACTTCGGAGCTTTTTTTGTTTATTTTTTGCTCTTTCATTCTGCTCTTCTTTTTTCTCTGTTGGTTTTTTTTTTGCACTTTTCTGACGTTTGTTCGTTTCTTGTTTGTTTCTAAACTTCTTTGAATTTTAGAACTTCTCTGCTTTGTTTCTGATTAGCCAGTGTTACTGTCTTACGTTTCCCCAAGCAGCCGTCTTCGATGGGTTCTGATGGAGTTGACGGACCTACTAAGTTGGTATCCGGAGCCGATTTCTCCCACGACTTGCAGTGTTGGCGGGCCACTGCTCTTCTTCATCAGTTACCCATCATTCTCTATCACATCGTCTATCCCATCATTCTTATCTGGCTTCCTTGCTCTTATTCTCCTTGAACTGTATCTCTTCTAAGTGACTTCTATTTGCCGCCGTTTAAGAGTTATGCTACCATAAAAAAGTAACAATGATGGCTAGTTTTGATTTGTTGAATTTATTTAACACCACGTATTTTCTAATGTGCTGTGTCCTTTTTAAATGTACTATTTTTGTGCGCACGACATTGTGCAAATAAATAAATAAATAAATAAAACATCTATTCAAAGCTTCTTATTCACCTGAAAAACGACCCGCTCTTAGATCGCTTGATAATTGTAGATGGGAAAAGGGTTTTCTATGATACAAAAAGCGAGAATATGTCTGTGTGGATAAGTCTTCCCCACCATCAAACTTTTTAATCCAAATCTCCACCCTTAAAAAGCTATGTCAACTGTTTGGAGGTGCTGCGGTTTCATCCACTACAGAATCCTGCATACCGGTAAAACAGTTACAGCACTGTAATGCTTATTAAATTTAGAAATGATGTTTGAAAAGTTGCGAAAAATGTAGCCGGCCGTTGTGCGTAGAATGAAGCCTGTCCTGATACAGGTTCATTCTATTGTCACTCCAATACCTAAGAAAACACCACTAAATGTTCCAGGCAACTCTGGACCTGTTAGCATCACATCGATATTTGCACGACTTTTCGAAAAAAAGTTTTGAAGCGAGCCATCCTAGATCATCTGCACAAGTATGGGGAAATATCATACAATCAGCATGATTTTCAGGGGCCGGGTTCACAACGACTTACAGCAAGTTAACAGAGAAAGTACAGCCGAAATCGCTGATTGCGCGGCTTACCAAGCAATATGGTGAAGCTTTTCGCATCGTTACCACGGATTTCAGCTGTATTTTCTCTGTTAAATTGCTGTATGTTGTTGATGAATCCGGCTCCTAAAGGGAAGATCAACCGTAACGGCAATGATTCAATTTCTGAACGACTGGACAAAATATCTTGATGAAATAATAATATGTAATAAGGTGAATGTAATAGGGTGGACATTGTCCATTTTGATTTTAGTAAGGCTTTTGACTGAGTATCGCATGCCCTTCTGTTGATGAGGACAATTGGTGTCCACCCACGCATCATTTCTTGGATTACCTCGTTCCTGACTGATAGAAAATTTACTATTCGGGTTAACACTACTTTCTCAAGTTACAGAAGTATAATTGGTGGAGCTCCTCAGGGAGGACTTTTTTCCCCTATACTGTTAAACTTTACACATATGATCTGCTGAACCTTTTTGGAAGATAGTGGAGTAAGATTTTGTGCGTTTGCTGGCGATATTAAGATTTATCGGTCAAGATCGAGTGACGCGGATGCCAAACAACTTCAAAGGGCTGTCGATATTGTTAAGAAGTGGTATTAAGAATGGCAGTTACCACTTTCGGAGGAAAAGTGCAAAGTGCTTCATCTAGGGGATAGAGGTCAATTACACCAATTCACTACCAATAACTCACCACTCAGTTGTGCAGACGAGGTTAAAAACCTAGGGTTCCTAATCACGGATAATCTAAATTGGACAAACATTGCACACTGGCTTCGAACAAGTCATGAGAGTAATCCACAACGTGATCTTCTAATGATGGTAGCTTACTTCTCCAAGTATATAAAACATTTATCAGGCCAATTCTTGGACACGGTACTCCAGTTCGTAATCCTTACACGCGTAGAAGTACTACGTGGATAGATAGACCGCGAGCGGGCCCGGTCAAAAGGCGTGATCTGGGCGGGAATTGGGGCATACAAGTCGCCGGCTTGGACTAGGAAACGTTCCGCCTTTCTGTGAAGTGTTTTGGAGGCGACCTGCCCAGATCACTCCTCGCCTCATGATCGCCTTCCCTTTTCCTACCAGCCCTGCTCGCCGCACCAACCGACGCCGACGCCGACGCCGCCCCTTTGTTTTTGTCATTTCTTCTTGATTTGAATTCGTTAATAAACTGTTGTAATTAGCTTGTGTATTGGTCTGGAAGAGAAACGGGTAAAATCGGACGATCTATCTGATTCACGTGGTGTGGCCGAACCTCGCAGTCCAGTCAACCCGTTACACTACAACGTTAGAAAGCGGGCAGAACAGCTTACAAGGAAGTGCATGACACATATGCTGGGATACCATCACGATCAAATGTGCGAAATAAGGATTTTGGATTGACGAAAGCAAAATGATCTATTACTATAATAATTCACACAATTGCACATCAGCAAATTGGAGTCGAAATTACAGATCTAGTGTCGATAGGGGCGTCTAGTACCCGAGGTGGTGTCGTTACGCATGACAGCGACATTGCCAAGCACAGCTGTCGTCGTTTCTTCTTCACTCTCGCTATATGAGAAGCTTCGCAAAGAGCATTTCTTGTCATCAAACTATAGCGCATTCAAAAAATTCCACAGTGCGTACGTTCCTAGAGTAAGACGCTGCTGATGTTGCTTACAAGGGAACTGTCTGAGCGGTACGCCGGAACGGCAAGAACGACTACAATAGGGAGAATCTCCGTCCTCCAAATAGTAACAAAACATGCTTTGTTTTTGCCGAATCCTTGAGGCAAACGAGTAGGAGGAGAGTGCAATGCTTAAGGGTCCGCAGGGCGAGCTTACCACTGCGGCGCAAGGAGCTGGTGTCGTGAACTGGGTGGCGCAATGGTAGAGGGCTGCCTCATGTTGGTGAGGTCAACGGTTCGGTTCCCATGCTACGTCGTTTCCTTGCACTTTTACGAGAGTATCGGATTTCCATAGAGATTTTCATATCTGAACTTCTTGAGCTTGCTGCAGTAAGATGTTTTTACTTCTTAGTACTTGTCGACACCTCGTAATTCATCAGCAATGTCCGAAATGTGCCAAATGCGATTTTATATGCAATATTTATGAAGTAACTTCAGCACCAATGATACACAGGCACAAAGTGCATAAAGCAGTAAGACCGATAATAGTATGGGCAACGTATGAAGGCTAGTTTCTTCACATCCTGACTCATAACATTGGCCTAGCTCTTCCGGGAGTGCTATTCCACTCGGGTTTTCGAAACAACTAGGATGTGTCGTCATATGCCAGTCTTGTACCGTGCGAATTCAATCAGCCTTTCCAGGCGAGGATGGCATAGCATTTCATCTCTCGAAAAGACAGCATCCAGTGGAGATCCGCACTTCAGTGTCAGTAGGTGAATGACCACTCGAGGGTTAGCATACATTGTAGAGTCAGTGTTGGCGGCAGCAGCTTGTTCGTGCAACTTTGTAAGCATAATAGAGGCGACAATATTGATCGTGGTGGTAGGTCAAGTTGAAGATCATGTGGTCTCCTGCACTGTGAGTACACTGTGGTTGCACTAACCTCACCGATACTAATCAATTGCACTTGAAGCATTTTTCAAGCCTTCTGCCGCTGTTTCTGCGTCTAAATTTCTTACAGAATTCTTGACAATGAGAACAACTCACTGGAGTAAAAGTTTCATATAAAATCGCATTTGGCATATTTCAACATTGCTGGTGAAGTACGAGATATCGACGAATAATACGTAGTAAAAACATCTTACCGTAGCAAACTCCAAAAGCAAGTTCAGACATGGAACTCTCTATGGAGATCCGATACTAAAAGCACAAAAACACGACGTAGCACGGGAACCGAACCCTCGAACTCACGAACACGAGCAGCCCCTATACCTCTGCGTCTCCCAGTCCACGGCACCAACGTCTTGCGCTGCCGTGATGAGCTCGCTCTGCGGACCCTTAACCATTACCCCCTCGTACTCGATTAAGGATTCGGCAAAAACAAAACATGTCCTATTACTATTTCGAGGACGGAGATTCTCCCTATAGTACTCGTTCTTACCGTTCCGGCGTACCGTTCAGACAGTTCTCTTGTAAGCAACTATTGTTTACGGTATATTGTATTGTGTTGTATTTCTGCTGTAATTTTGGCACACGAACATAGTCGTGTAATAAATAAATACATGGCCCATAACAAAAAAGTGGTTTGCAAAAAATGTAGGAAAGTACTGGCCTTCTGTGAACATCAAGAAGCTTCCAGGGGCCGATTCATCAACGATTAAGCCTGAAGGTATGCGGAGTATAAGGGGTAAATAAACCTACGGCGAAGCGTCCACCTCTAACCCTTATAGTCCGCATGCGCTAGACATTGGATCCGACGCAGATTTTCCGGATAATCGGATGATTCGGATGCGCCATTCTTACAAATCCCGGATCTTCGTATGATTCAGATGAGAATATTTTCGATTGGCCGAATTTTCGGTTGATTCGGATAAGCGATTTTTCATCGGATCGAATATCGGATTCGGATAACACCGGGTAATGCAGTAGTGATAGAGGCAAAAAACTTCCTCAGTATGGAATGAATTAGAAGAGTACATCAGCTAGAATCTTTAAGAAATGATCGCCAACGGAAACTAACAAATTCGTCACAACTGTGATTAATTGGAAATAGTCAAACATGGGACACTACAAAGCCTCAGGCGACATTAGTTGGCCCCAGGCCTTTGTCATACCATCGCTCACCCCGAGCGACGCCTAATGATATGCACCCATATCGATCCCATCCCGCCGCCCGATCGATATGGGAGCATATCATTAGGCGTCGCTCGGGGTGAGCGATGGTATGACAAAGGCCATAGGGTTGTGGGAGGGAAAGGGAGGTGGTCATTTTGTAACACCGCCTCATGCCACATTTGGTAAGTCGCGAATAAGGAATTTTTACCGAACTGGCACGACCTGTATATCCGCATGATCACACTGGACAAATTCTGAAGTAGGTGGATGTTCATCTGCTTCCTAACAAAGGTGAACCGATCCCGTGCAGACCCCCTCTTGAGTCATCGACCGTCGAATGGAGGGTGATAAATGCTAAACATAACACATATAAATACATGTTGCTATATGTCCTTGAAGGAATTACTACGCGGTTTCAAATTTTGTTTTGCGAATGCCCAAGAGGAATCTGGAAGCAATCCACGCCAAACAATTATGAAGTTTGCTCCGAAAACTTCCAACTATCCATCAGCAGTGTGCGTATATTTTAGGCCGTAAATCGTAAATCTTTACCTTTGATGTACAAGCGCACAGAGCACAGCACAGATCAAGAACTCTCACTTTTAATCTGCGCACCGCAGATCAGAAGTGGGAGTACAAGAGTTCAATACTCAGACTTACGTCTACATGTGGGTTGTAAAATGGCACATATTTTCACTTCCGTTTTCGTATATATTTTTTCACCAGACGTAGGGCGGCCTACTAACAGCCAAACGTCTGATTCGGAACTTCGACACCAAACCTCGATATTGGAGCAGCTTGACCGCAGCGGTTATTCTTTTCTACTTTGGTATTTCCTCGCTTTGTTTCGGCGGAAAGTGATCCGAAATATAATGTAGAATAGGACAGTAGGATATGAGCCCGTTTTCAAAACGGATTCTATGAGCACTGTCCACTCTCAATCACATTTATGCGATTTATACTCCTAAGTGTGACCCCGGCTCTGTGTGGAGACAAAAACACACAGGCGCTCCCACTTACTATATAAGATCGTGCGACTCCCATTCGGAGGTGTCTAATCTGTATAAGGATAAGGATAAAGGACGGCGTTACTCAATCCCTTCTGGGATGCGGCAGCGCATTCTACTTCTACGGGATGTCGTGGAGGCGATATGAATGCGTATTTGGCCATACAATGAATTGCGGTGGCCAGCCGATGAACAAGTCAGCGCTCTATCCTTCCCAGACGAGTCTGGTACCAATCCACCGACCCCAGAGGGATGGAAGGCTTGGTTGGCCTGGGCGGGAAATCCGAACCAGGAACCTGGTATCGGGTGCACGCGACAGTCGCGCCTCCTCCGACCCCACGCGCCCCTAATCTCCCCTTATCCTTATCCTTTATTGTCTGCAGATCGATACTGATTGGTGTCCGGATGCAGAAACATGCAATACATTTTATACTTGTAATTTTCCCAACTGTGCATATATACATATATACAGGTGCGTTCCCGCTACTTCGTCGGGTAGACGATGACAAGGATGCTGTACTTCTGAATCCGGCCACTCGTTGCGCAACGTCTACATCATCTCTTTCGAATCAGGATACTAGTTAAACGACATGTGTAGCACTTCATCTAGATCCAGAGCTCGTTGCAGGATGTCTGTGGAGCGTCTTCTGAATTCGCGCTCTCGTTACTCAACGTCTGTAGCGCGTTGTATAACCACAGATGCCCGCTGCATCATACTTGTGACACGTCTTCTGAATCTACGAACGTTGAAAAACTTCTGCGGCGCGTTTTCTTAAACAAGATTCACTTTGGACGGAGCCTGTGGCATGTCTTCTCAGTAGCGGCATTCGGCGCATGATCCTCATCTGTACCAGGGGTGTGCGCTGACCTGCCGCCGGTAAATTTTTTATCACATATTTTTAACGCAGGAATTAGCCGGTAAATTCCTTAAATCCGTTAATTTCTTTAAACTTAATGCTCCCTCAAAAACAACTAGTTTTGAGCACCGGTAATAAAAGCTTTTCAACAAAACATCATCACGTTCAGGAAAACCATACCATCTTCACTTTACCATGCATGTGTCATCCTAAAACAAACAATACCCTAAAAACAATGAGCATCCTGCAACAAGCAAAAAAAGCAAAACTCTCAAAACAAAATCCTCCAGTTAAGAGTGCTGGAAAATGTACTTACGCTCTATTCACGCAATTGTTTTCAAATCAACAGAGTAGAGAAAGTATGTGTTGGATAGCACCATAGCCTTTCATGCGTCACACTTTAGGAATGTATATGCGCCAGATGCATTTAAAGTACAGTTCTACTTTTAAAATTATGTCGAAACCTGGTTGTATTTATAACAACATCCGTCTAGAAGAGGTTAGGAATAGCACTAAGGAGGCAGGATAAAATCAGTCGAAAATATACGCCATCAACTCTCCTATCGAGGCTAGCTAGCATGACTTTTACAAGGCCTCACAAGCCTCAGCCAATAGGCAATCCACGCTCTTAACATTTCTAAAAGGGTTGCAACCACCCTATATGTTCCAACAAGATGCAAGGCTTATCCTGTGATAGTTTGGAATTCAACCAGGACATAGTAGTCGTACGATTTCGCTATCTTGCGAGTTGAGCTTTATCCGATTTTATCCGAATATTTGAGTTTTTGAGCAGCTCTTCGGATGATTCACCTGGTATTCTTCTTCTGTCGGTTCACCTTTGGAGTAGAACGCACCAGTGATGTGTAAAAGATGTCGTGCAATGCTGCCTTACAACCTGACCCACAACCCAGAGTCACTTTGCGCCTCCAGAACAAATGACGGTCAGAATTAAGATCTGACGTCCATTCTCTCGCGCATGCACTTGGCCTCGTCAACACGCGTAATGAGCTTAAACATAAGCTCATCAGATTCTGCTATTGTAGTGTGCAGTTTCGACTCATTTTCAATCTGCTCAATTTCATGCATGATGTCCTTTCTTTCTGTTCTGCTTTTACAGTTGTTGTACTCTTCTCTGACTTCTTTGTACAATTTTTGGAGCTTTTCTTGCCCCTCTCTGATCTGCTTGACCCCGCTTTGTAGGAGGGCTATGGTTGACCTGCATTTTTCGTAGGTCTCTTCATCTATGGTACTGAAATCTACCACAGCGGTATAATCGCTGTACCGATCAACCAGGTTTTTGAGTGTCGTCGCACTCAATACAATAGGCGTCTTATAACAATGAAGCGCCATTTTGTTTTCAAAAAAGGGTTTCGTTCTTGCTTTTTCAAGAAGCGAAGTGAGAATTTTTTCTCGTTGCTCCTCGTAATTGATACGGAAGCCTTGCAGTCTCTTAATTAGAGTGGTCGTAATTAGACCAACTCAAGGTGTTACCCGAGAGTAGTTCTCTTAGATAAAGAGTGCAATCTGTAATAGATCGACTGGCGGCTCTAGGCGTAGGTACGCGAGAGACTTACGATTCTCTTTATTATAGAGAATGCGATCTGCAATAGATCGACTTGCGGCTCTAGGCGTAGGGACGCGAAAGACTTAGGATTCTCTTTATTATAGAGAATGCGATCTGCAATAGATCGACTTGTTGCTCTAGGCGTAGGGACGCGAGAGACTTACGATATGGCTTATTAGGCCGATGCACCAAAATGTGCGGTTCAGTGGATTTATATGATAACGTACAGAAGCAGAGAGAAGAGGAACGTGTTTATTCCTTGGTATCCAGAAAGAGAGTGCCCTAGCGTATGTTGGGAATAGGCCACGCCCCTGCCATCGTCGTTGGCGGCGATACCATCGAGCGACTATTTATTGAATTATGAGTTGGTTGTGGGCCGTGAAGCCTTGCTGTGAAGTGATTACGAGACCTACCGCAAGAACTCGCTCGAGTTCTAGGAGAATTCTCGTCAAATGACTGCAAAATCTACCACGAAAACGTCAGATTATCAACTTTCCTGAGTTCCGCAGCAGGCTTTTATCCGATCTTTATCCAAATCATTGCATTTTTCAAAACCTCGGATCTTCGGATGACTCAGACGAGGATTATCTTGAAAACCCCGGATCTTCGGCTGATTCAGATAACGCAAAGAATCGAGGAGGCAAGCTAGGGAGTTGCATCAGAACATTCTGATGATAATCTGATAGTAGAGGATGAATATATGCTGTGTAAACACATATCCTTCCTATCCAGGCGCCAAATCCGATTAATACGTCGTTGAATTTGTCCGTGCAAAAACCGAAGGAGTTGAAAGTTATATACCATTCTCTTGATAGCGTGTCGCTTTCACTGCATCATTTTCTCGGATTTCCTAGAAAACCTTCGGAGGAAAGATCTTGCCGCGTTCAGGATGAAGAAAATGTTACTCACAGTTCACGAGGCCGAGCCGCCTAATTTCTGAAAACTGGAAACCGCCGCATTTCATTGCTACAGATATGAAAAATACAGCCCCTTCTACCTCAATTGGAAAGGTTGATTCTAAGTTGATTTTCTGAATTCAGAAGCCGAAACGACGGAAACTCTCATTCCTATCTAGTGTTAGCTCGTCACTCGTTTTCTAGCATCCTCAGATACCGAAAATAAATGTCTTCGGTGCACTGCATTAAGCTTTAAGCTAATATGATACAACTGCGCATCGAACTCCCCCCCCCCCCCCCCTTAACTCACTGACACGACGTGTCCACACTATACCTTTGTCCTTTTCGAATTTCGAATAGTCGAATTTCGAATAAATTCGAATTTCGAATATTCGAATATTCGACTATTCGAAAAAAGTCCAATATTCGAATTATTCGATTATTCGAATATTCGAGAAAGTCCAATATTCGAATTATTCGATTATTCGAATATTCGAGAAAGTCCAATATTCGAATTATTCGTTTATTCGAATATTCGAAGGCTTCGAATATCGAATATTCGAATAGTCGAATATTCGAATATTCTTTATCAATCTCTTAACAAGTTAGTGGCACTCTTCTTCGAAAACCAGGGGAGTCTGACCTTATGATAAAAAACGATGTTTGAGTGACCTATTGCTTGTTATAAGGGTGTGTCTAAGAAGCACCGTAATGGTCTTCAAATGTCCTGCGGGCATCTGGGTAGGTCAAAAATTACAAAAAACTGTAGCACTTCAGTGCTGGCTGATAAGGCGAAAGTGACGCCTTGAATGGCCTTGAAATACTCAGAAATTAACATGCAGATGCTATAGAGCTTTAATTATAGTTAGATGTTAGAAATCTGACAATTTATTAGGTCAAATGAATCATTCACTGCAGTCGGGGCGTGGATAGTGGGGAGAGGTCCAGGTTCGAATCTAGGAGAGTTGTTTACGGATTGCTGTGCGTTTTGGTAAATGTAGAACATATTCTCATTTTAACCATATTTACGAACATGATCGAAATGTGTTGCTTCAGTCCATCTCTGGGATGTGCTGATCAGTCTTCGGGTTCCTATAGAGAACGCTTCTCTTGTAAATTTTACTAATTTTAGCATCTCTTATAAAATGCATAATTTTTGATCCACTCCGTAGTATTGTACTCCGTAGTATTCGTAGCATTTGCATATAACACCAAATACAGCACTAACAACTAGATTAATTAGTCACCTTCTTCACTGACGAGCCTCGGGGTGACTAATTATAAACATGTTTTGTATGAAGGCAGAGGCGAAACAAGACATGTTTAGTGTTGTTGTTACCATTGTTTTAGTTATTACTTGTTTTAGTTGTTGCTTGTTTTCCACTTGTGTTTGTTATAGTACAGAATGATTTAGAGCTCATGTATACCCCAGGTTATTTCTAATTCTACTTCGTTGTTTAGACATTGAATTTAAAACTGTTTGAGTATTAAAATTTACATATATGATTAACTTATTCTATTGGTCTTCTTGCAGCCTATTCTTCCTCGGCCACTCTCCCGCACTGACAGGGGGGGAGGGCTTTGCAAACGTAGGTACTTGTATTAATCCCCATGACTTCGTAAGTAGATAATAAAATTTCGTACAAATGTTGTCCTGAGGGTTGACTGAGGTTCTGATCACGAAGCTGGCAAACGCGTTCGGTGTTACCGTTGACCACAATAGGCGACGGTGAGTATGTGCGAGAAAAGGTGCAGAATAACCGGCCGCGTTGTATTATTGTGACTCCAAAAGTGGAGTGGAGGTCGATTTTTTCGCCCAAACATCGCCAGTACTGTTATTTTGGATGCTGAGCACGAATATGGTATCCAATTTCGACAATTTGGCCGCTTACGATAATTCATAGTGTGTGTTCGTGAGTAAGGATGGGGTTGTCATGATCACTGATTTCGTCCTTTCCTCGCCTTAGGAAATTATTTAGGCTGCTGCCACGAATCTGTCATTTCTTTTTCTAAATTATCCATTTTTCGTGCACTACTTTCCATCTCAAAGTCGAAGACTGGAAAGCAAGTCTGATCACATATGTAGGTGAAGAAAGCGATTCTATGTACTCAAACTGATAAACTTGATCACTCATGAAAATGTGGAATCACGCGATCACGCGAAAACGTTTACTAGATTTGCGATCAGCACCTCAATTAGCCCTCTAGACGACGTTTGGGCGAAACCTGCTTTCGATCTCCGGAGTTGTGGGAGTACAAGTCCCTAAACCTTTGATTAGCAGAGAGTGGTGGGGAGGGGATGGGCAGCAGGGGTGTGCGTTAAATTTTTTTCGGTAAATTTTTAACGACCACTTTTTAACGAAAAATTTTCGCGTTAAAAAGGTAAATTCGGTGAATTCGTTAAATAAAATGTCCCTTAGCTGCATTCAGTTTTAAACCACTAGGGTGCCTCTCGGACAATCCCCCACAGCGCTCAATAGGTCACTTATAAGATTCCCACGGGAAGTTCATTGACCTCCCTTGTGAGTCGACGCGAAGTAAGCGCTGCAAGCGCGGCCCTCCGCTGCGCACCTGCTTCCTTGTAAACGGCCGTCGAGCGTGCTGTGGCCATTCACGTGAATCGCAAGTGATTAGGGTTATGTCTGTACACAGATATTTTTACCTTCAGTATACTACGGGAGAATCTTCGTTTTGTATTTCTACCCCAGTTACAACAAGGGAACGATTAGAGCCGAAGGGGCTGCGATAGGGAGGTAGAACTTTCAGGGGCCTAGAAAGCTCCTGCTTTCTGCCAGTAAAGACGTTGAAGAAGAGAGGAAGAGCAATGGCTATGGAGTACAAGAGCCAGTCATACTCCGTTTCCTATGAAAGTGAGCCATCCCCATTTTCGCTCTAACACTGTCCAAGTCGTAGTGTCTTGTCAGATTAGATTCCAATGCGGGTCCGTTTCTCTTCAACGGAGCTAGAACACAAACTGAATGCCATTCATGAGACTCCAGTGCGCCCTTTCTGCACCAGATCGCCTTTGTGTCATTTCTCCGCCCATGATAATCATTCTTTTACCACCTGGAAGCTTCGCTATAACATAAGGAAAGAGAGCAACCTATAGAGAAAGACCTATAACAATCTAGCTCTGCCTACCCAACGTGTTTCTCTCTTCTCGGTGCACGAATTCTTAGGGAAGCAAAGCGTGCTTCATTGTCATTATACCGCTGTTATTGTCCTTTGGTCTCGCAAAGGAAATGGATGGAGCAGCCATCCATTTCCTTCAGAGTGGGTAATAAAAAATAATTAAATGTCAACCACTGGGTGACGACAGTAAATAATAGTGTTCATTTGATTATTCGAATATTCGACTATTCGAAATTCGATTATTCGAAATTCGACTTTTTGAAAATCGAATATTATTCGATCATTCGAAAATCGACTTTTTGAAAATCGAATATTATTCGATCATTCGAAATTCGAAATTTTGAAAATCGAATATTATTCGATCATTCGAAATTCGAAATTTTGAAAATGGAATATTATTCGATCATTCGAAATTCGAAATTTTTTCCCAAGGACAAAGGTATAGTCCACGCAGTGGGAGGTAGAGAGGCTGGAAACACACTCCACTCGCTGTCGTGTGAGAACAAAGGCGATGATAAAATCTTTATTGTGGCTAGGTAAGTGAAAGTTGAACCCGCATCACGTCTGAAATCGGTGTAAGAAGGTCACCCGTCGGAAGCACCTGAAACTGGACTTGAGCTTGGCGATCACAGAAATCAGCGCATCACAATAACATATGACAAATGAAGTGTACAAAGTCAAACATGGAAACAAAATCGAGAGAGCACCACGATGAAAGCACAACTCTTCTTTCTGTTCGTGCCGTCTTCTCATCTCTTTGGCAAGATGGGCTCTTTTTGCCTCTTCTCTCTTTTTCTCGATCCGTCTTGTTCTCTTCTTTTCTATTTTTCTTTTCTTTTTTCTTGGCCCAACACTCGCTTCATCGACATATTTTATTAACTTTTGGAGCATTTCGACGCTCTCTTTTATGATTAAAATGACAACAATTATAAAAAATTAAAACACTTAGGAAATACGACAGACGTAACAAGGGAACTCAACATCCTCCTCAACCAACAACGGATAAAAATGGGTCACATGCTATTGAAATAAAAGTTTCTTACAAACGGGCGCTAGTACCAAAGCCTAACATAGACATCTCCGAAACTGATAAAGAACAAAGCGTCGCATCACCGAAACGGAATCGTAGACACACACGTTGGATCCACAGGAGCATCCTACCACGGCTCTCTGAGACTGCTTTAGATACCTCGTAGAATATGCGAACGTAGACGGAGCAGCAGGTCCTTCTCACGACTCATCATCCGACTGAAACAAAACAGTGCTAACCTATATGTGCATCCCTGGTATCCAAGCCCATCAGCCCATCCAATCCAGATTATCCAATCCCAGTCATGAAGTAAACAAATAACGTCCCTTCTTCGTTACCTTAAGAAATTGAGCCAAATCTTGCACACTTATAACATTAGCGCCCTAATGCCGCACTCGATTGAGAAGAACAATCGGTTTTGAAGGGGTGCGCCAATTTTGGAGGTAGAGTGTAGCGCGTCGAGCGGATGATATGCCAAGCCATTTCGAGATCAGCCTCGAATTCTACTTACAAAGGAGCTGTCTTAAGGATATGCCGGAACGGCAGGAGCGAATACTAGGGGATGAATCTGGGCAGTTATCAAGTGCCTCTTGCTCGTTTGCCCCAAGGATTCGCCAAAACTAGGCATGTTTTCCTGCTATTTGGAGGATGGAGATTCATTCTATGCTATTCGATCATTCTTTTACGGCGTACCGTTGAGACAGTTTCCTTGGTAAGTAGAATTCAAGGCTGATTCACAGATGGGTAAGCACATCATCCTTTCTCCGGCAGGAGACACTCTACCTTCAAAATGGCGAATCCCTTCAAAGCCAATGATTTCGCGTACCGCCTTTCCTCACAAGAATAGCGGTAGAAAAGATCTTCCAAAATGTTGTCGTACGTGACTGTTGAGCGTACTCAACAAGCTGTTCTCGAAGATTACTCTAGCACGCATATCAAGGACGGTTGCAAGACATTCGCCCCGCGAGTGCGCCAAGGTAGATGCCAGACGAAAAGTCCTCATCTTCGTCGATATGCATTTCGAGGGCCTTCACCTAATCGGAACATCGACAGGTACGAGCCTCTGGGGTTTCATGGCCATTGAGAACAAGTTGATAAACGAGCGCAGTCAAGAGTGAACGAACTACGAACATGCATTCGGATCTCTCACAGATCTGATTGACCGACTGGGACCTCTTACAAGGGGAGGGTCTGAAGCGTATGTCTGAACGAGGGGAGCGAGTCATATAGGAGAATCCTCACCCCTCAATTGGTTTGAAAATGTGTTTACTTTTTTGCCAAGTCGCTAAACCCAAGAAGTAAGGGGTCACAATGGGATACGACACAGCACGCGTTTGGGGGTCTTGTATGCACGTGATGCGTCTGCAGCCAGTGGCTCGGGGCGCAGAGGGTTGACTCGTGCGAGGGAGGTCAGGGGTTTGGTTGCTCTGCGCTGCTGCAATTTTGCATTTCAACTGATTGGTTGAGATTTGGGGGATTCTGACGTCTATGCCGTTTTCTGTGCATTTTTCCAGCTGTACGCTGTGGTATTCAACATGTTGATAAATGTTCAGCACCAGTGATACACAGATACAAAGTGCCTGTGTAGTGAATCGCGGTGTCTTCCTCCATGGTTATGAGCACGCAACCGAAATCCAATTGAAGACGTACTCTTCCTCCGAAACAAGAGTTCCATCCGAAAACGTTATCATATGCCCACTGCTTGCTTGACTCTCCACGTCCATCAGTTCATCTTGCGGATCCCAATCTTCCTCTTCTTCTTCCAGCTGTTCGCCTTCGTCAACTTCAAGTTGACGTGCTTCGAAGTCCCTGAGTATACTGGCCATCCGTTCGGCCAGCTTGACTTCTTCCCTCGAATATTCCTCGTCCACACTTCCCACACTTCTGCGTGAGCAGGTGGGTCACCACTCGACCGGCGGACATTGTTGGTGTTGTGTTCTAGAAAACCTTCAGCAGACCTCTGATTTCCAGGTGACAGGCAGACATGAGGGAAAGAGTGTATCGATGCCGTTTAGCTTAATTTGCGGGATCCGCAGACCTCGTTTCTCATTTGAACCACCTCCGACGTCACAACGAGGTCTCCTTTGAAAATCCGAGCAGGATGGCTTTTCCCGAGGCCTTTGGTCCATGTAAGGAAACAAACTATGAGGAGCCTGTAGCCTTTATACGCTACCCGTAAGGTGCCCAGTGGTGCTTAATGCACTTTGTACCTGGGTATCACTGGTGTTGAACATTTATACATCACCATGTTGAATACCACAACGTACTGCTGGAGAAATGCGCAGAAAACGTCTGAAAATGGTATAGACGTCAGAATCCCTCAAATCTCTACCAATCAGTTGAAATGCAAACGTGCAGCAACGCAGAGGAGCCAAACCCCTGACCTCTCTCGAATGAGTCAACCCTCTACCCACCTGCGCTCCGAGCCACTGGCTGCAGAAGCATCGCGGGCGCACAATGTTACGGGCTCGAAACCGTTGACACAACAGACATCTACGAAGGGAAGGGTATAAAGCGTATGTATGTACGAAGCGAATGGTGGAGAAAGAACCTCAGTATAAAAATAATTAAGATGGTATAGCATATAATAGTACCAATATAAAAATAAAGCATATAAAGCATATAACAGTACCAATATAAAAACGCTTCGTTTTTGCCCAGTCCAAACCTAACAAATAAAGGGCTGTCAAAGTCTACCATGGAGTCACAACTGCGACACCTGGAGTCGAGCACTGGTATGTGTTGAAATGCATAACAGCTGCACATTGCAGCCAGATAGCATAGCGGTGACCGCTTTCGCGGACGGGATGTAGGTTGTCGTTCTTGCATTTTCGCTGTTGGATTGGTATTTGAGGGTGGCTACTTCGCATGTTTCGAGCCACTCTATAAGTTACCAAACACGAGTTTACTACGCCTTTTTTGTCGCTGACTCCTTTCTATCTACAAGACCTTTGACGAACTAATGAGTTTCGGAAGTCATAATGCAAAAAAGGTAGCAAAGGCATCAAACAACAAGACTGATTGGCGCTGATATTCACCTTTGCAGCACTCCGAATACTTTTACACGCCTCTTATCCTTTGGAAAGTGGGAGGGGAGGATATTTGGGGCGCAGATCACGAATATAGATTCTCTTTGGACCGACTACGGTAAGCATGAGTGAGGGCGGCCGTGTAACCATCAGTGATCTCACTGGAACCTCACACACGAGCAGTTACCTAAGTACTGAAAAGAGGCCGTCTCCCAAATACGAATGGTAACCTGTGCTAACCTATCGGAGCTCTACGAAGTATCAGAAATGAGTTCAAAATTTGTGATCGGCACCTAATCCCCAACCAAAAACCTCGCCTTAACGAAATTTTTCATCTACATTCGAAGTCCTATGCGAACGACAACGCCTATAGGTCTGCTCTCATAACGATGTCCTGTCGCGGAAAAAACTCTAGCTCCAGAAGGGACTCGAACTCGCACCTCCTGCTGACCGCACGTAAATGCTCTAGGCTATTACACCCCCACGCTGTTCGATCGAACGCCTATACGTCCTAATGTTTCACGCCCCCCCCCCCCCACCAGGTTTTTTAAGAGTTGGTACTCTATGATGCCAAAGATCTTTTTTCAGTCTTCAGATGGGAATAGATAGGTCGAGGAAAAACAACCCATAGTGAACTCGTGTTTGGTAAAGCATTTTTCACTGAGGGTGGAAATTCTTCATTAATAATTGCTTCCACAATTTACGCATACGCATCAGAAGGGCCATGCACATAGCGTTGATGGAGAAAACAAGGCGGAGAACATCAGTGTGTTTGGTATCCTTTAAGAAACTGGATCTGTCTGCTAGAGTTTCACTTCAGCTGACTTCAAAATTTTCCAGAATATACTTCCAGGTCGGGTAGAGACAGGCACTACATCAAAGGCCTTGCCTACCGTATTTGAAGCAGCGTCTTCATAATATCAAAATGGAATGAATTCCATCTCTAGCAATCTACAATTTGTTCACCGAAGTCTAAAAATCGCCCAAGTGGGTGTCAGACGGAAACGTGAGCCCAATAAACAAACACTCGCCGTCTGCCCATTGGAATGAGGTGCAATGATCATAAATTTCAAATAAAGACGAGCATAAAGTCCAGCTTATAAAAAGTCAAGTATGATTGGCAGTGAAATAGATTAGTACTAATGGTAAGATAAGGATAGGTATCATCAAGTCAGGTGAGCGCAATTTCTGAAATAATTGCATGCTAAAAACATTGGAAAGTAGAGACGCACCTCGCTTTGCGGTATACCCGCCAACATTTTGTCTGCACTCAGCGGCGAATTCTCACCAGCCGGTCGATGCCAAGTCACGTCTAACATCGTTCCTTTGAACAATGGTCCATCAACGACAGCCTGGAAGGTTCATGCCTACACACCCGCATTTCTGTCACAGGATGAATCACATGTCCCAAGTACCTGATCAGCCTCTTCCTTTCTTCGGAATGTTATTAGAACCATGGGCTCATCTCCATTAACAACCTCCACGTTCAGAATGTCGCCGTATTGACCCATATGTTCGACAAGTGCTTTCGTATCGTCAAGCTAAGTAGCTGCATTTCGAAAACGCCGTAAATAAACGAAATGTTGTAAGTTACCTTTGCACTTTTCACGGCAACTGTAGCGGGGCCACGTTTAGCATCGACATCGCTACCTTAAAAAAAAGGTTTTTCGACCATATTAGCGAATAGTAATTCAGCTTCGTCTAGAAAGTAGCCTATCATGAACGCAATATTGCACTAATATTTTTTATAGATCCAATGCAGCTGGCACATGAGCACAAACAAGCGCTTCACCACTTCGGAATCATGAAATGAAGGTTCTTACCATCCTCGGCCTTCCGCTTGAGCAGATTCTGCGTGGGAACAACCGCGACTTTTCCTTCCTGTGACGGAGATGACGGGCTAGCACTGTCTCGCCCGTCGCTGTCCGTTCCCTTCTCCTTGCCCAATCCACTCTTCTCCGACGCTATTACTTTCTCTAATTCAGCAATGTTCTCGGTGCAGCTCCTCAGCTTCGCGGAGAGATCATAAATCTAAAAGCAGACCGTTGAATATCGTACAGTTACAACACAATCACGCAGCATCTCCCAAATCAAAAGCCCTGCAAGACTCAAATGAGGAACATTAACTAACATTCTAAGCCTTACAAATACTCAAAACCATCCTTAGCAGCCAGAACGTAAAAAAAGTAAGCTGTCATAACGATGTTTTGCTGCGATCAAAACTTCTAGCGCCCGACGGAAGCCGAACCTCCCTCTGACCGGGCGGGTGTGGATGTTGCGTTCGATCAAACGGTGCCGGTGGTGTAAAGGCGAAGAGCATTCCCGCCCTGTCGGAGAGAGGCCCGCGTTCGAGTCCCGCCTAGAAGTTTCGATCGCATCAAAACATCGTTATGGCAGTGTACAACCTCGATACCAGCCAGTTGAGACTTGAAGAAACTGATTTGAATCGTAAAAAGTATTTTGAGAAACCATAAACTCTCGTAAACGTAATGTGGCATGAACTGTCAAAATTCTTAAGCTTTCCTTCGCTTAAACTAAACTAAAAAAGTGTGGTTGCATCTCATTAGCCTCATGTTATAATACGCGTATTAAAAAAAAATCAAGCCGTGACTTTCGAAGCTCAAACCTCGACAAGATACGACCATCAGTGACGGAGTCGTAAAACCTATAGTGGGAATAGTTCCAAAATCATGGCAATGAAACGTTTGAAAAATTATGAACAACACGCAGGCAGAAGCCGATGCCCCATGAAAATTGAGATCAGATTTGACCTGAGCACTGCTCTTCCGAGCCTAATTTTATTCAAGGGGAAGTGCCTCTGAATGTATCTCTCATCCTCTTCAATTAATTGTAATAGCGGAAGAGGTGATTATTTGTCCTAAACTTTAGGCATCCTCTGAACTGTTTTCTTCGAGCAGAGAGAGCAGGCGCAGCCAGA
This sequence comes from Heligmosomoides polygyrus bakeri, assembly GCA_947359475.1. Classification (NCBI taxonomy): domain Eukaryota; kingdom Metazoa; phylum Nematoda; class Chromadorea; order Rhabditida; family Heligmosomidae; genus Heligmosomoides; species Heligmosomoides polygyrus. The sequence continues at coordinate 77,974,320 of OX375867.1, forward strand.
AGATTTCGTCTCTCGCGACACCAGTAACGGACTGCCGCACGCTTAGAACCTAGGTTTCATCAAACCCTTCGCCTCTTCTGGGTAGGTGAAGGGCGGCATATTGATTGGTAGGTGTGGGGCAGGACACTGGTTTAACGTGGGCCATCGCAAGCTACTGTAGCGGTCAAATACACATTCAAAACATGGCTCAGAACACCTCGTAGCTCATTCTTCAAATGGATTGATTAATACCAATACCTATACCTACCATTATATAACTGAGTTAGCGGTCGATGACGTTTGAGTGATCTAACCTAAGTGAAATACCCCGCATTATCCACAGCGAAGTCGGTCGAGTGATCTAAACGGAGTGAGACACGCCTCATCATCTACCGCGCGAGCAAAATTTCTTATTAAACTTGGGATGTTGCTGCAGCAGGGGAAGCGCAGTCCTTTACTGCTTAACGCAATGGCACCTACGCGCGTTTCTGAGCGTCTAGATTCAGAAGCTGACTTCGTGCCATTAGCATGAGAAGACCACTAAGGGGGTGGGTGGTAGAGAAGGGACCTCTAGGGTCGACCAGGACCGGGATACCAGAAAGAAGAGACCAGTAGGGAGTCAATAGTGGAAACAAAGAAGTGGGCCAGGAGTTGGTACCAGGAAGGTGGGGGACTAAAGAGGGGGAGGGAAGACCAGTAAAGGCGGACCAGCAATTAGATCCAGTGAGGAGAAACGAGTGAGGGGCAACCTGGCTGTTGCTGACATGTCAACGATATCTGGAAACGCTAGCTGTTGAGCTGGAGAATGTCTATGATGAACGTACGGAAGTGGTGAACGGCTTGATGCCGATAAAGTACGCACCAGGTCCTAGATGACAGCGAATTTTATGTTTTACACCATTTTACACTACGATTAGTACCCACCAATTCGACACATTCATTCAGTAGATCACTTCTTTGGAACACTCAGAACTTCCTCTATGCTTGATTCCATCAAAACCCGAGGATGATATCACCTTAAATTGTGCCCAAGAAAACCTTAGCCCAGTAGAGTAACAACAAGTCAACCAATTCTGTCCAAACGAATTCTAATCTCAAGCGCAACGCTGTAAGCTGTAATTGCTCCAAAATGCTTTAATATTTGAATACCAAAGAACAATTTCCTGTCATCGCTTCAACCTCATCCATACTCGTTCTTATGTCGTCGCACAAAGTTGCAGTGCATGAGAACCACCCATATCCTAATGTTCGCCCATTTTTTCCTTACGTGGCGCGTCTTATAACGTGTTCAATAAATAAATAAATAAATATCGTTGCAAGCTCGAGAACCACTGTACTCTTAGGGCCATATCAAATGAAGTACAAGCCGCCCAAAGGTGTAAACAAGCCCATGTAAGTACTAAGACACGCTCCAAGAAGCTCTTTCCCCTACACCTATCGCTTACCTCCTTCTTCCCCGCTGTAATTTTATCCATGAGCTTCTTGACAAGAGTCATGTGCTTTTTCTTCTCTTCACTATCCATGTTGTCCGCTTCAGACCTCAGCTGAAATCAAAGGGGTAGGCCTGTGTTGTAAAGTTCACTACAGCTTCTACACACCTTCACCATAAGGGCTTTTTGCCGATCCACCAGTTTTTGAAGCAGATCGTTTTGACGCTTGTTTACGGCGTACAGCGAAATTTGATTCGCCTTTTCAAGCTTGAGTTTGCGCCGCGCTTCTATGATCTTCTCCCTTGTCTCTTTGAGCTGCTGGTTGACAAACTTGGACGTCTCAATCGTCGCCACCTAAACGCGATAGTTAGCCTGCTATCCATGGAACGAGAACTAGGCAGCGATACCTTTGGCGGTTGCGCCGGCAGAGGAGCGCCTTCTGCAGAGGGCTTGTCAACGTTCACACCAGAGTTGAGCACTGATCGGTGGACACCCTGTAAACAGCATACCATTTAGTAACAAACTAAAGTGAGCTGCACCAGAAGCGACTGTACATCTTGTCCGGGAGTCGATCCGGCAACCACATCTGGATTATAGAAGAAGACCTTGATGAACCGGTTATTGAGAACAGGCTGCGGCGATTTGTACGCGGCCATCGCCTCGTGGCGAGACGCGTAGCTAATAAGAGCCGAGTCGGCCTCTCCGTTGAATCGCACCTCGAAGCAGAACACATTACAAGGCGACCGTCTAACGAAGGACTGGCTTCAAGTCATACCTGCATGTTAACGATGCTTCCGAACGTGGCGAAGTGCTCGTTCAGCTTCGCAATGTTATTCAGCTCTGGTGGAATTTTCTTCACCTAAAGAAGCTATTGTGAAGCCTTTGTCACATATGAAGACAACGCGGCCTTTCTAGAGCAGAGTATAAGACGACCATTCAACAGCTCAACCCAACCCACCTGCAAGGTCTTGCCATCCCCTCGGTTATTCGAAACCTGGGGGAATCTGCCGGTCATCGGCCCACCACGACCACGTCCACGCATCCCACCCCTCATCACTGGTGGACGAGGCACTGCATTTGCAGAAGACGGATCCACTGGTATTCCTCCAGAGGGATCGTATCCAATCTGAAGCTGCCATTTAACATGCAAATACTCTTTAAAAACTTCAAGCAATTAGACACTAACCGTGGGAACGACGACATTTGCCGTTGTAGGCACAGCGTATGGGCTCGGTCTCCAAGGGGCGGGATTGATGGGGACGGCAATCGGAGGTGGGGGCATGGTGAAGTCTGCCGCGCTCAGCGAGGGAGCTTCTGGATTGTAGCCTGAGAGGAACATATGAGATGCTAAAGAGCACGGAGAGTAGGACGCGATACCTTCAACAGCCCTTGGGCCAGGCGGTGGTGGTCCCGCGAAAATCGGCTCGACGCCGGGTGGTGGTGGATTCGGTGGATGATATCCGGGAGGAGGGATTCTGGAAAATCGACGATGAGGATGAACCGCGGCTTCCAAGACAACACCAGATTCTTACGTAAAGTTGTGCGGCGCAGGCTTCTCTGGAATCTTGACCATCTTCTCGAGGGCCGAGTCATCGACAACGACCGGATCAGGTCCATGATCATACACGCAGTGATCTCCTTGCATACAGTAGCCCTTCTCTGAAAATGCAAACAGTTGCAATCTGGAAGGTGCTCATTGCCAAGTGTCGCGTGCTGAACTGAAAGTAAAGCATACGGACAATGGATAAGGGGTGGCGTTAACCAATCCCTGTTTGGGATGTGCCATCATGGAGACAATCTGAATGAGTAGCTGATCTATACGATGAGCTGCGACGGCGAACAGGTGGACTACTCCGCGTCTTACTCCTCACATACAAGTCTGATACCAATTAACCTATCTCCAAGGGAGGGTCTGGCAGTGACTTATGTGTGTAGTGGATAATAGACTGATCTGTCCATCCGCTGGTCACCGTACAGTCGATCAGGCACGACATCCTCCCTTAAAACTTGCTTACTCCTACACTTAAAGCTGACGTACCCAAGGCTGATTTCAAAACTTTAAAACCCTGTGCCCAAAAGACCCATTATCTGGATCAGGCGCCCAAAGGGATTAAGCACGACGAACGTGCAAATGTCTTCCACCAAACAACGATGGCTGAAACGCACCGTCATAGTCTCTACACCTTCTCTTCCGTCGCTCGTCATTTCTAGGAGACCGACGGTCACGACGTTCAGGAGACCTGCTTCGTCCTCCACTTCTTGATCTGGAAACATCCATTGCTTGAATGAGACTTACTTCCTCGTGATGTTCCGTCGACTTGAAAATTTCCTAACCCATCCAGCCCGATTATACCAACCTGGTACGCCTCCGCTCCCCGCGGAACCGCTCGTTGGGGGAACGACGAGCTCCGACCCTTCCTCGACGATCGCGAGGGGAACGTGAACGCGAGCGACGGCGAGGATCTCTGACAGGTTCCCTTCCATCGCGAACAACTTCCCGATTTTCTCTCTAAAGTACGGAAATCATAACAGTGCACATCAGCTCCATCTCACTTGTTTCTTTCGCACAATATTCCGATCTAGCTTACCTTCCCGGCATCGACCGGCGGCGGGCTAATCCGCTTGCGCACCGGTCTCTCATTTCGCACAGGCGTCGGGACGTCCTCCTTCTTTGGCGCTTTCTCAACAGGAGGCTTACGGCGATCGTCGTTGTTTTCGATACTTCGTCCAGTCTCTCGTGAAGGCTTAAAAGCAAAGCAGTTGACACATGGGTACTAGTACAATGGATCTGCTTCACCTACCTTGGCTTCAGTCTCCTTCTCTTTCTTCTTCATTTCCTCGCGCTTCTGCACCCTTTCTTTGACAAGTTCCTCCGGTATGGGAGACGGTTCCCTCTTCGGAACATACGAGCCGTCCTTCAGCACAGCAAACATCTTGTCCACGAACTTTTTTGTGTCTTAAATGCAAATATGGAGTGTGTGTTTAGGAACGACTACATTAATACTTGACACGTGGCTATTAATTTACAGAAGGCTGCTAAAGATGTTAGGGGGGAACCCAAGGAAGTCATTTAAAGTTTTAGAAAAGGCAACATCTCTAGCTAAGGACACGGACAGTAACCATGCAGTACCCCTTTCTACAAAAGCTGGCAAGGGCTTCAGCTACAGGTCCTAGTGCGTTTATGAGCGCTGTAATTCCGGGTTTGAAGTGAGAGCGCTAATACAGCGTTCGCATCGAAGTAAATAATTGCGCAACAGCCCGTAACAGAAAACATCACAATCAGTTAACCTGCCTTAACCATAAGTTGCCAAAGCTGAGAGTGACAATCAAAGCCGCAAACAGGTTCGGAGGGGTCTCCTTGTATTCACAGGATATTCGCCTTGGTAAAAAAGCACATTTAAGTGTAATTACATTAGACATGACCCTGCTTAGTTCACCATAGGGATTGAACACACCGAAGCTGCAAACATTTCGTACAAAACAAATATTTATAGGGCTGTCCTACTAGGTGACCCCTCCGAGCCTATTTGCGGCCAATCAAATAATCAGTGCAATCCTAGTTCGGGGGACCGGAGAGGGGGAGGGACCTCGTCTTTTGCCCCACCACCCCTATCCCAAATTAGCTGAGAGCCCAATGGCTGCTTCACTGGTGCAATCCTAGTTGGTGGTGGCCACTCTTAAACGATTTCCCGGTACAACGAGAAACAATAAATGGGCAACAACATGTAGAAATAGGTAAGCTATTGCCTAGATAGACTCAATTTCCGAGTTCCTAGTCGTGAGGGAGCAACCTAAAAAGGACCATTCTGGTTGCATTTCTAGTAAAGGAAGACTCCTTACTAGAATAGTACAGAGAGTGGATCATCCTCAGGAAGTGAAAAAAGATAACATCAGTAAGATAAAATAAAATTGGGTCAAGACACCATCAATTTACGTTTTGGACACAGGCAAGACACTGGTATACTTTACGTCTTAATCATTTCCAAACCTCCCGTCGTAGTTCACAAATGTAATATATTCTCGTGTTTTCTGTGTTATTTATTTTGACCTCGTTAGTGCAGTTGCTTCCTAAAGGACGAGTAATTTCAGTATATTTCAATACTGAACACATTCACTTCTTGTGAAATCGTTTTTGTTGGTGGCCACTCTTACACCACCAACTAGGATTGCACCGCTTCACTTTGTGAGGGCAGATGTGCAGTCCCGAGGGAGAAGGGGAAGTGCGAGAAAGCAATAACTGCTCGAATTGTGGTTGCCTCATATCCCACCCGAGCAAAACTAGGAACATGCAGTCAGTGAATGTTTGCTTCCGTAAAAGCCGAAAAGAAACTAACTTCCTTGCAAGAAGACTTCCAGTTGACTGCTGCTGAATGCTCGCATCTCTTCGTCGGATTTATTCGGTTTGCGCAGCAAAGCAAGAACATACTTGGCCAGTGTCCCTGGCTCGGCATCGCACCTATAACGGAATAAAAATCGAGTTCATGGACTTTCTATGCTTCGAAGCAACACTGTGGTAACTGCTCCCTTGATATCTTCTACAGTTCATCGGACAATTATTTGTGCAGAAAGTGCCATTGCTAAGAGACTACATCATTGTTTAATGAAGTAACTCAAAGACTCGAGTTGATGAAGTTAACTTATTTCTTTGGACATCACACAATAATATGCTGAAGCGACGACCGTAATGAGGCGTTCAGCTATTGCGCACATCCCCCCCCCCATCGTACAGAAGGGCGTTTTAAGAGCGGCCCCCATAACGGTCCCGGATCTATCCTAGTCGTAGGGATAGAGGGCACCTCCCGAGAAACGAAACAAGCCCAAAATGGACGGCCTCTCCAACAAGGAAAAATCCAGAGAAATGTATTCTCCTAGGCCAGCTCAGGCAGAGCATCTTCTTTGCACACCCCCCCCCCCCACCACTAGAATAGACCCACGACTCCCTGCATGCACGATCCACTACCTGTTCACCCACGCAATTCGAGGACTCCAACGCGCAGCTGTACAAATACCTGTCGAATTGTGCGAATTTTGGCCAAACCTCGTTATAAAATCCTGCAAAGCGATACCGAGGAATCACCTCAGTCGCTTGGGGGATCTCTTTCATTCAATATTTCCTGTAGTCCAGAAAAAGGAGGTCGCCTATTTAATCGCTCACAATGAACACAGCAAAACAGTAAGCGCCCGCCTCTGGTCGTGCTCATGGATAGAGCGTTGCTGGTGTATGATGGGATCGACCATTGAATATTCTCCCGAAAGAAAGCAAGCATCACTAGCTTATTAAATTATTCAGCACACTTTTATAGTAATCTTAGAACGCCTCATAAATAGGTGCATAACTAAAAGACTATATTTACAACTGACTCTCCCAATAAAATGAACGGCGCAAAGCGGCTCGGAGGTGGTCACCTTGCATTCAGTGGCCATCCACCTTCGTAAGGAGGCATACGAATGCACAGTTACAACAGTATTCTAGCTCTGCTCACCACAGAGGTAGACCAGGTGCAATCCCAGTTGGTGGTGGCCGTTCTTAAACGATTTAATTACATAACAAAACACAATCAATGAGCAACAACATACAGGGTGTTCCAAAATAATGTGACGGTGTTCTAATTATAACTATGAAGCAATTGACAAGTTTACAAAACAATACATAAACAGCAACAGCATAGGGGGTCGAGCGTTCTACCCCTCGTCCCCCTGGCCCGCCCACCCCCAACCCCCTGGGTTTGCTCGAGAGTCCAGTGGCTGCCTTACGAGATAGTGGAGACGCCTCTGTTTAAAAGGCGGGGGGTAGAACGCCACTCCGCCACAGCATAAACATTACGCATCACTATGTCCGACCGGATTCGATGCGGCCCACCTTGGCGCGAATACAGAAGTCGAAACGCTTGGTGAAGTTTTGGCGATGGACCGCAGGTCATCTGGAGACAGCCGTTCCCACTCTCGGCGCAGAGAATCCTGGGCCTCCAGCCTGTGGTGGAGCTTGGCACGGACCCTGGCCTTCAAAATGGACCCTGTAGTCCGCTGTCATCAGATCCGGAGAGTGCGGTGGCCATTCCGCAGACAGGACGAAGTCCGAAAAATTGGCCTTGCACCATGCTTGCGTACTTTTCGCCCATTGTTCAGGGATTGACTGGTTGAAACGTCCACTGCACATTGCTGAAGTGCTACTGGGACCAGAAAAGTACCACAGCCTCGAATGTGTCCCGTCGATACACATCTTCATTTATTTTTACTCCTTCGCTCGCAAAAACCATGGGATCTCTCCGTTGGTGTAGATTGCTCCTCGAACCATGAGCGACTGCGTATTTTGACGATGTTCGGCGATGGTAGAGGTAGTTGGAGCCTCTCCAGATCAGATCTCGCCGTCTTGGAAGTTGTGAACCTACTCCACGGTGAACAGCTCGTCCGTGAAGAGTATTCGCTGCCACCTGCGGTCCGCAGCTTGAGCTGGTGACATCGATGGGACAGTTCGCGCTTAGTCTTGTCCGTCAGGAGCTGGACTTTATGGAGCATGTAGGGCTTAATTTCGCGTTTCTTTCTGGCTATTCGGTGCAATGATGTGAGACTGACACCGATACCACGGGCGATTTTTCTAAGGAGACTCTCGGATTTGGGATTTCTCGCTTTTTGATGCTTTTCCGGATCTGCGACGTATTGAAAGTAAGATTTGTTCCTTGTCCTGGAGGATCACTTTCATAGCCAAGCTCGACAAGTTTCTGTGGAGAAAGCCGATCGAGCAGGTTAACGATGTCGCACTGTCGCTTTCATTGACGATGAAGCTCCAAAATCGTAGCGCGATGGTTTGACATTTTAAGAAAACCCATCACTGGGCCATAATAGAACTTAAAAACTTATAACACGGACAAAAAGATGCGCACAAAAATGGCGCTATTGCCGCCATGCCGTAGATCAACACTTTCGCTTGGTAGAACGCGAAACCTTCATCACGTTATTTTGGAACACAGTATACATAGTAGACTACACCAACCTGGTTGTCCAGGTACACCCAGTTTCCTAGTTCCTAGTCGGGAGAGGGGAAATTAAAAGGAAAGTCTCGATGCAAATCTAGTCAAAACTACAAACGTCGCGACCTAGCTCACAAATGTTATACATTCTCATGTTTTCTGTGTTATTTATTTTGATTGCGTCAGTGCAGATATGGAATGAGTGAGTCCGACATATTTCAATACTGAATACATCCAGTTCTTATGAAATCGCTTAGAAGTGGCCACCACCAACTAGGATTGCACCGTAGATCACACCAGTGCTGTGTAAATTCTTCAATTTAGTGCAACACACAATGTTTAGTAAAGCTGCCTCATATGATGACCTCCTCCGAGCCGCTTTGTGCCGAGTTTCTTCCCCTGCTTAATGTAGAAGCAAATAAGACTCAGATTTGTAATCTAAAAGAGGAGCTAAATTGCAATAACCTTAGCTGCATGCACCTACGCGCCACTGCATGCTCTGGCGACTCTCCTCACCCGGAAGAACATACCGGTGCTGCATAAAATTTTTGATTTCGAGCATTTCGTGGCCTCCCCCTCCCCCCTTCAATCAAGAGTTTTCGCCGCGAACACTCCACAACCTCATCGGAAACCAGGGGCAGAATTGAGAGTGACGTATCTAGTTCCGACTCTCCATGAACACGGATCTCGGTATAGTTTAGTGAAACTGTTCACCGAGATTGTTGTAGTTTTAGGTGCAATGCGTGATGTGATAGGGGGAGCTGGGTGCGCCATTGTGACGACGACTTCAACCTCTCCTATTCGGAGGGACGCATTTTGCCTCTCCATTCCCTTCTTCAAATTCCCTTTGGTACGGCTCCTATGCAGATTCAGGTATGTAGTGGCGTAGCAAGGGCTCAACCGCAGCATTGGGGTTCCCTTTTCCCGACTAGGACAGATTGATTCGTCGACTTGTCTTTTACTTTTCTTGCCAGTTTTATAGGATCTATCCTAATCAGAGGGGATAAAAGCTGAACAAAAAATGGTGGCCAATTCCCGGGGGGGGGGGAAGTTTCTTGAAAAGGTCCTCTCGAAAGTTTCGTGGGCTACGTCAGTGTGTAGTCCCGTGGAATAGTACTAAAAAATCCACTTTCCTGCACCTCAAATGTTCACATATTCTTGGGATTTTTTGAGGAGCCCTCCAGCCATTAGGAATTCGGAAACTCCTGGTATCCGGGCAGTGAGGCTGTCGAAGTTCGCTAATTTCGATATGTTATTGATTATCTATGCGCTTCTATTCGTCGCGACAACGTTGAGATACACCCTAGCGCCGAGAGCTCTCGCAGTTCTACAACTAGCCTTAATTGTCCCGCAGCTCTGTAGAGTGCACCTAATCGGTATGGAGTGGCCTTAGCTGCGAGTGGAAGCAATTTTCTCGGGTCTCTTTCAACGACTTATAAACTCACACTGGTGTTAGCTCAGCGACGAGCCAGTTGGTGAAGTCATCGACATTCTCAATGTGCATCTTCAGTGGAGGAGTTCGCGATCAGCAACCCAGCAGGCGACGGGGAAGTCCTTATGCTTTCGACTGGCGAGCAGGAATCCGGGTGCACCTGGAACGGACGACACTCCTAACTAGCAGCGACGGCAGACGAACGCGAGACACGAGCCACACACAGCGACGGACCGGCCAGCTGGCGAGGCCGACGGCTCGGAATAAGTCGCACGAAGGGGAGCCGGAGCGAGAATCAGCCGACCGACGGACGCTATCAGCCTGGCAGAGGAGGAGCTGATTGCGGCGAGCGGCCGAACCCGACGGGGCGAGCGTCCCTGGGAGCCCCGGGGAGGAGCGGCTCATGGGTCCCCAGACCGCGGCCCCGGAGCAGAAGCCAAGCGAACGCGTGGCGACGACGAAACACGGCCTGGACGGGCGTCGCGGTCGGCGGGCGGCCGCTGGCGCCGCGCCAACACCTGGCCACGCCCCCGCTGATCGATGGTGCGCACCGACATCGGCGCTTCTGACGGTATTCTGTGGCCGCTGTTGTGATCAGGAGTGGCCGTGAGAGACAGCGATGGAGGGACGACCGGATAGATAGCGGCGGAGTCTCGCACCACCCGAGTGAAGGCCCGTGGAGAGTTCCGAGGCACCGCTGCGCCTCCTCGACCCCAGAGGTCGAAGGCCGTTTCGCCCAGACTTCGCTTATGCTGATGCTGTTTAGTGAAGGTACTCGAATTTCAGATCCTGAGAGACCGCTCGTACTTTGCGACGGCAGCGCCTGGGAAGTATGAACAGGCAACAGAAGGGACGAGAGCGCGTGCAGAGCGCAGTGTGCGTAGCAGGCATATGATGTACTCCTGTCCATCGCAGCGACGCAGGATTGCACGGCGACGACGACAGCGAGGCGTCGCCGTCACTGAGCCTGACATAGTTCACGGAGTTCTACAGATGGATATTTTCGCAGAATTTACTGCAACTCAGCTAGTTCAGAGAATTTTCCTCATTTTCTCGACCATTTTATCTGTTTCCATTCGGGTTTTTGCGGTTGCTTCCCGTTGTGTAGCCTCTACAACGGTCTACCGTTGTAGAGGCTACACAACGGGAAGCAACCGCAAAGCGTACTTTTCGAAGTGATTTTTCGCTAGGGAGGTTTCGTGCCTGTAATCATATTGGCATTTCTTCCGATTCACAGTAACAACAAATGCAAAAGGTCAATCTGTAGCACTGAAGAGCGACGGTAGACACAAGAAAAAGCAAGCTGGCAACGAAAGATAGCATAAACAGTAAAAGTTGGCTCACTTACAGCCTCCCAGAATAGAAGAAAGGTCCAACGATGCCCTAGAGGTGAACAAATTACACGAAGGAAGGCTCCGGCTGTCCATGATGAGCGCTCCCCTCTTCGCGGCCTTCGCTCGTCGCTGTGCACTAAACGGTGCTGAGCGACGGTCGTCGCTGTGCACTAAACGGTGCCGAGCGAAGGTCGTGGCGCGGGACTGCTTCTCTTCCGCCACGCGGAGGTATAAAGGCCCCCACAGAGTTCTGCGGCAACGCTGCTCGCCGCTATTGTTAGGGATAGGGCAGGGACGCCGCTGGCGGCGAGCTCTGCGTCCCTGCCCTATGATGAAAGATAGGGCAGCGGCAACGCCGCAGAAGTCTGGGAGGGCCTTAACAGCCCACTGCGACACGTCGCGGGAGCGACGATGCGACAACTGTTCCCGCGACACCCGCTGCGCCGTCCACCATGTACGGGGCCTAATGGTTTAAACCGTAGGAATCCTGCAAGCGGTGTGAATTTCCTACAAATTGGTAGGAAGACCTGCAAGAACCTTGGAAGAACGCATACTCACTGTCTAGGCGAACGCTACCAGTCTCCGTCTCAGGCTAGACTACGCTAAGAATATCACCCCCAGCTCTTCTTGCCGTTCACGCTCCTCATGTACGGAGTGGGAGAAACAGTTTTCAGATTCCAATTCTACCTGTAGAACCTGTGGCGATGTAGGGAGAGTAGGAACTTTTATGCTGTTGACTGAACCCCTTATAAGGCTGCACATGATAACAGATTTAATTAAACGGACATGTGTGCACATTTTTGAATTTCGGCCTTCAGCTGTGGCAGATTACGCGCTCCAACGCTAAGCGCCGCCCTGGTTCGTCGCCTGCAACTATGAATAGGCGAGCTTGAGCGACAGTAATATCGCCCGAGCGTGGACAGATTTCGCGGCGATCGCATGGTATTATAAATGTATAAGTTGTACATGGGCGACCAGTAGCTCTCGTTGCGGAGTGTGAGAAGGCCGTTAAGCCCCGTTCATACCGACGCTGGGCGACGCGACGCCACGTATGCGGCTGCGGGACATTATGTACGAATGGTCGCCGCGAACGCGGCGACTCGCGCGGCGAGCGCGGCCGAAGACGTCGCAATTGAGTGACTTCAGCTTCCAGTGGCACCTAGACCTGCATCAAAACTTGCACATCAAGTGTTAGAAAGTGTATACAAACTCAGTTTCACTGCGATAGTGTGTCATATTTTCAGCTTTTCCTGAAGAAGCATCATATAAAATTGAGCATTAGAACGTTACTTAGTTTTATAACTCGAACTCAATTTCTGAACCAGAGCATGTTTTCCCGCAGCTCCTGCAACAGCAGAAAGAGATATCAACAATTCAAACCTAGCGTCTGCAGCAAGTCATGAGGCACAGCTCCCACGACCGCAGCTGAGCTCATCGTGCACGCGACAGTCGTCGTCGCGGGCGCGGCAACCATTCGTACATAAAGACCGCCCCTCCACGTATGCTGGTCAAATTGATCGATCGCGTCGCACGATCAATATGGCCACCATACGTGGCGTCGCATCGCTCAGCGTCGAAGTACAAACGAGCCCTTGCGGCCTTCGCAACAGTGGCGGCTAGCCTGCGCGATGGCTTCCCGCGCCCATCGCGGGCATGGCGTAGTTTTTTTCGCGACGCGCGCAGTGTTTAGCGTTGGTCCTGAACGGATCGCCGTCGCGTCCCTTGCAGAACGATGGGTGGCGCAAACAGGTTCCGGGGGGGGGGGGGGGATCACCACAGCATGGCGCGGCGGGCCGGCGTGGCGAGCAGCTACATACAGTGAATGTAAATGCAGCCTTATCTCTTCGTTTCGATTATAGATCCGCGTAGGAAAGGAGACGAAATCATACAAAATTCATCACTTCGTTTAATTTCTCACGGTTATCCAGAGAGATGCAATAACTTCCTTACTATTTACTTTGCCTCTGCAGGAAGGAGGCACAATTCTTCCTAAGCGAGATAAAACACTAGAAGTTCTTTGAAATCGTAACACTAGTTAGATGATCTTCAATTCTTCAATCATTACAGGTACAAAGTCCAAGCTTATTATAGCTCCTAAAGCCGGAGCTTCCAGCGACGAAACGATAGCCATTTCGTCGCCGGAAGCTCCGGCTTTTCTGGCCTTACAGGAAAGTTCGGAGAGAGCGGTGTGTCTGAGCCGTCTCTCCCTTCACTTCGCAAAAAAAACTACGGCTTCTTTCCAGAATCCTTTCCTTAAAAAGAGTTGTTTCAGTAGAAATAAGTCATTTCAAACGAAATGGAGCTGGCGTTTTCTGACGATTTACAAGCAGAGATTTCGCCACTCATCCATCCTGAATACATTTAGTCGGCCTTGAAGTTTGATGATGCCAGCTGAGATTTCACCTGACAAACGAACAATCATAGCAGCGTGATAATGCTTTTAGAACTATGAGCCAAATTGATGCTTCAAGGTAGACCTACTAATAAGGAGACACGTCATCTTTTGATTGAGGAAACATTTACGCACTCCTCTCACGAATACTTGATCCGAGAAACTTCTTTATTGATACAAATCTTTATTGATCCCACGAATACTTGATCCGAGAAACTTCCTTAGTGATAGGAATATATATCTTCTAGGTGTCCCTGTTTCAAAGTTTAACGTGTAATTTTGGATAGACTGTTTTACGCCGCAGATCAACTGAATTACGATGCAAGAGAGTGAGTGATCGGAGCGATTTATGTCAAAGGCTTTGCCTCCATTATCATGTCGAAGGCGTATATTGTATTATCGCCCGAACATTGTGGGAACTTTTGGGACATGAGCGGCCACCTGTAGCGAGCTGTGTAGACCGCGTTCTAATAGTGAACAATTTTCCGGATAATAATCAAAGTCTTGGTTCACAGCCAAGAAGAAATCTATTTTGTTGTCATCAAGACAGCAAAGCGCCACCCTTCCGAAAGCAACTGTAAAGAAAGCGATGCACGCTCTGTTCTTTTTCGGCCTTCTGTTTAGGCTTGAGAGATGGACGGTTAATGCAGTGCAATCCACGACGATTCATGAGACACCATTTCCATTCCATCTTCTGGTCCAAAAAGCGGAACGCGAAACACGGAATGGATGGCTTTTAGGTGAACGGCAACCGGAATTCGGAACACGGAAACGAAAATGTCGCGCATCTCTGTTGATAGCCTATGGAGAGGATGTGCGCGAGTCCAAAGGATAAAGTGTGCAACGAAGAGCTGACGGGCGGAGTGGCGTTCCTAGTGCGCCGAAGGAGCGGAGAGAAGTGGCTGCGGCTCCAATTTTTAGGATGCCTCAAGACTCTCGACTTAACCAAGAGGGTTGGCGCGGTGTGCCGGCTGTACGAGAGGGCAGAACCGCATGCCCGCAGTAGCGTCACTGTTCTCGCTGATAGGAAAATGGAAGGTCGGGTTGCTCTCACAAGGGAGGCACATGAACTCCCCCCCCCCCCCCCCCAAAGATTCTCAACGAGATCTATACGGTCTTGTAGGCCATCGGACGAAGATCACGGAAATGTGCTTCGTTTTTGCTGCGGGCCACAGGGTGGTCCGAAAATGGCAAAAATGGTACCCCTTCAGAGCGGGTTGATAAGGCATAAGTGACACCTGGATTGGCCCTGTCGGGAATTGTTTAAGGACCACGAATCCATCTCTCTTTTTCTAAATTATCACTTTGCTTGCACTACTCTCCATGCAAGGTTGAAGTCGAAGGTTGGAAAATAAGTCTGACAACATTGGAGAAGGAAGCGATCCTACTAACGCGCACAGCTTTACTCACCCATAACCTGCCGTAATCGACCGAAAATTTAAAAATAAGTACCATATCCGTGATCAACGCCCCAAATAACCCCGTGGGCGATGTTTGGGCGAAATTTTTTCTTTCGTACTCTCCTCGACCTCTGGAATCGCGAAAGGCAGCAGTACTGGTTATTCTGCGTACACCCGTTACTTACACATACCCATCGTAACCTTCTGCAATCCATCGTTTCAACGAAATCGGTTGCCAGATTGGTGATCTGTATCCCAGATAACTCTATAGATGAATTTTGGACGAAAAATCTTTTTCGATCTCCAGAGTTGAGGGAGTGAGTACAAGTGCTTCCACCTGTAGTGCCCCACCCGTCCGCTGTAAGTGTATAGGAGAATGGTCAGGAAAAAATACACAGCTCGATAAATACCATGAGGTGGATAAAATATGCCGTACTTGGTAACGGTTAGCTGAAATGCTAAAAGTTGCGAGAAGAATAAAAAGCAGTCTGCAAAGAAATTCGAAGAGCAGTGAGCATGTCTTGATGATGGGTCAAATCAGTGCTTGCCAATCGTGTTCACGAATGAGGTGACAGTGAGAAACACTTCCAAAAGTAATTGAGAACATACCAAAGAAGTCATATGGGGAGAGCATCTAACGGACCCTTCCTCAGCGAGACAAGCATCGTTTAATGGACGCACAATATCGCTCCACACAACAAAACCAGCTTCTTCCACATCTGACAACAGGTTGAAAGCGGGGTTAGGACGCGAAGAAGATACCCTACCGAGGCCAAAATGTAAACTTCAATTGCAGAAACGCTAGCAGTCCACCCAGAAACGCAGAAAACTCACCCCAGAATCGAACCCTCGACCCCTCCCGCAAGTCCGCCCCGCTATCCACTGGCCTCCAGTCCCGCCAGATGCCATTCCGTGAATCACTTGAATGCACCCTGCAGCTTCGTCCAGGAAACGTCGTAAATTATTATATTCCTATAATCAAAGTTTAATTTGAGCCCCAATCCTTTTGTAAGTTAAGCTCAGAGCACGACTGGGCCATTCCAGCTGTCACTTTTACCTTATCAACCCGCCTCGAAGCGGTACCATTTTTGTCATTATCCGACCCCAGTGGCTAGTAGCGAAAACAATACACAGATCTGTGATCCTCGTCCCATGCTCTACAAGACCATATAGGTCACGTTGAGAACCTTTGGGGGGAGGGGGAAGTTCATGGGCCTCCCTTGTCAGTTTTGCTCCGAGCTCTTCTCCGCAGCGCGTGTCAGATACCTCAGTAGGGTTAAGTTGTACTGACTAGATCCCGGAGTTCCCCGCTCCTCCCATACTTTGCGAATAAACACCCAGACACAACAGTTGGTAGTGCTCCCCAACTGTTAGCTGATACCGTTCGGAATCACTGGAGTTGTACCTCCCGTGAACGGTGAAAGGGCAGTAGAAAGTACGTCGCTTTCAGTATGTGAAAATTGTGGAAGATGGTAGATTGCAGTGAGCCACCAACGTTTGAGAAATTGGAGTGTCTGTTCATAAGCAACGAGAAAGCGACGCGTGCGACGGCAGAATGAGAACAACAGGAGGCCGTCACCCTTCAGAAAGAAGATCTTTCAAACTCCGCCCATGTATCCACCCCGAATCTGGTCCTGGAGCCAAATTCATCAACGATACCGCGGATCCGCCATACAGGCTTACGTAGTATGTGATACAGAGAGATACAGAGATACAGGCACGACAACCGACATACCGTTACCTGACGGTAAGGGGTTGACGAATTTGGCCCCTGGAAGACATTCCAAACACGCACTCGGATCGTATCGAGGATGCCACTAGCAGTACAGAAGTGTGGCTATCCCAAAGGCGGATCTTGTCCTTTAGGCCTTCGCTATAGGTAATAAAGAAGTTTTATAAGACACGAATGGCTGAGTAGATCACCTTTGAGTTCTTATTGTTAGGCAAGTTAGAGAAATCCTCCTATAATTATCGTAATCCACCAAAATGAACACTGGGAATGTTCAAGCATACATATATACGTTTTCATGTCAAATTGGAGGCTTTTCAAATCAAACTAGACTCAAAGTGTCCATTTGACCTGTAGAGTGAAAGGTGTTCAATTTGACTCTTCCAAGTTCAATTGAACACTATTTACAGCAGAGTGGAAACTTTTTGAAACAAACCTAAAGCTTTTGAAACCAAACTAAATATCTTCCAAATCAAGGCGAGCTCCTACCACATTTGACTAGAGACTCTCCAAAAAAGTTAGAATAATTTTGTGTCGAAGAAAAATTTACTAAGACTTTGATTGAAGTCTTAATTTACCTAATCAATAAGTTTACACATTGTTTGAAATTTTGTAAAATTCTCATTTTTTGAGAAGAAACGATGAAATAAAGCTTGCTTTGAAGATCAGGAAAGCGAACAGTTTTTCGTGTTGAAGAAGAGAATGCGCATTGTACTCATCCAAGGCGTCGCGATTTTTATTCGCTAGCAAAATTGCTGTTTGCACGGAGTCTCAGATAATCGATACAACAAAAGCAATTGTAAAGAAATATATATCTTCACTTTGATGCTTTATGTAAGCAGCATTTACACCGGCAATCAAATAAAAATCGCGACGAGCTTTCCGTGTGCATGGCGCGATCTCGTGTTTTAATGCATTTAATGATTGCTGCCTTGCGTTAAAACAAATTTTGATTAGTCATTATTATTTATTGTGAGTATTTTTTGATTACTTTTTCTGAAAAAAATATTATTCATTCAGGCAGCCGAACAAAAAGTTTCAAAATTTCAAAATTTCCTTGAACAAACAATCATTCTATCCATCTTGTTGAATCTTCAGTTTAACCTGCATGAAGGTCATTTCTATTTGGAAGAGTTCTCTGTGATTTCAAAAGTCTTGAAGCTAGCTTAGAAGTATCGAATTTGACAGGAAAAGGGTCCAATTTGACGTCATTCTCACACCTATGTATATGTACATATTAAGGGCTTTGTCCATTGATGACGACGAGCTGCCTGGAAAGGCTGGAAACAGGCCTAAAATTTTCGCATTCCACTACTCATAGGGTGTTCCACGTTCGCAGAAGGTCTCTCAAATTTGGGCTCCCGGTAGGACCAACTAAGGTCGGCACAAAGCATAGGATTCACCAAAATCCTTCAATAAAACTTATTTTTATTTGTCTTTTTTAAATGATTATACTTGTCTTCGATGTGAAAGACAAACTGCGCAGTGCGCAATAATTCATTCATGTGCAATACGCATTCGAAACATGTGACTGTTAGGTGTATCGCAGCACTTGTGGCGAATAACGTATCAACATATCCTGGAAGCTGTCACAAATGGAGTTGGATCAGCGAGCCGTCTGACAATGGGGGTAATTGCAAAAACTGAGGCGGATGATGAAGCCAGCATGGTAGAGAATATTGACCTGAGTATGTGCGAGAAGTGCACGCTGCACGACTCCTGGTACAGGATGGTACCACTCTCGAATACGGCCATCTCAGCTCATCGACATCCAAGTTTTCATCGTAAAGCTTCACGAAGGGAATCTTGACCTAATCAACTGTTCACAAGGTTCTCAATAGGCTCCAATGCCCTCTTTTCGAAAGTTTCCTTATTTCTGCATATTTCCTTATGGAACAGATTACGAGATCATCCAGCATGTTAGAAAGATGAAGATATTGGCCCCAGTTAATCCTTTTTTGCGATATTTTTCTACGAAACATCACAGTTTTTTAGTGCGTACTTCGACTACACAACGAGAAATTCTCAGTTTTTATTTGAGGGCGATTCTGGTGTGGTCGACGGAATTGGAAGACTTCGCATGCAGCAGGAATAGGTTTCAACCTCGACTAGGGATGCGCCACTGTAACTAGAAATGACTAAAAATGTAATGTCTCCTCAAGTGTCTCTCACAATTCTTTACACAGAAGGCGGCAAAAGTATTGCTCGTCCGAATCATCGATTGGCAATCATTCAGCGATTATGGACGTGATTTTAAATGGAATTCTGGAATGGCAAATAAGCTTCTGGTTCTTGCAGCTTGAACCTCCTTTTTCTAGACCTGAATCCAAGGTTGCGTTTTTTTGAGCGGCTCTTGAAGAAAGCTAAATCACATCGCTGTACAGCTCCACGGAATGAATATTACTACGTACTCGCTGATAGAGTTTTTATCCAAATCATTACATACGTTGACCGCGAAAAATGAACGACTACATAAGTAACAAGGTGTAGAGGCCTACTTTAGGAGGATGGTCGCATCTTTTGTGCTTTTAAAGTTAGAAGCCTCTTTATAGAGCATTACTGCAGCAGCGTTTTATACAAGCGGTGCTAAATTTTTACTGACCACTTTCTAATTTGTACCTTTTAGCAACGTTAAAAATTCGCCATTGTTATTTATTTATTTATTTATTTATAGCGTAATTCACGCGAGACATAAACAATTCATGAGGACACAGAGAAATCTCAACAACAAAAAAAAAACATCTCAAAGGGAGAACGTGATGAACAAGAAGATTGATTGGATATAAATTTCTACACTCATAGAAAGGTAAGCAATTATCGGAAATGTCTGTCTAAAAGTCTTTTGAATTAACTTAAGGAGTCAGGAATTAGAGACATTTCCGATAATTTAATGAAATCAGAACCAGCCCTTTGGATAAAGAACGTTGCACGCAGGGAAGTCCTAGATCTTGGTAAATGAAGCTTTGCCTGTGCACATTTAGTGGTAGAAGGCAAAATCGTGTGAAACTGTTACACAGATAGACCCGTTATTGAGTTTAGGATTTTGTAGATCATGACGATGTCGTATCTTTTTCTTCGAATGGCAAGCGAAGAAATATCAAATATTTTTTGCGTATAGGAGCAGGCGGTACGGTGGAGTACTCACACCCATGAAGCCAGCTTGTCCACAGCTCTCTAGTGAAGTTGTTCTGCACTGCTTCAAGTTTTATTATGTTGCGACTTGGGGACGGATCACATACGGTTGTATCATATTCAAGTTGTGGTCGTACATAGGACTTTTACGCTTAAGGCCTATGTTATACTTCGGCGACGCGTCGCCGACGTCGCCAATGCCGTGTTGTGGGGGCGCTACGCACTGCATAGCTGCCCGCGCAACACAGCGTCGTCAGCGGCGTCGCCGAGAGTTCCGCAGGGGGTGTTATACTTCCGTCGCAGACGTCGCCACAGACGCGTCGAAGACGTCGCCGACTCATCCAAGGGTGGCAGAAAATGCACTCCGGTAGAGTGTTTTGATTGTGCGTTGGTTCTTTGTTCCCGACACTACCATCGTCCCTACCGGACCTCAAATCACGAAATCGAGAAGTGCAAAAAACGCGAGGACACCAATGGTGCCATTTTTACTCTCAATGTATTTTTATGGTCAGTTTCACAACCATTGCCTAATACTGCGCAAAAGTCCGCTCAGCTTGCTGGAACACTGAGTGTTTCTGGAGGGAGTGAGATCCTAATCCTTACGTTCCCTTCCCTTTGTCACCTTTCTTCGCTTTTCTGCCGTTCTCACCCGTTTTATTCGCGTTTTCTAGGTCGTTCGCGCTCTCGCAGAGCAAGTAACACAAAATAAAACTGTGAAGAAAACTGAAAACGTGAAGAAAATTGAGAAAGACTGATACGGAGCAGCCAAAGTATGAAAGACGGCCTTGAAACAGAAAAATACGAAACGTCGGTAGAGAAACTGATGCAAATAAGTAACGTTTCCTTGCTTTCTGAAATGATACAGCAAACCTGTACGAAGAGCTTTGCGAAATACAATTTACATTAATCAAGAGTTAAATTTTCCTGTGAATTTCTAAAATTTCGCTTGAGTTTAATTTCAATGCGATATAATTAAGAAGGCCTCTGCTAAACTCCAATGAAGAAATTTAACGAAAATGCTGATAAATTCGTTAAATCGGTGAATCAGTAGTTCCATTAGTACACTGCGCTTCGATGCTCTCCTGTCGACGACGTCGCCGACGGTACCGACGACGTCTGTGGCGACGTCGGCGTCGGCGACGTCGGTGACGGGTCGCAGCGTCGGCGACGCGCCGCCGCCATAACATAAAGGCCCCCATAGAGTTCTGCGGCAACGCCGCTCGCCGCTATGGTTAAGGATAGGGTAGGGACGCCGCCGGCGGCGAGCTCTGCGTCTCTACCCTATGGTTAAGCATAGGGCCGCGGCGCTGCCGCAGAACTCTGTGGGGCCTTAAGGCCTCCACAGAGTTCTGCGGCAACGCCGATCGCCGCTATGGTGGGGATAGGGCAGGGATGCCGCCGGCGGCGAGCTCTGCGTCTCTGCCCTACGGTTAAGCATAGGGCCGCGGTGCTGCCGCAGAACTCTGTGTTGTGCTATAGGCCTAAAGGCCCCCGCACACTCCTGCAGCGTTGCTGCTCGCTGCTATGGTTAGGGATAGGACAGGGACGCCGCCGACGGAGAACGTTGCGTCCCTTCCCTATGGTTAAGGATAGGGCCGCGGCGTTGCCGCAGAATTGTGCGGGGGCCTTAACACATTCACGACAAGAGCGTTCACGCCCCCAATGCGCGCGACGGCCGGCTGCTTTTTTTGGCGCGCGTGTGTCCACTCATTTGTGTGGACACCCGCGGAAAAACAAAGCAAAAAACAAAACAGAGTATTAGAAAACGTTACTGCCGACTCGATAAAGGTCCAGAATAACTGCACAGGTTCCTATAAAAAACTGAGCAGTAGCCTGGGAAGAAGTACTGCCAGGAAGAAAGGAGAGTCCGCACGCGCTGCTCCAGTTGTGAAAAATATGTTTGTTCGAGGTGCTATCCAACGATGGAAAGTGTTCCTGTTGAATGTTTGTTTATTGCCATGATCAGTCAGAGCCCAGGTTGTTTCATTTAAGTGTTCAATTCATATTTCATCCGAAGTTTGCTCATTAGTTCTCGTCTAGAAGTATTGCGCTTTCAGTAATGGGAAAAGTTATTGTCTTGCTAGTTACGAGAAAGCCAATCATTTTTCTGCCTACGCAAACCGAACATTGATTTGTTACTATAATTTGCGAATTTGAGAAGGAAATTGAACAAGAACATCAATAAAGAATGTTATTCCCAAAAACTCCTCCGTCCACTCAAATGAGTAGACACCGTCCGTCGCGCCCTCTCCGCTGCCCACTCGTATAAGTGGACACCGTCGCGAATGTGTTAAACAAAATATTTCACTGAATCAGTGCTCAAGGACTTGAACATGTTGTGGATAGTCTGCTGGCTTTACTGGATACATCACCACAGTGAGAATTAAAAGAGAGGTTATGGTTAATAAGGAAATCTAGCTGGTGATCTAGCTTCCGAACGATGTCCGTGCTGCTGAGTTGGGAGTTCCCAAGGTAATTAACGTGCCTATTTTCAGAACATCCCAACTTCGTTTTAGGTGAGGAGGGTAGAATCGTGCATGTCGCCGACCATTCAGCAATAGCGTTAATAACATATTTGAGTGCAATACAATCCTCAGTATTTTCAACGCGTTTGTAGATCGTCCGCAAACGTTTTGCAAGAGACGTTATGCCTTTGAATTACTTTTAATGTTTCAGTGTAGATGATGAGAAGAATAGGAGGTAAAACTCCATCTTGTGGCACTCCACTTGTAACTGGATATACTTCTGATAATAAGTCATTGATTCTGTCCCAAAAGGACCTTCTTGTTACACAACTTTTTATCCAGTTAACTACACTAGGGGGCAAGCCTATTTTATGTGGCTTAAAAAGTAGAAGATCAAAAGAAACCTTGTCAATGACCTCAGTAAAATCAAAATAATCAAGATCAATGTTAAATTTCCGATCCAGCGCACTCGTCCAATCATTAACGACTGCAAGCATAGCAGTTTCTGTAGATCTCCCTGATCTGCATCCATATTCATTGTCAACCAAAACGCCGTTAGATTCAATATGCCTAACAATAGTTCCTTCATCACCTTCACAAACATTCCACAAAAAACTGACGTAATACTTATGCGCCTATAGCTGGATGCTAAAGAGAAAGGCGGATTATTAGGAGTAGAAGTGACGTATGAGTGCTTCCACCTCTTGGGCGCAGTGCCGTGCATGAAACTGAAATTAGATATCTGTTCTAGGGGGTGAGTCACCGCACTGCGATATTACGAATACGAGGTGTTCGAGAAAAAGTGGGTGAAAATTCACATAACATTTCATAAATGTCTTCCTTATAGCGCTTCGCTGTCCCTTAGCGATGGAATACAAATATCTAATTCAGCGCAGGAATTATGGAAGTGGTCAGAATAAGTCTTCGCAAAGTTCTTAGCTAACGCAGTTGCTTTTGCTGGATCAGTACATGAATTGCCATCCTCATAATTTAATGCAGGATTTCGAAGGTTTTGTTTTAATCTCGAGTCTAGAAAATTTGTAGAACGAAAATTCTCTCGGATTTTCGAGGACTATGCTTTCTATGTAATTGTTGTATTTTCGGGGTGAACGATCGAACTTCCCACTAATAAATCTTAAATTTGTCGAGGTTTGACGGAATAGGATTCTTTTAAGATTTATTCTAAGCCTTCTTTTTGAGGTCACGAAGTCTGCGAAGATTTGGTGGAATGTTATCATGAAGCAATGCTTTTTCCCAGGGAAAAATAAACTGGTTCATGCAAAAGTGTAGAACTGATATTTAGAAAGAATTCGCATTTGTCTCCAATCTCCGGTAAATTCTTTAAGAGTAATCGCCAATCTAGGGAAATCAAAAACCAACAAATACATTCATAATTAGCTTTTGGATAACATACGTTTGCCCCAATTTCAGCACTTTGAGGCCGCTCGAACTACGTGTAGTTCGCACGATCACTCGCACTCGCACGATACGCATGAATACTCGCACAATCACTAGTTCCAATTGGAGAGTTTATCCGAATATTCTTTATTAGGCTAGCGTGGCTACTAAGAATCAAATCCAAAATGTGGCTGCAGCAAGCTAAATGACGAATATTCTGCAGGAACGTGTTAGAATAACATATACCAATGAAGCATTTAGAAGGAGACGAAACAGCAAGAGGTGGGGATTGTGACCAGTTTATATCGGATAAATTAAGGTCACCTGTAATAACACATTGAGCATTACAAGTAGTAGGTCGGCTAAAACTTTTGTGAGCAATATTGTACCACTCCAATTACAACTAGTAGTTCTGTAGACGACAACTGATATTAACAACTAATGTTAATATCATATAATTTTAGGTCACAACATGCAATTTCGAAAGACACTGGGACAGATTCAAGCCGCACAGAACAATAAAGCAATAGATTTCTTAACGAGAATGAGTACACCCTTTTTCTCTTTCTGTCACATCTAACATAGTTGAAGTTCTTAAGTTAAGAGTGGTTCCAAATCACAGATTTCGTTTAGCCGCTTTTCAGTAATCGTAACTAGGTCGTACGAGTTACTAATGACAAATTTCAAAAAAGATCTATTTTTCTGAAGTGAGCGCGCATTAAATAGAGATATTTGAGACCTGTGAAAGATTTCCGAAGACAGCTTAATTGTTTACCGGGA
Organism: Heligmosomoides polygyrus bakeri; assembly: GCA_947359475.1. Classification (NCBI taxonomy): domain Eukaryota; kingdom Metazoa; phylum Nematoda; class Chromadorea; order Rhabditida; family Heligmosomidae; genus Heligmosomoides; species Heligmosomoides polygyrus. The sequence continues at coordinate 77,998,759 of OX375867.1, forward strand.
CAGTAGAAGATTGTTGCGACTGAACGTTTGTATTGTTAGCTTGAGAACCAATACGACCCAGCGACGCTTCTCGATTGCGGTCCCCTCTTTCTTAGTGAGTGAGTAGAGTATTCGTACTCCCTTATGAAAGAAAGCAGGTCTCTCTATGATTCTGAAAATAGATTGAAGGAAGCTTAGCTTTGATAAGACGAGAGCGATATTGCCGTGGTTTCCCAAGCTTTTACACCTTATCAGGAACACAACTGATGTCGACATGTTATCACAAAAAAAGCACCTGGATTCTGTGCTTGAGCCATTCAGAGAACAAGCACCTCTCTCATCTCACCAACTATTTCAGACCGGAAGCAAAGCAATATGCCACGACGTCTGAGTAAAATCTGCTAAAGCCGGCAGCTTTCAGCTTAACTTGCTTTGCATTCCTGTGGGCGAGTTCATGCTGTGATAACACAGCAGCGCTGATAAGCTTTTGTAATGCCATAAATCGGTCGCATAGAACACACCTCGAGTTCTGCTATTTCATATCAGGGAGACATATTTGTGAGTGTCTTCGGGGATCAGCGTAAATAATTTCCCAGGTAGGGAGGTCTTATAGGTTTCATTCATACGAGAAAAAAGGCTTCATTCGTCTGCGACTGAAATCGGACCAAGAAGGTGCGTTGCTTCTTCCCATTCTCCTTCTTCTTCTTCTTCTTGTCCCGCTTCGAAGCGGGGTCCGCGCTTTTGGTATGGCGGGCAACGACACTTTTCGCAATCAAATGCTCGGGGTGGGTACAAGCTTCTTTCGGGTATTCCTCATGCAATGTATTTATCAAGCCGGCGCTGCTTAGGCCTCCGGTTAAGCTGTTTTCCGCGCACATCTATGTTAACACCAGTCTTCCGAACAGTGTCACCAGTCGTTCGAAGAAGGCGCGTATTTGTCTTGGAATATTTCTGTATGGGTAGCGCAAAAAATATGCACATACCAAATAATTCTCGGACTTCCAAGGTGAATGGTGAGCAGAAATAGAGAATCAAATACGACAACTTTCACCAATACATCCTGTTACTCCTACACCTACGAATGGATTAGCTTGCAAGAGTCAGTCAGTTCGATTCTACAACCGGAGACAATTTCTCCGAATTGGTGGGTTAACACTATACTTATGCTCTCGCGAAATGTTCGAATATTCGAATGGTTTCCAATACCGAAAACATCCGAGCATTCGAAATAGAATATATTCGAAAATCGCGAATTTTCGAACATTCGAATTCGAATGCATTCAAAAAACGCAATTTTTCGAATATTCGAATTCGGTTGAAAAACCAGGATGCTTGATAGTCCTGATAGACGACAGTCAAGAAGGAAAAGTGGAAGCAATACATAACGGATCCCTTCCTAGTTAAGCGCGAGGTTTTTATCGACAGGCCTCCCATAAACCTCCTTGTACATTTTAAAAATGAGGTAGAGAACTTACACATAGTAGAATCAAAGGCATATGGAAGCGTCAAAATTTCTTGTTTGCTGGAACACGAATTCTTCTCCAAGGAGTATTTGTGTGTTGCAAAGTGCTCCTCATGGGGAATAAATAAAAGGTTTTCAAGGCATTTGAAGGCGACACAATCTGCTTCAGCCACTGTAAGCTTGGAGGTTACTTCAAAACGAAATTTTGGAATTGGTAGCTGACTGACTGTTCAAGAAATTTCATGAAACAATGCTTCCACATAACGGCAGCTAATGACGGACTGAAAAAAGAAATATATGTAAATTGTAGCAAATCTCTCTTGCTCGTCTAAAAACGTGAAATATCGCACTATAATCTATTAATACTACTGTGCCAAACGATGTTAGGTGTTCTCCAGTCTCCACTCTCCTTCTCTCCAGTGTGCCGTCGATGGTCATTCCTGCTGATGCCACAATCCCAGCCTCCGGAGGCGAATCGAATCATCTAGCCTCGTTTGGCACAGCAGTATTATTAGATTAAGAAAATGCCGAGGTTTTACGAAGAGAGAACGTTGAGATTATCACACTATAAATTTTGCGGCCACAAAATGTATTATAGGTAGCTAGGAATAGACCAGCCATGAGGACCGGTCTCACTTATTTCTGGTGATTGATCCAAGTCAGCGGTAGAAACAGATATCTCGCAGATATTGCGAAGAACTTGTGAATGTAACTATTCTCCAACCAACATATTGCTTATTGATTAAACGGTAGAATAAATCGATCGATAAATAACAGCCAGTCGATCTACACCGCCCCCTTTTGTGAAGTATGGCCGACATATCCATCCGACTCTCACCCCAATAGTCAACTTACAGTTAAGATCGGTTAAATCAATCGGCAGCCGGTTGAAAAAACAAGCCTATGCACTGTGCAACTGTAAAAGAAGAAAGAAAGCAATAGCGTCAGTACTAAGCGGGCTGATGGCCGCTGCACACCGGCAAGGTATCTTAAAACAGGTAAGTTAGATCGACCAGACCCCGCAGTTTATTATTATTATTATTATTATTATTATTATTATTGGTGGCGATGTCCGTTCCTCCACGTGGTGCCACTGAAAACTGTTCGCTGTGCGAGCTAAGCTAATCACGGACATTCGAAAGCAGGCGACAGGCCCTTGTGACAGGCCGGCCTACGAAGACCCATGTCACATCACATGGTGTATGAATAGTCACGTTTTTCGAGATTGTGCTACGGCGTCGGGAGCCGACACGCACTCGCAGAACCCGGCGAGTGTGGAAAGTATGCGAGGGTCCCTGATGCGAGGACGGCATCGGGCAACTAAGCTAGTCCGAAAGTCCCGTAACGTAAGCAGGACCCGCGTGGCTACGCTGAATGTGGGTACGTTGACGGGCCGCTCGTGCGAGTTGGTTGAAGCACTGGAGCGAAGAAGAGTTGATCTCTGTGCGGTGCAGGAGACGAGGTGGGCCTGCCGCAAGTCAAGTGACCCAGGACGTGGCTTCATGGCCGTTCTATGTGGAAGTCCCAGGACCACCAGTGGTATCGGAATAATCGTCTCCGAACGATTTCGTGACTCGATTGTAAGCGTCGGGCGCTTTGACGATCGATTGATGAAGATCGTTGTCGCCGCTAAGGAGCGGCTCTATCACTTCTGCTCTGCGTATGCGCCGCGGAGTGGCTGCTCCGGTCAAGCCAAGGATGAGTTTTGGAACCTGCTTGATGAGAAGACAGCGGAGGTACCGTCGAAAGATGTCATCATAGTCGCTGGTGACCTTAATGGGCACGTAGGTGCTGCGAGGACGGGTACAGCTGTCATGGTGGTTACGGGTCTCGTAACCCCGATGGTGAGCGTATTCTTGAGTATGCGGAATCGCATAGCCTCACCATTGTGAACACCGTCTTCCGAAAACGCGACTTCCACCTCATTTCATATTATAGTGGGAGCTCCAAATCTCAGATAGACTTTGTGCTTGTGAAGGATCGTGACCGGAGTCTTGTCACAGACGCGAAGGTCGTGCCGTATGAGACGGTCGCCCCACAGCATCGACCGCTGATCTGCACCCTAAAGATCGCCCCTTCGAGGCTGAAGCAGATCGAGCGATGCGGTGCAGCTATAATCAAGTGGTGGCGAATAAAAGAGAAAGAAGCAGCTGTGATTTCTCGCGTACGGTTGCCGACAGTCACGACTGTCGATGAAACTTGGAAGAGAGCAACCGACGCGATACGCCAAGCTGCAAGATTGGAACTCGGCACTACGAAGCCCGGACGATCAAAGTCGACAAGCAGACATGGCTGTGGACGGACGATGTGAATGCGAAGGTTCGAGAGAAGAAGTCGCCGTATCATGTGTTTCTCTGCGACAGAACAGCCGACAACTGGCTGGAGTATCAGAAGGCGAAGAAGGCTGCAAAGAAAGCCGTGGCTGTTGCGAAAGCCACCCATTATGGTGACGTCTATCGAAAGCTCGAATCGCGCGATGGTGAGCGGTATTTGTACCTACTTGCAAAGATCCGCCATCGCCAAATCGAGGATATTGAAAAGTTTGTTGGCACCAATGATGAGAGCGGCCATCTTCTGACAGACCGCAAAAAGGCGCTGAAGCGATGGCGTGATTACTTTTAGAGAAATTTCCACTATGGAATTTCCTCATCCGGCCGTCCCTTCTGTGGCTTCTGTTCACGGTCCCGTTCACAAGATCACCGTGGAGGAAACAGAAGCGGCTCTGAAGAAGTTGGAGCCTGGTAAGGCGACAGGGCCGGATGATCTGGTAGCCGATGTTTGGAAGTCGAAGCTCTGGTATACTGCTGAGTGGTTGGCTGAGTTCTTCGACCAGGCAGTAAAGGAGAAGAAAGTACCGGAGTGTTGGCACAACAGTACGACGATTCCGATTTTTAAGAAGAAAGGCAGTCCTGCGGACTGCTTCAATTGCCGTCCGATCTATGCGGCTTTGTGTCTGGTTGTGGGACCACTGATGCTATACACACCGCCCGCCTCCTGGTGGAGAAGCATCGCGAGAGACAGAGGCCGGTGTATATCGCCTTTCTCGACTTGGAGAAGGCCTTCGACCGCGTACCGCGTGAGCTTATATGGTACGCCTTGCGACAACACAACGTACCTGAGGAACTATTAGAGTGAGTGCGGATGCTCTATTCTTGCCCAAAGAGTAGAGTGCAAGCTGCAGCTGGAACCTCAATGGAGTTTCCCATCTCTGTTGGGGTGCACCAGGGTTCGGCGCTTTCTCCACTCCTCTTTGTTGTCGTCATAGATGCCATTACGTGAGATCTTCAGCAGCCTGTTCCACGGACGCTGCTTTATGTTGATGACGTGATGCTCGCTTGCGAAGACAAAGAAGATCTCGAGCGGCAGGTGCAAGCTTGGTGCCGTCTGGCGAGGTTCGGACTCAAACTGAACGCCAAGAAGACCGAGTACCTAACGACTGACGTGAACGAGTCCGGCTCCATTAAGATTAACGGTACTGAACTTGCACGCACTTCGGTGTTTAAATACCTGGGATCAGCAATAGCGTCTGACGGCGGCCTGATGGTTGAAGTGAACTCATGCGTGAGTGCAGCTTGGTCCAAGTGGCGTTCGCTGACTGGCGTGCTCTGCGATAGGAAGATACCAGAGCACCTGAAGTTGAAGATTTCCAGAGCCGTCGTGCGGCCGGTAGCGATGTAGTGTTGGCCTGTGACCAAGGAAGTTGAAACACGCCTCAGCGTCATGGAGACGAATATGCTGCGCTGGACGGCTAGAGTCAGGCGCATGGACCGCACTCGAAATGATGCTATTCGGCAGAAGTTCGGTGTCGCGCCGATAGCCGACAAGATGCGCGAAGCTCGCTTGCGATGGTACGGCCACGTTCTGCGTGGGAAAGAAGGCAGCGTCCGCAAGATAGGCGTTGAGTTGGAAGGATCTGGAAGGCGGCCTAGAGGACGCCCGAAGCAGCGTTGGTCCGATACATTACACACGGACATGAAAATAGCTGGTGTTCACCCTGATCAAGCGCAGGATCGGGAAAGGTGGCGTCGTAACATCAGAAGGGCGGATCCTGCGACGAAGCCGGACAAACACTGAAGAAGAAGAAGAAGATTATTATTATTCAATTAATGCATTTTTGACGCCAATAAATCAATTAGATGAAGATTTTTAGGCATAACAACAACATAGCAGCACCCTAAGCACCGCTTCTTCTATGGAAAGCAGACGTCATTTGGATTTGCAGAGCTATTGCATTAGATAATAAATTTTTCAAAGCATTTTTCAAAACAGCTGAGAAGGATCGATTGCTGCTCAATTTTTGCAGTGACGACGCGACACATTTTTCAGCTGAGAGATGTAACTACTGAAGCTGAAAATGGACCTTACCGAAATTTAACCTTCAATTTGTAGCAGGAAAAAAATCAGGCCTCTCCAAAGCCAACTCTCATCCGATCAGGTGTAGTGATTTTCCTACCCTTGATTTTTCCAAAAATGATGCGTCAGTGGAGGAGAGCACAGAAACCATCTTTATGTGAGTCACCCATGACCATGGACAGTCTTGCAGCAGGCACCAGCCCGCTAAATACCATAACGTCTTTTTTTACCATGTGGCTTGGAAAAAATGTGTCTTTTTTATAGTTTCACGTCACTGTACGTTTACATGTGCATGGAATCACCGCAGGAGATGCAGGCTGTCGCGTCCCAAACAAAGGCTATTAATATGGGTCCCGCCCAAGCAATCTGGTAGTGGTTCAGGCCAAGCAAGGCTTGCTTGGCCTGAACTACTACCAGATTTTCTTTTGAGTAATAAAGCAGTGACCTGTTCATCGGCTGGCCAGGGCAAGTCATTGCTTAGACCAAATACCCATTCAAATTACCCTCACGACATCCGTAGATGTAGAATGCGCGCTGAACCTTAAAAACGGCCGACCAATGAAAAAGCTCACCTTATAATAAGCTGTCCGGAAAGTTCTCAGCGTTTTGTGTTACTACTAGGTTGTCCCATAAGTCCCCCCCCCCCCGTTTTTTCAACGATTCATTGCGGATTTCGCCGGCGGTCTCTTGCATAACGCTATACAGCTTTCGAAAAAAAATGATTTGCTCTATCAGAACATGTATTGCATTTCTTTTTTCATCCCGAGTTTTGTCAATTTTCAGATCGTTAAAGTGAAAAGTGAAAAAGTGGCCATCTGCGCAGTTGCTTCTCTCCGCTTAGGTTTGTAATTTTTTGCGCAGTTTTTAATGGCGTTTGGAAGACAATGTTCTGTTGTACAAGAATGCGTGTTGGTCCTATTTGCCAACTTGTCCTTTATTGATTTTTAGGCCATCAAATTGGGACGTCCGAAAGAGAAGAGTTATTTTTCTGACAGCTCCTGCTCTGTGGTTGGACTTTTTTGCTTGGTCTTACTACGTCGTTCGGTAGAGAATGTCTTGGTCTATAAGAATCTGTGTCGCGTGTATTGATTTCTGTCTAATATCAGCAAAATGCCAAAAAGAGAAAAATCGGCCTCGCCAACAACTCCTTCTTGTTCAGTCTACCTTGCTTAGTTTTATATGACACTCGAAAGTGGGTATGTTGTTCTACCAGATTATATGATTTGTTCTTCGGCCGTTCAAATTTTTGCTAATTTTTAGGTCATCAAAATATAGCACTGCCAGGTCGACAAGGATGAGCACTTCTGGCACCTTCTGTTTTCAACCAGTGCGCTAAGGCATTAGAACCCTGGCTTCCGGCCTGCTTGTCCGTTATCATTCATGCCTTATCGTCACTCGCCGGATTCTGATGTACATTCACGGACATATTCAACGATTTTTGCACAGGATTGCAACTGTCGATGAAAAATAGTGTTTGTACGGTCAGCCAGGGTTCTAGTGCCTTAGCCGCACTAGAACCCTAGTTGTAAGCAAAGAGAAGAAGGTGCCAAAAGTGCTCATCCTTGTCGACCTGGCAGTGCTCCATTTTGATGACCTAAAAAATAGCAGAAATTTAAATGACCGAAAAACACATCATATAATCTGGTGGAACAAGATATCCACTTTCGAGTGTCATATAAAACTGAGCAAGACGGACTGAACATGGAGTTATTGGTGAAGATGATTTTTCCCTTTTTGGCGTTTTGGTGATACTCGACAGAAACCAGCATGAGCCAATAAACGCAACACAAACTCTTATAGGGCAAGACATTCTCTTCTGAACGACATATAACATCAAGCGAAAAGTCCTACAGCAGAGCAGGAGCTGTCGGTAAAAATAAATCTTCTTCTTCGGATGTCCAAATTTGATGACCTTAAAGTCAATAAAGAACGAATGAGCAAATAGAACCAACACGTATTCTGGTAGTGCAGAACGTTGCTTTCCAAACGCTATAAAAAAACTGAAAAACAAAAATTGCAATCCTAAGCGGAGAGAAGTGACCGATGGCCACTGTTTCACTTTTTCACTTTTCACTTTAACGACCTAAAAATTGACAAAATTTAGGATAAAAAAGAAATGCAATATATGTTCTGTTGGAGCAAACCATCCTCTTTCGACAGCTTTATAGCTCTACGCAAGAGAACGCCGATGAAATCCGCAATGAATCGTTGAATTAATATAAATGTAAACGATACATAATAAAAGAAATCGAAATGTACCAAAATTTGCGTCAACTTCAGCCAGCATTGATCAACAGAAGAGGTCCGATTCTTTGACACGATAACAACCGCCCACACGTTTCACAAATCACTATTCGAAAATTGAAAGAAATAAAGAAAAACGACTACTACTTTTCAAACACTTTCCGAAACTTTCTTGCTTGTAAAACCCTCACCAATTAGGATCAAGCCAAAACTGCTTTCGGAGATTTTGTCGAATCTCAACTAGCTAATTTGTTCGCTGGTGGAATAAGTCAACTGTTGTCCCGTTGGCAAAAGCGTGCTGAGTCGAACGGTGCTTATTTCGACTAAATCCAATAAGATTTGAGAAAGTTATGGTAGTTCGTAGTGAAGCACTCAAAAAGCTGAAAACTTTCCGTACAACTACATAATATAGTTTTTGCGAAACCGTAGTTGTAGAAACGAAAACCGGAAGAAGAGCATTCAGCGACCACGGAGGAGCAGAATAGCACGAGTAGCGAGTTGAAAATCACAAAACTGACTCCATAAGGCTGCTGCGCACAAGGAGACATCGGACGTGGCACAAAGAAGCGCCCCTGTTGACCCTCACTCCCATCCTGCAGACATTAATGACCTGTGGTCTCAGACTCCTAACTGCGTGAAGGATAAGTAGCGTCTGTTTGAAACACTGTTAGAACCATAATTTCCAAGTTTTTTTCCGCAATTAAGAATTCCTACTCTTCCTCGGCCGCTTTGCTACAATGACTAGAATCGACGAGGCGCTATCATAATAGAGATTTGATTCACAGAGAGAATCTTTTTGGAGAACCTATTTACCCGAAAAATCTAACAAGCCTTTTCAGAATACGCCGTTACACAAATTCTCGTTGGCCATTCGAATGACACTTTTCGAATACTCGAATAATTTTGGCTTCCTGGGAAATCGTAAGTATTCGAACGGTTTCGAATACCGAAAATTTTTGAGCATTCGAAACCGAATATATTCGATAACCCCGATTTTTCTGAATATTCGAATTCGAATATATTCGAAAAACGCGATTTTTGAACATTCGAACTCGAATACATTTGAAAAACGCGATTTTTTGAATATTCGAAATCGAATATTCAAATTCGAATGGTGGCGATGTCCGTTCCTCCACGTGGTGCCACTGGAAACTGCTTGCTTCTTCGAGCCGAGCCAAACACAGGCAAGCGACAGGCCCTAGTGACAGGCCGGCCTACGAACATCCTGTGTCACATCATATGGTTGATGACGTTTAAGAGCTTTCGAGATAATGCTACAGCGTCCACAGGAGCCGGCGCGCACTCGCAAAGCCCGGCGAGTGTGAAAAGTATGCGAGGGTCCCTGATGCGAGGACGGCATCGGGGGGCAACTGAGCTAGTCCGAAAGTCCCGTAACGTAGGCAAGACCCGCGTAGCAACGTTGAATGTGGGTACGTTGACGGGCCGCTCGTGCGAGGTGGTAGAAGCACTGGAGCGAAGAAAGATAGATTTCTGTGCGGTGCAGGAGACGAGGTGGTCCTGCTGCAAGTCAAGGGACATAGGACGAGGCTTTAAGACCGTTCTATGTGGAAGTCCCAGGACCACCAGTGGTGTCGGTTTGATTGTCTCCGAACGTTTCCGTGTCGCGATTGCAAGCGTAGAGCGTTTCGATGACCGCTTGATGAAGATTGTTGTCGCCGTAGAAGAGCGACGATGCCATTTCTTTTCTGCGTATGCTCCGCAGACAGCCTGTTCCGAGCAAACCAAGGACGAATTCTGGTCCCTGCTTGATGAGAAGACAGCGAAAGTGCCGTCAGAAGATATGATTGTTGTGGCAGATGACCTTAATGGTCACGTCGGAGCAACGAAAGAAGGTTATGGTGGTTTTGGATGTAGGTCGGATATGTCCTTGTTAGGCGTCGCGAGCAAGGTCTTGTCACAGACGCGAAGACCGTGCCGTATGAGACGGTTGCCACGCAACACCGTCCACTGATCTGCTCGCTGAAGATCACACCTTCGAGGTGTAAACATGCGGAGCGATGTGGGTCGGCAAGAATCAAATGGTGGCGACTGAAAGAGAAAGAAGCGGCAGTTATTTCTCGCATTCGGTTGCCGACGGTGACAACTGTCGACGAAACCTGGAAGGATGCTACCGATGCGATAACCCGGGCTGCACGCCTCGAACTCGGCACAACGAAGCCTGGACGACGCTGGGTTGATAAGTAGGCATGGCTGTAGACTGATGATGTCAGAGAGAAAGTCCGAGAAAAGAAACGGCTATATCACGTATTCATGTGTGATAAAACAGTCCATAATTGGCGGAATTATCGAGAAGCGAAGAAAGCGGCAAAGAAGGCAGTGGCCGCTGCTAAAGCCGCGCATTATGCTGATGTGAGTGAAAAACTGGAAACGCGCGATGGTGAGCGTTATCTTTACCGAATGCGAAAGCTCGCTCTCGCCAAGCCGAAGACGTCGAGAAGTTCTTTGGCATTAACGACGACAACGGACGTCTTCTGATGGATCGTAAGAGAGCTGTGAAGCGATGGCACGACCACTTCGAGGAAATCTCGAATGTTGAGTTTGACCATCCTGCTATTCCTTTTGCATCTCCTGTATACGGCCCGTTCAGAAGATCACAGTGAGCGAAACCGAAGCAGCTCTGAGGAAGATGAATTCAGACAAAGCCACTGGCCCCGATGATCTACCAGCCGATCTGTGGAAGTCGAAGGGCTGGTGCCTTGCTGACTGGCTGACAGAGTTTTTCAATCAGGTTGTTGCTGAGAAGAAAGCGCCTGAGAGCTGGCAGCAAAGCACGACCATCCCGATTTGGAAGAAGAAGGGCAGTCCTGCGGACTGCGCTAGTCACCGTCCAATTCGCCTTCTTTCGCACACCATGAAAATCTTTGAGCGAATTGTCGATGGACGTATCCGGGATGTCGTCCAGCTTTCCACGAATCAGTGTGGTTTCGTCTCTGGCTGTGGCACTGTTGATACCATTCATGCTGTTCGTCTTTTGCTAGAGAAGCACCGCGAGAAACAGAAACCGGTGCATTTTGCCTTCCTGGACTTGGAGAAGGCCTTCGACCGCGTTCCGCGAGATGTTATATGGTACGCGTTGCGAGAACATGGTGTTCCTGAAGAGCTTATTGAGTGGGTGCGCACTCTGTACTCTTGGGCAAGGAGTCGAGAGCGAGCGCCAGCGGACACCTCGACGGAATTTCCCATCTCTGTAGGGGTGCATCAGGGATCTGCGCTATCCCCACTGCTCTTCGTCGTCGTGATGGATGCAATATCACGAGATCTCTAAATGGCGGCACCTTGGACACTGCTGTATGCTGACGACGTCATGCTTGCATGTGAAGATAAAACCGAACTCGAGCGACAGGCACAGGCGTGGTGCGATCGCTTGGCATTGTTCGGACTCAAGCTAAACATCAAAAAGACGGAATACTTGACGACGGATGTGAATGAGCACGGATCTATTAAGATCAATGCTACTGAGCTCTCACGAGTTACATCGTTCAAGTATCTCGAATCAGCGATCACGTCCGATGGCAGCCTAAAGTTGGAGGTGAACGCACGTGTGAGTGCAGCCTGGTCCAAATGGCGCTCATTGGCTGGGGTGGTTTGGGACAGGACAATACCTGAGCACCTCAAATCGAAGGTTTGTAGAACAGTCGTCCGCCCAGTAGCGACGTACGGTGTTGAGTGCTGGCCCGTGACGAAGGAAATTGAAAGCCGCCTCAGTGTAATGGAGACGAAAATGCTACGGTGGACGGCTGGTGTTACGCGTTTGGACCGCGTTCGCAACGAAGCCATACGACAGAGGTTCGGTGTCGTCCCGATAGCCGAGAAGCTGCGCGAAGCTCGTCTTCGATGGTACGGCCATGTCCTTCGCGCTAACGACGACACCGTCCGTAAGATTGGCCTGAACCTTGAGGTCCCTGGAAAGCGGCCCAGGGGACGACCGAAGCAACGTTGGCTAGATACGTTGCACTTGGACTTAAAGATGGCTGGTGTGCACCCTGATCAAGCATTTGATCGGGAGAACTGGCGTCACCACACCAGAAGAGCGGACCCGCCACCAAGCGGGACAGACGCTAATGAAAATGATGATGATGATGATGATGAATATTCAAATTCGAATGAAAATCATTCGAATACCTATTCGAATAGGTCATTCGAGCATAAGTATAGTTAACACCACGAAAGTAAAAAGGATAATGGACACGTCAATCAACCCTTTTCGGGACGCGTCAGTTTTTCACTTCTACGGGATGTCGAGAAGGGAATTTGGCTTACTCAATGATTTGCGGTGACCAGCCGACGAAAAGTCGATATTTAATCCTTCTCGGACAAGTCTGGTAGCGATTCGCCGATCCCGAAGGAATGGAAAGCTTGATTGGCACGGGGCACTCCGAACCAGAAGCGTGGAGTGTGTGAACGTGACCGTCGGCGCATCCTCCGACTACCATATCATGGGGGCTCAGGTTGGTACCATGCTTACCTGAAAATTAGAAGACGTTTGTTTCTGTCTAACTTACTGATTTGTTCATCTGCTGGCAGCCGCATGTCATTCCTGTATCACCTGCCGTTCCGTTGGTCATCGAGTTGCTCAAGCGGGCCATTGCATTCGCAATCTCATGCGGGAACAAAGTGCGTGGCGAAGAGATTGTCTAATACCGATCATCTTTATCATTGCATAAACAAAATAATAGCTCTTGATTAAAGTGGTCGTTCTATAATATGCTTGTGCTTCTGTCTAGTACACTGCAGCATTTTTTGTAAATGAGATAAATTGTTTTACATCTTCAAAGAATCCCTCTTCAAGAGAAAGTGGCATGCTCTTTTTCAGCTTCTTTTCAATAGCTCAGCATTACTCAAGGTACCTTAACTAAACCTTTACACCTTTTTGCAGGTGGTTCCGCAGTACTATTCTTACTGCGTGTCTGGACATTTCTCGTTCTTATTATCGACTTACGTCGCTCACCATCATCATCAGCCGAAAAACTTGAGCATATCTTATCAAGGCTAAAAAAGTGCAAACACGACAAGGTTAAGCACCGTAAAACAACCGGCAAACGTAGTTGAACACGCAAGCCCAAATCTTTATCGAACTGGTTATGAGCTAGAACCCATGTATCTTATGGCCAGTGTTTGGAGTGTGTTGGGTGGTTTGAGAGAAGTAGGCTTCTACTCATTATCGGGCTTGTCATCACGTTCTTCTGAATGGCTGGCGTTGATTTCGAGTGACCAAATAGCCTATCGAATACTAACACTTTGTAGGGCGTAAACCTAAGCCTTCTCGAAGCAAGATTCGGGACTTGCTGAATTATTTAGATGAGCTACATGTCCCCAAATGAACAGTTGCTGTATCGGCCGTGTGCCTAAAATTCTCATTGGTCTAGCAGGTCTATGGCTAAAATCTCTTTACAATAAAAGGGCTAGTGGTGGTCAGCTAGGGTATGCCATACGTTCAAGGGTCGGATTCATCAAACTATAACCCGCGGATGTAGGGAGTAGAATATCCATGATGAGGCCCGCGTCTCTGTCTCTTATCTTATCTCTATCCCTTACACGCCGCATACCCGCGGGTTTAATTGTTGATGAATCCGGCCCCAGAACTCTTCACCACCACCCTTGAAAAACGTCTTCCATGACGTTGAATGGAAAGATGTAGAAAGGAATGTGAACATCCGGTGTCGTCACTTCGTTTGACGACACCGGATGAACACATTGCCGTCATAACACTCGTTTTCGTTGAACACATTGCCGTCATAACACTGAGCATTAACAAGGCAGATCAAATGCTAGCCAACTTTTCACTACACCTGGATCTTGCGAAGGCGGTTATTCTCTGCATTATTTGCTGGGGTGGGAAGAACTAATAGTGTCAGCAGAACTAAGTCGAAGCGAATACTTTGACGTCAAAGAATTTTCGATGCTATGTCAGAACTCGACTGCAATAGTGTTCTTGCACTATGTAGTATAGATCTGGACATATAATAAGAGACCACCACTACATTCAACTAGGATGAAAACTGAATCAAATTTGAAATGTTTTTTATACTCAAGCTGCATGCTGCGTTTGCACTTCAATCGCCTGGATCCTGTATCTGCAGAGCGTGTCGAGTTTTATTTATATATCTATTTGGACGTGCAAGTAATTACAATTACGCGTAGTGAAAACACAGAACCACAAAAAATCGAACACTACAACACAACCCATAAGAACTACTAGCTTCTTTAATTGAGCAAATGAATTAGGAAGCACATGTTTTTTGAGAGCTTGAAAACTCATGTACGGCCGGCCCTTCGGGTGGAAAAGGAAGCACGGATAGACCTTCTGGCCATGAGACTCTCATGTTAGAATTTTGCAACGTGTAGAACTCATCAACTTTTAGTGCTACCATTTCAGTAGTCATTTTGAATAATATCAGGAGTTCACTCCATTTTCTGCGAGTCTCAAGAATCGACATATTGAAAATTATGCTGCGATTAGTGGGAAAGGGTGCGTGGCGTAATCATAACCATGTAAGCGTATCCAGAGCTTTCTAGTGAAATCATTTTGAAGTGACAATTCAAACCCCCTCTGACCGGGCGGGAATGCTCTACGCCATTACACCACCTTCGCCGTTTGGTCGAACGCAACATTCACAGCTCGTGACTCCCGCCCGGTCAGAAGGAGGTGCGGGTTCGAGTCCCGCCTGGAGCTAGAAGTTTTGATCGCAACAAAACATCGTTGTGACAGCTTACGACCTCGATACCAGCCAAGTGAGGCTTAAAGAATCTGATTTGAATTGTTTCCATCAAGACCATCAGCTTAACTGGTCCCATGCTGATATCAGCGGCCAGCTCATCCCGGATGCGGGTGGGTGCTGATCGGTCCCACGAGGTGTGGATGTTGCGTTCGATCAAACGGCGCCGGTGGTGTAATGGCGTAGAGCATTTCCGCCCGATCAGAGGGAGGTGCGGGTTCGAGTCCCGCCTGGCGCTAGAAGTTTTGATCGCAACAAAACATCGTTGTGACAGCATTTTGAAGTGATTCAATCCTTTGTAGACTACTCTTCATGTGGGGCTAAAGACTGTGGAACGGTATACTAGTATAGGGTGAACGTATTTTTGTCTTATTTTGATAAAAATACGTTCACCCTATACCAGTATACCGTTCTGTATATGTACGCGTCCTTCCTCCCTTCTCAACCTCTGACCACGAAGCAGTTTATTTTAACTTAGTGACCCATATTCGTTTGCCTGAGGTCCAGTTTCAGCTTCTAGACTTCATGCACGGCGACTACAATGCAATTTATGAAGAACTACTAAAAATCAACTGGCGCGTCAGATTTGAAAGCTGTTCCTCTAGTGATGAGTGCTACGATGTGTATCTTGAAAGCTGCAGCAGACTTAGCAGACTTATTGAGAAATATATCCACCTACGGCAACAAAATAGTTTCACCCGCTACCCAGCTAGAATTCGCATGCTGGCTTCCAAGGTGTCTCGACTGCATCGAACTCGCCATATAAGTGGTTATCAAAAATACCTTCGTTTTTCTAGAAAACTTAAACGCGAACTTGCAGTGCTGAGTTTGATGAATGAGGAAAAAAATAGCTCAGTCTCGAAACCCGAAACTTTTCTACATATTTGTCAATGCCAGAATCAAAGCTAGTAATAGAATTGGCACAATTAAAAACTTTAACGGTGAACCGTGTTTGACCGAGGAGGAAAAGGCCGAAGTCTTTGCATCCTTTTTTAAGTCTGTCTACAAAAGCAGCACCGAAAATGATATAGTCTGTCCCCCATTCACCGAAGCTAAATTAGACAATTTGGATATCAACAGTGAATTAGTTTACAGAACTCTGTCTCGGATTCCACTACGTACGTCTATTTCGCCCGATAAAATTCCCTATGTATTTCTTAAAAAACCTGCTGTGGGACTAACGCCAGTGCTCACACTTTTATTTAATAAAATACTTCTTCATGGGAAAGTCCCATCGATGTGGCTTTCTAGTCTCGTTAGACCTGTTTTCAAAAAAGGATGCAAAGCTGACGTTAAGAATTATAGACCCATCTGCCTCACCTGTTCCACAAGCAAAGTCCTTGAAAGAATTGTTTGTAAACAACTTTATGACTACCTTCATAGAAACAACCTAATTACTAAACATCAGCACGGTTTCCTACAGAGAAAGCCAACATTAGCTGGTCTCATGTCCTCTGTTTCCACTTGGAATCAAATTCTGGACTCCGGTGGTTATGTGACCGTTTGTTTTGTAGACTACGCTAAAGCTTTCGACTCCATTTCTCTATGCCTTCTTATCAAGAAGCTTGAAGCATACGGCATAAGTGGGTGCCTGTTAAACTTCCTTCGGTCGTTCCTACTTGGGCGTAGCCAACGGGTCATTGTGAACGGTTCATTGTCTGCAACCTATCCTACTACCAGCGGTGTTCCTCAAGGCACTTGTCTTGGCCACTTATGTTCCTGCTCTACATAAATGATATGCCTAGCTGTCTTCCTCTGGAAGTTAACTGCTCTATTTATGCAGACGACTCTAAGATTTACTCAATAAATAATTGTGATGCTCTTCAAAAGGCATTGGATGCCCTGTTAAAGTGGTCCGAGAAATGGAAGCTCGATATTTCTTTTACAAAAACGTCGATAATGTGTATTGGGCGCAGGCATCCTCCCAACTGCTCTTTTTACCTCGGGCGCTATCGTTTAATCATAGAGAAGTCAGTACGAGATCTCGGTGTTACGTACAACGACAGGCTTTCGTACGAGAAATATATTGAGAAGATTGTGTCGGTAGCATATGCAAAGTCAAACTTTATCCTGCGAGCTTTTAAAACACGAAATAAGGAAGCACTTTTTAAACTCTTCGTGACTTATGTAAGGTCAATCCTGGAGTATTGTACGCCGCTGTGGTCTCCTTCTCGAGTCCAGTACATTAGCAAAATTGAAGACGTTCAAAAAAAATTCACAAAAGAGATATTCGCAAGAAACGGCCAATTTCTCCTCAGTTATCGTGAGCGTCTAACTCGACTCGGTGGTAGTTCACTAAAACTGAGAAGAATGTTATATGACCAAGGGTTTCTATTCAAGCTGCTCATGGGATATGTTGACTTTAGCTGTAAGTCCCCACTAGTAATGTCGCAGTCTGTCATAAGAACAAGAGGTCACCATTTTCGACTACTTCCTGGAAGAGCCCGAACGCAACTTCATGCAGAGTCCTTTTGGTGCCGAGTGATGGGCACATGGAACCAGCTCCCAGCGTCGTTACTTATGTCGCCATCTCCTGCTAGCTTCAGTCGACAACTTGAAGGCTTTTTAAAACAAAGGGGTGTTTTTTGATTCTAATTTCTGTTGGCTCACTAAAAAACTACGCTATTATTTTAGGCAATTTTCGCATCACGTAATTTTTCGAAGAAACCATTTTTCGCAGATCTCTAAAAAGCAACCTTTCCTTGCATTTTTTTGTGATCAACTCTTTTCGCATCACTTTTGAAACAGTAATTTTCATCCACTTTTGCTGGTCTTTTGAGAGCCAATTTTCGCTGTTCTTTTGTGATAAGCAGATTTTGTAATACTTTTGGCTTAAATATTGTATTGTATTGTATGATTTATATGCTATCAAAAAAGATTTTATAGATTTGAGTGCTGATTTTATAGACAAAGACTTAGTCTTAGTTAAATGTAGGCTCAGCAAACTACCGCTAGTTGGGTCTTCTGCGGATCAAACTACATGTATATCACCAATAATGCAACCTAAGCCTATGTACTATATACAGTATATACAGTTTGTCGTCCTAGCCATCGTCAAACTGCAAAGCCAGAGTAGCTCCAGAGATTTTAGCAGCCTCTCTGTACTTGTCCTTTCCATCGTTGCGCAAATGCCTCTTTTTTGGGGTCGGGGGAATGAAGCCCTTTAGTGCTGCCGTGTTTGACTGGAGTACACACGGGTAGCTAGTCAAACTCTGTCGTGCGGATGAAACACTCTGGGCGGCCACGAGGCTAGAAAGGAGGGAGGAGACTTTTGATGCGGCCTCTAATCGCCTTACGATGTACACCCAGTCTACCGAGTGCAAGTCTTTGGCAGGTTGTAGTTGTGGTTTTATGCAGGTTCCGGTCCTGATACAGTCTGTGCACGCACGAACACTCCACTCCGTGCATAAAAAGCCACGTCCACAGAGAAGGTATGAGCCGGCAGACGGACGGAGTCCATCCCCTGCATCCACCTGCTTCTGTGTGCAGTGCGTACATGATCGGTCGCAATTCGTTCGCGATTCCTTCCCCTATCCAGCATCCGGAGACGCATTACCCGGCTCTGCGACAAGCAGCCTGAGATTCCACTAGCAAGTATCTCTTAGTGTGTCAGAGGACTGTCCAAAGAGAGAACCCGTTAAATCAAACAAGTACGGAAACATCATTTTGTCAATGTTTCATATTCTTCCAGCATGGCTTACCCCGAAAAGGTCCTAAAATATCTTGTCAAGAAAATGTTGTCATTAATAAAGACTTAAATACACACATAAATGCACACAAATACAAATGATCCTGGTAAGCCTTTGCGAGGCTTCTTGCCAAGTTCTTCGTCTCGTCAGAAGCACAGGTAAATAAGATGAATCCACGCAATGAACCAGAGTAATTCACTGCATTAGTCTCGAAAACACGAAGGCCTTCGAGATTGATGCTTGGAGTCTGGTGAAGAATGTCGTCAAAGGTGTTGAGAGCTCTGAACCGTACCCCACGCATCAAGACAGGTGATGGTGAAGTTTATTTATTTATTTATTTATTTATTCATTTATTTATTTATTTATGCACAAAGTGCGCCATAAAAAACTGGTGAAAAAGCGTGTTATCAGTATGCACTGCATCTTTGGTAAGACCTAGACTTTTGCAGCAATTCAAAATCCTAAGTACAAGAAGACTGCAACCGCAAACAAAACGTGTAATGAGACTAAAAAGTATTATGAATTAACAGAAAGGAACTTAGCAAATAACTTTTGTAAACTCGGATGCAATAATCGGTTTGGCGGACAGTATAGCTTTGGTGTGATTTCGATGAGTAAGGAAATCACTTTCAAGCAGCTAGACAGAAGGATGTACCTAGGAGACCGGTCTTAATTCCGGTCAAGTGTTCATTACGCTTCCGTTCGAAGCTGTTTCCGTAGTAACTGAGATGATCAAACCGAACTTGCACTAGTAACTGTATCAATGTCAAGAATAAAGCTATATGTACACATTATCACTATCACCACCTATATATAAAAAAAGTTTGTCTGTTGAGTTATCTAACCGAAGTGAGATACGCCGCATTATTCACAGCGAGGGCGGTCGAATGATCTAACCTGTTGAGATATCACCATATCACCATCATTCATCACCTATATATATAAGAGTTTGTCTGTCGAGTGATCTAACCGAAGTGAGGTACGCCGCATTATCCACAGCGAGGGCGGTCGATGATCTAACCTGAGTGAGGTACGCCTCACCATCTAGAGCGCTATTGAACGTGGGATGTTGCTGCAGCAGGGGAAGCATAGTCCTTTAATGCTTTACACAACAGCATCTACACGCGTTTTTGAGCGTCTAGATTCAAAAGCCACGCCGCCGACTTCGTGCCATTAGCATGAGAAAACTACTAAAGGGGTATGGGTAGAAGGGGAACTTTGAGGGTGGAGCCGACAGCGATCAGGAGGCAGCGACCAGGAGGAGCATCGGGATGGTCGATGGGGAGAACAAGGAAGCAGGCCAGGAGGTGGCAACAAGGAGAGCTTAGGCAATATGTATGGATCATTAGGGAGTTACCAATCAAGGGAGGGGGGACACTAAGGAGGATCAGCAAGGGGATCCATTACCATTAAGAGAGACCGGATTTAGAGGATGTGACACCGATGTCACACAATGGGCGTTCGCTCGCCGTCGTCATGTCGTGAGCGTGGGAAGCCTACTTAATTGGGGTAGAGTAGTAGGGAGGATCCCGAGGGGGAGGGGAGAGGAGGAATCTACCTGGAAGAAGGGACCAGGAGGCGGAACCAGGACGGGGAACCAACAAAAAGGGAGCCGTAAGGGAAATCATACGGAGAACAAGGAATCTGCCATATGCATAGCCTCTTCATGCTCGACACAGCGGCAACTGCGCGCGCTTCTGAGCTTCTTGATCCAGAAACGAGCCCCCTACGTCGCGCAGCAAGCATCCTGATTCTGAATACGTGTCACCGACCGTGCCGTGAGCATGGGAGGACCACTAAGGGGGTGGTGGAGAAGGGCGGTAAGGGGGACCTCTATGGTGGACCAGGAGAGCGACCAGGAAGGAAAGGAAAAACACGGAGGAGCGGTCAGGACGGGGAAACCAGCAAAAAGAGACCAGTAGGTGTCAATAGTGGAAACCAAGAAGTGGGCCAGTAGTTGGGACCAGGAAGGTGGTATGCGATCGGTACCTCAGTGGATAACTGCCACGCGGATTACCTCAAACTCAAACTTGGGTAATTAAACGTTTATTGTAATAGAAATAATAAAATATGCACGAAAATACACCAGAAAGCAATCTGCCGATGATGAGTAAGAAAGTGACTCAGCTTAAGCACCTTTAATGCACCGTTACAAAAAATGCACCTTCCTACCCTGAAATTCCTAGATGCTACATAAGAGAGAAATCAATAAAAGTGAAATAGAGGAAAAATAAGACGAGCAAAAAGCTCGAAGCACCGTGCGGTGCCGAGCAGGCGACATATATACGCGGTCGCAGCCGCCGTCTCACACATTCCTGCCTTGTCGGCGTCAACATCTCAAGCCTATGGGAAACACAGCAAATTCTTGTATGAGAAAATGTGTTCTAGAGCAAGAATTATCCTACATGAGCTTAAAGAAACCTAAAGAGCTAAGGAAGTCTACTTTTTTCTCTACTCGCGTTCGCGATAGGTGGAGAGTAAAGAGAGGAGGGAAGACCTGTAAAGGCGGACCAGCAATTAGATCCAGTAAGAAGAAACGAGAGATGGGAACCTGGCTTCGGAAGACATGTCAACGAAAACTTGAAACGCTAGCAGCTGAACATTAGAACGATTACGGTGGAACAACCTGAGGGACAGAAGTACTGCGCAGCACAAACCAATGAATTACTGGCCGGTTAGGAAAGAATGCCTGTTATAAAGGTACCGAAGTGGTGAATGGCTTGATGCCGATAAAATAGGCACCAAGTCCTAGATGCTAGCGAATTTTATGTTTAACAAAAACTACTTTCCATAAGTCAGTGATGTTACAAAGTCGCGCAAAGCGCCGCCTAAAGCACAAAAACAGGGCAGGCATAACGACTCAATAAGCATGACAAAAGATCACATAACACAAACAAGGTATAAGATCATAGTAACCACGGCACCACATCTCAGCAAACTCGCGACCGGCTGAGCAAATGCTAACGGAGAGGTAGACCTGCAGTCATCTGAACAATGCTGAAACACGGAATGATGATAGCCTAGAAAATTCAATATTAGCGAAAATGCCGGTAGTTTAGTAGGCGCGGAAGATCTGACCTCATAAAGCTTCTTTTAAAAGCTTTAGCTGTGTATGCCTAAAATAGTTCATCAGGAAGAAGACTCATCCATCTATAGAAATAGAAAAAATAATGAGGAACAGTTGAGTAATGTCTTCGATTTATCCCACTGCAATGGACATTTAGGCTGTTTATTCTAGGGCTAATGGGCCTATAGACCCAGCAGTTCTTGCTCAAACGTAGCTTAACCTCTCTTCTTAGAATACGGTAGCAAAATACCATTTTCGCCACTAGTCTTCTGTATTGTAAGCAACGCAGGGAAAACATTCTTAATCGGTCTTTGTAGTTAGGCAAGGCAGTGCGATCAGAACAGCCGGTTGTTTTGTACCGTAGAATCCAGGTAAAAACTTGTTGGACTTTTTCGATCTTTAGTACATTCTTTTTGAGGTAAGGATTCCAGAATTGCAGTAATCAAGGTGTGGCAGTGCATACATCTTGTAAAGACGTATCAATACTGCCACATCGGAGCTCTTAATCTTACATAGTGCACTATAAGCCTTTTTAGTTAAAAAGTCAATATGTTTCGCAAATTTGAGTTCCTGGCCAAAAACAACTCTAGGTCTTTGACAAAGATGCGGTTTGGCAAAGCTATACCATTGATAGAAAAATCAACGGGATCAGAATCGCCTATATGTAGAACCAAGCTCTTATCTAATCGTAAGTTGAGAGGAATGTTCCAGCAAGTAGCCCATTACGAACGCCGCCTTGCTAAAAATGCGTCGTGGATTCAGTTTCAGCAATATTTGTGGAACAAATCAAAGCCTAAAACCACCAACTCTAACTGATCATGCTGGAAATCGGCTCCAAGACGTAACTTCAACGCGACGTCGCGCGCTAGCCGCATGCAACGTCGAGGTACTGACAAAGAAGGGTTCACAACTCAAGGTGAGCTTTTGCGATGCTATTTTGACAGGATGTAGGGCCCTGTGAGCGGAGTCCAGAACCACTGTTAGCTTTTGCTGAACGCCTTTTTAAAAACGTGAAAAGGTCTGAAAGCGTGCGCGCAACTATCATCAACCCCTACAACACCCCACGAGGTGCCTCATCGGCGCAGTTGGTAGGAGTGCCACCTTGTAGGGACACACAGGAGGGGTTTTAAGTTCGAGTCCGCGTACTGCCGAAATTTTTGCACATATTATTACGCTTTTTCCTGCTCACAGGAGCCAATTTTAGAGCATCAGTACTTACAACAAGCCAAGGCTGTCTATTTGCTTGCGCCTTCATGTGTGCTAGTTTTCCAACAATGCCTATCTGCTCTATATCATTTCTCTGGAAATAAAAAGTCCTGTCTTGTCTTCCCTTTTAGTCAACAGCTATGGTACAAATCTATGAAACAAGTGAAACAGCTTGTCACACCAACAGCATCTTACAAAGCCAGTAAGGAACAATCTCACTGGCTTTGTAAGATGTCATCCCTGACAAGGAATGACCACTTCTTCGTTGAACGCGCAATCCGTAGGTATAGAGAAAGGTCCTTGGTGAACATCGACGTACCCAGCTGCCATCCACGCGTATGTCAGACATAGAAAGCTTCCATTTTCATTAGACTTACCCTAAGTTGAACCGCCTCTTCTTTCTGACAGTCGATATCTCAATATATGGCGTCCGGGAGGAGCCCTTTAAGGCATCCGCAACCGCAATCCTTCTCCTTGTCGGAGATGTGAAATCCAGTGTGAAGGTGGAAAGTAGTTGACCGACAACTCGTTCAGGTGAGGACGACATTTTTAGCACACTTATGCACCGATATGGCTCGGGTCCACAATATTCAACCGTAAGTGGCGCGTATTTGTGTGCACTTACGGTATTATTGGTGATATGGTAAGATATGGTAGTGGTGCAGATAGACATTGTGGAAAAACTAGCACTTATGAAGGCGCAAATAGACAGCCTTGGTTTGTTGTAAGCACTGATGGTCTAAAATTGACTCCTGTGAGCATGAGAAAGCGTAATAACAACAAACTAATATGTGCAAAAATATCTACATTACGCGAACTCGAACTTTAAAACCCCTTCGATGTGCTTTTATGAGGCTTCCCTTCTACCAAATGCGCCGCCGAGGCACACCTTGTGGAGTGTTGTAGGGGTTAATGATAGTTGCGAGCACGCTTTCAGACGGGGGCAGTCGTTCGGTACACCGTGCTGCCCGCCGCCCACTTCCCGCCCTGCGCGCGCCGCCCTATTTGGACAAGTTTGCTGCGCTCGAAACCGTCGTTAATTGGCGTGGCCTCGTCCAAAAACCTAATAACTGATAGCGGACGATTGGAAAGCGCATCTCGGAGAACTCTGAAGTCATTTTCCTGTCGGTTCGGTTATGGAAGCAGTTGACGAAAGGAGAACGTCGCTCTTCTCTCTAGATTCTTTCAATTTTCACCACAATTCTTTAAATTTTCGCCTCAACTAGAGACTATGGGTGATTCCGGTCAGTTCTACATTGGCGGGACCAGAAGGAAGCCTTGGCGCTACAGCTGAAAGCTCTGTTGTTCCAAATATGGTGAACAAGGTTCTGACTCTTGTCTCAAGAACGAAATCAGTCCAGGATAGAGACGCAGGCCAAGGGAAGTGATTAGAAATGCGGGCACTAGTTAAAAGTTCCGACTCCACCGACAAGACTTCGGTCGAAAAAATTTTTTTCGCTGAAACTTTGTCTAGGGGGGTTATTTGGGGTGCTGATCACGAATCTGACATCCGTTTTTCACGATTCGGCCGGAGACCACCCATGTTAACGGTATGGGTGGTCTCCGGCCGAATCGTGAAAAACGGATGTCAGATTCGTGATCAGCACCCCAAATAACCCCCCTAGACAAAGTTTCAGCGAAAAAATTTTTTTCGACCGAAGTCTTGTCGGTGGAGTCGGAACTTTTAACTAGTGCCGAAATGCGATGCCTCCATGTGAGGGCAGGGACCCGGACATCTTGTCCTCGGCGCGCCACTCGCCCCGCCCCTTTCTGAGGGCGATGTATCCAACGACTCTCCGCCCTTTCAGGCCTCCTTTTCAGGTCTTCAAAAAAGCGTTCAGCAAAAACTAACTGTGGTTCTGGACTTCGCTCACAGGGTCCTACATCTTGCCAAAATAGAGCGTTGCAGAAGCTCACCTTGAGTTGGGAACCCTTCCTTGTGAGACGCGGACGTGCGCTCAGTGACTCGTGGTTAGCCGCGGAGCACGAATTTTTACCAGTGTTCAAGCCCCTCGACTGGTTTTTTACCACAGGGAGTCCCAAATGAAATGGAGGGGGAACTCTCTTCGTGGAAGCGCTTGGAAGAAACAGGAAGCAGTAAAATGCTTCTGCCTCTGCTTGTAGATTCGAGAAATAAGGAGGTCCTTAGCGTTTGCTGGAGGTACTTGCCAATGGCATTGCATGTGAACTATGACAAGTTAGTTGGTGACGGTCAAGTGTAGCGTAAGGATAGAATTAAAAAGCTATGGAATAGTGCGCTTATCCCCTTCCCCCATAGAAACTTACAAACGCTTGTTTCCGAAACTTCTAGATAGTAATCCCGTCCCATTTCTTGTTTCGAATTTCCCTCACCAGATCCTTGACCACTTCCCTCCACTCATTTGAAGTAGATTGAGTCTGATTCCGCCCGCACTTTGATAACAATCACCCCATTTCTCTACCAGGAGACATCAGAATTGTCTCATCCTCATCTCATGTCTCTTTCCTTCCGCGCGGTCCACGTCGCCAGCGCACACTTTCCGCTCTAGCGCAAGTCACTAGTCGTGCTTGTCCGAAGCGCCATTAGCCGTCACTGTCGGAAGCGGTCGGACAGCGACAACTCGTCCAGTTTCGTCGCGCACCGTGCGCGACGTCAGGGGCTCCGCGCGGCGTTGGAGTTATGTCTGCCCCCCTGGAAATCGATACGTTACCGATATAGAAAGGGGTGAAGCTTTTGCTTCTTATTTTGCAAATGCAAAAAGTTGTTTAGTATACATTGGATCCGAATGAATCATTTTCGGATAGCCGATTCGGATAACCCGATCCGAATCATCCAAAGATCCGAGGTCCGCGAAATTCCCCTATCCGAATTCTTTAAAAATCCGGGGCCCCCGGAATTGTCGTTTTCCGAATCATCCAATTATCTGAAGATTCGGTCGAATTCAATGTAATTAATTAATCATTTCGAATATCCGATTCGGATCGCCTTATCCGAATCATTCAAAAATCCGCAAAATCGCCGTTATCTGAATCATCCAAAAATCCGGAGTCCGCAAAATTGCCGTTATCCGAATCATCCAATTATCCGTAGATTTTCGATCGGATCTAATGTATGTTGTTTAGAGACATGCGAAAAATCAAGTTTTCTCAAAAACTGCACTGCTTTCACTTCCTTGGAAATGCCTGCCTAGTTGAATCCTCTTTGAACAACTGCTGCTCCTGCGATCGTCTAATGGCTGAACAATACATGTCAACTGATCACCTGTCTTCCCATTGATCATCAAGTTGGTCGAGTTGACATTCGTCCCTGTCGCGTGCCAGAGTGCTCCAATGGAGCTCCTCGCTCGAGGGACACGAAGAGCGATATATCGCTCGTTGGAGGGGGCTCCTTGCTGTTGTCCTGAATGATCTAACGGCATCCACTCGGTGAGGAATCTGGTTCAGCGGGAGCCCGCGAAGAGTATTATGTGGTCGGTCCGCCCAATTTTCAAGGCTCGGAGCTCCGGTTAATTTCTCTCACTTGCATGAACCGTCTCACTCCAGTAGCACCCTCTGAATTCCACGCTGTGCGACGCTGGTCGAGAGTTCATCCTGTTCTCGAGTGTCCCAGGTCTCTGTGGCGTAAGCTGGCGCAGGAAGAACAGTGGAGCCGAAGGCGGGCGAACAAGCGGACGTTCTTAAGCTTCTTCACGACTTCTTCGTCGCTCTTGAAAAACCCCAAGCCGCTGGTTTCCTCCTACCCAGTTCTGGAGTAAGACGCTGACTATGTTGACTTCGCGACCCAGATACCCGCAGCTGAAGCATTCGGAGATGTTCGTTCTGTTGAGCGAGAATGGAGCACCAGAAACTCGCCCGTTCAACATCGTCTTCATAAGATTCAGTTTCAGTCCAATGTTCTCGCACACACGATTGAAGTCAAATCAATCAAGAAGACAGCATTAGTTCCACTTGGTTGATGCTCGCTGTTATGAGCACGATGTCAGCGAAGCGAAGACAGTGCAGGTCCGTTGATCTTCACTCCCATGTCTTTCTATTCCAGCACTCGCTTGATACTTCCTAGGGTGGCGCTGAAGAGCTTTTGGGATATGATATCCCCTTTCCGAATCACCCTCTTCATGTTGACAATGACGTCGTTGTAGAATGGTGAGATCTTGGTGTTGAATCCACTGTACTCGAAGGAGTCTGGTGCATAGTGGGAAAGTCCTGAGTGGGCTCCAATGAGCGCTACAGTTTCGACGGAATGGAATGCCTTCTTCAGGACGATGAACTTAAGGAACAGTGGCAGCTTGTACTCTCGCGACATTTCGGTGAGCCTCGCCGTGTATGTGGTCGATAGTGCTGAATCCTTTCCAAAATCCGGTTGTTCGCATGGCCATCCTTCGACCATCGTTCGGCTGACCTATTAAGGATGACTCGGGTGAACAGCTTGCAGGCTGCAGACAGCAGGCAGAACGGGCGATAGTTGCCAATGTCGTGCACGTCTCCATTGTTGTACAGCAAGACGGTCTTTCTGGTCTTCCCCTGAGGAGGGACTTTGGACTACTACGGACAGGCAGGGTGTGAAGAAGGGTCGCGCCAGGGTGTTGATGACCGCTGGCGGTACATAGGTTCTTCAGGTGTTCGGGTCTGATCGTCGGGACCGGGTGCAGTACGTTTCTTCACCGACGAGATGGCGTGTCGGATCTTGGAAAGGAGAACACAGGGGATGACGCATCCATCTACGGAGGTTGGCATAGGAAAAAGTGGACATGGCTGTCGAAGAGCATATTTTTAGCCACGAACAGTATACAGGTTAATCAAAAACAATGTCAAGGTAAAATGATTTAATTTTTAATTTTTTGATTTATCGTAAACAGAGCAAGTTCTATGCATAATTTTAGAAAAGATATCAAAAGGAATCGCCTTCGCAAAACAACGACTAATGATGGCAGCAACGCCCGATCACAGCAAAAAGCCCCGGCGAGACCTACAGTGACTACCTTCTCAAGGATTTCAGATAAACAGCTCCAGCTCTAGCTGTAACAGACTGCGAGCTCTACACTCTCTGACGGACACGTCGCGAGACACGCTGCAGGGAGGAGCCTGGCACGCCCAAGATTTTATTCATTCCGAGAAGGCGCCCATGCAGCCCGCCAAAACGAGAGGCGGGGCTTATCGAGAGCTTTGAGAATTGTCATGGTCAAGATTCGTCCGGCCCAGCCCACGTGAATTTTAGGCGGAAAAAATTCGCGTAACGGACGTGAGCTGCGGACTGCATTTAGAACGGCGGTACTCTTGAATCGCCCGAGAAGGTGCCTAGCATGCACACCAAGTGGCTTGCGCGTGAGTCGCGCGCGCATGGGTCGTAGCCGGCGGGAAGCGCCGAATCCCACGCCTCTTGGATACTGTAGCATTTGTACTCTTGAATCGCCCGAGATGTTGCCTAGCATACACGCCAAGTGGCTCGCGCGTGAGCGCGTGCGCACTGGCCGTAGTCGAACAGAATTGCTACTCAATCGACGAGAAGTCTATTGTGAAATCGTTTTTCGTTTGTTTTGTTGTTCGATTTGCGTTCGGTTTCCATCTTCTTCTGCTCGCCATATCTTCGAAAGGGGTTTTAGGCTTGTGTCGCCTTCGATGAGGGACAGATGAGGTTTTGGGAAGATGCTATACTTATGCTCGAATGACCTATTCGAATAGGTATTCGAATGATTTTCATTCGAATTTGAATATTCGAATTCGAATATTCGAAAAATCGCGTTTTTCGAATGTATTCGAATTCGAATGTTCAAAAAATTGCGTTTTTCGAATCTATTCGAATTCGGATATTCAGGGAAATCGCATTTTTCGAATATATTCGGTTTCGAATGCTCGAAAATTTTCGGTATTCGAAACTGTTCGAATATTCAAAATTTCTCGGAAAGCCAAAATTATTCGACTACTCGAAAAGTGTCATTCGTATGCCTAACGAGAATTTGTGTAGCGGCGTATTCTAAACAGGCTTGTTAGGTTCTTCGAGTAATTAGGGTCTTCAAAACGGTTCTTTCTGTGAATCAAATCTCTGTCACGATAGCGCCTCGTCGATTCTGATCATCACCTGTGCAAAGAGGTCGAGGAAGAGTAGGAATTCTTAACTGCAATTAAAACTTGGAAATTATGATTCTTACGGTGTTTCAAACAAACGCTACTTGTCCTTCACGCTGCAGTTAGGAGTATGAGACCATAGGCCAACAAATGTCTGCAGGATGAGAGTGAGGGTCAACAGGGATGCGCTTCAGTCTAATACCACGTCCGATGTATATTCGTGCAGAGCAGTGCCTTATGGAGTCAGCCTTGTGATTTTCCTCTCGCTGCTCGTTATGCTCTTCTGCTCCTCCGTGGTCACTGAATGCTATTCTGTTTTTCGTTTCTACAACTACGGTTCCGCAAAAGCTATGTGATTAGGTTGTATGGAAACTCCCCGGGTGCTTACGGTTGGTATGGGTAACGAACGCTTCAGAAGGGTTTTTTTCAGCGTTCTGAGTGCTTCACTTTGAACTACGATAACTTTCTCAAAGCTTATCGGATTTAGGCGGGATAAACACCGTTCGAATCAACAGACTTTTGCCAACGGGCCGCCAGTGAACTTATTCCGTTTGCGAAAAAGTGAGGCGGTCAAGATTCGACAGAATCCACGGAAGCCGTTTTGGCTTGGTCCTGACTGTGGAATGTTTCACCAGCGAGAAAGTTCTGAAAGTTGTTGAAAAGGTGGTGGTCGTTTGGTGAGAGGTTTGGAGAATATGACAGGTGAGACAGAACTTCAAAATTCGTTCAATTTTTGAAGTGATTTGTGAAAAGTGTGGGCGGGCGTTATCGTGCAAAACAGTCGGGCCTCTTCCGTTGACCAATAATAGCTGAAGTTGACGCAATTTCCGGTGCATTTCGTCGACTTCTTTACAGTAGGACTCTGCGATCGTTTGGCTTCGTGCCAAAAAGTTGTAATGGATTACACTAGGCGCCGACCACCACACAGTGAGGCCCGCCTTTGGAAAATGCCAAGGGGGTTCGTCGGCGTCCATCCACTGTCTGGAACGTTCGCTTTTATCATACAAAATCCCCTTCTCATCACAAGTGATGATTCGATCCAAAAACGGGTCAGTTTGTTGCGTAAAAGTAGAGAAGAACGAAAACGTAAAGTAGACAAATCCCGAAACGGGACAATTCTTCCGCTCCCTCAACTCGTAGGGCACCCCCTCTTCGAGCTTTTTCACCTCCCCAAAGCGTTTCAATGCATCCGCAACCGCAGTTTCCCTGACACCTAGCTCTTCCGCGATCCCGCGAACTGTTTGGGATTTTTCAGCTTCCACTAATTCCGTTAACGCGTCGTCCAGGATTGCTCTAGGTCGACAGCTACGGGAGTCATCTTCGAGGCTGAAATCTCCGGTCCGAAATTTACTGAACCACTGGCGCACAATGCTTTCTCCAACACTATTAGACCCTCACACTTGATTGAATTGTGTAGAGCTGTCTCGGCCGCGGATTGTCTCAATTTGGAGTTAAAATAAAATATCGTTCGAATTGTTCCTTCGACATAGTTCAGTAAGTCCTTCAAGAACAGAAATGTAAAACAACGCTGAAACGTAAATTATTTGGTCAGATAGAGCGATAAATTCTGAGAGAAAGTAGCATTAGTGCGCAACAAGTTCTTCGCAAATAAGAAATATCTGCTTCTACCACTTATTTGTGCGAATCACCAGAAAGAATTGAGACTGGCCCTCATGGCTGGCCTATTCCTAGCTATCTGTTATACATGTTGTGGTCGCAAAATTGACAGTGTGATATTCCACGTTTTTCGATGAGCAGGACAGATTTGCTCCAGATTTACACGTAATACTTCTTTGTCGGTCAGTCATTAGCTGCCTTTAGGCGGAAGCTTGTTTCATGAGAGTTCTTTAACATTCAGTCACCCACCGATTCCAAAAATGATCATTTTGAAGTGACCTAGAAGCTTGCAGTGGCTAAAGCAGATAGTTTCCCCTTCAATTGTCTTGTAAACCTTCCGTTTGTTCCTCATGAGTAGGACTTTACAACACACAAGTACTCCTTTGGAAAAAAAACTCGTGTTCTAGCAAACAAGAAAATTAGATGCATCCATAAGCCTTTTGATTCTGCTATGTATAAGTCGGCGACCTCATTTTTACCGTCCATAAGGGGGTTTATGAGAAGCCTGTCGATAAAAACCTCGTGCTTAACTAAGAAGGAATCCTTTGTGTATTGCTTCCATTTTTCATCCAGGCTGTCTATCATGTCTATCAGCCAGCCAGCCTGATTCGAATATTCAAAAAATCGCGTTTTTCGAATGTATTCGAATTCGAATATTCAGAAAAACAACGTTTTTCGAATATATTCGATTTCGAATGTTCGAAAATTTTCGGTATTCGAAGCCATTCGAATATTCGAAATTTTGACGAGAGCATAAGTATAGAAGATGCATTCGCGAGAGTAGGGGTGGAAGGGGAGGGGAGCGAAGATGTGCGGCCAAACATCGTGTTTGGGGCTGGGTTCTTAGGCCTGCTGACTACGAAGAGTTTGTGATTATCGAAGATTTCGGGCGAAGGGTATAGCGTTGAGAGGCCATGGATAAGTAAGTACCTTACACCTTTAGCTTCGTCTGTTTTAGACCTCCTGCTCGACACGATCAGCTTGGGATCGGCAAACCTCGACAAGACTGTGGACGAACTGAGGGCTGCTCAGCACCCGTATGGCTTCACCACCATTTAGTCCCCGCTTCTTGAGTCTCTTCAGTCTGCAAACCGGATCACATTCAGATGGTGGATCAACCTCGGCTGCAACGACTTCCAAAGGGAGCACCAGTTTCGGCACCGCCTGAACCTCGGCGACGCACTGTGAGTTTTACATCGTTGTGACAGCCACTTCATTGTGAATGTTCTGTGTGATTTTCAGGACAGAAGTCGGTCAATGGCCGTGCGTCACGGCGAGCTGGTCGAACGTAAGGTGTGTCAATCCTTCCACATGCCATGTTCATGGCCAAATATCTTTTTTTTCAGAGGCGCCCCACGCTTGAAGAGCGCCCCTACCGCAACACTGACAGCCGGCACGATTGAAATGAGTCTGGAGGTCAGAGGAGTTCGCCGAAAGGAGCACAACATTCGTCGACCCATAATGGCAGGATTCCTCCACCCCGTGAGTGCCAGCCATGTGGTTGTTGTCATTCCATCTACCTCGTTCTATTGTTGTTGTTTGCCGTTGTTCTCTCGGTTTTCGGCATTGCAACATGCTGAAAACTTCGTCCTCTATTAATCGTTTGCTGCTGCCTTTTTCCTTGGCTTGGTCGCGATGCACTTTGGCCGCTAAGGTCACGACCCGACGTTAACTGTTTCTTCTTTGTTTCGATGCACGTATTTCCCTCTTCATGACGCGTTTGCTGAGGGGGTGCCGCAAAAAAATTCCTAGTAAAAGCGTTGAAGAACTGATATAAATTTCATGTCCAATCAATTCGAGAACATGAAACAGCATAAAAGTTTCGACATTTATTTTGCTTTACATTGTTTTGAATGCTCTACGATTCCCAACGACCACGAATAGGGTGAAACGGGGCCTCTGCAAGGGTTCTATCATTTCTATCTGCACGTGGGTGGATGTAACGTTGATAGAAAAGTCTTTGTCAACAAAAAAATTAAGTCCTGCGAAGCGTGAGATTTCAAGTCGCGCCCCAAACCTCCTCAATGCTCCAATGAATTATGCGTAAATTTTTCTTTAAAATCGACCATTTCGCAATGCCCAATCTACCCTCACACCCCAGTAATTTGATCAACAACTTTTTACAGTACTCCCCTCTAAACGTTCCTTTCGTCGTTATCTCCGTTTCTGTCCCCGCAACCGTTTGCCAACCTGATTTAGCTTCAAAGCATACCAAACCTTACTCTGAAGTTTTTAAAATGAAATTTTAAAGAATATTTTATGCGTAACACGTTTTTATATTCCTGCTGCTTCGCGCTCCTCGAAATCTCACGCCTCACAGGATTTTATGTTCTTCCACCCACACGCAGATAGAAACGCTATTCTCTTTGCAAGCACCGTGTTTTGCCCTCTCCATGGTTCCGGTTTCTTCTCTCGTACGGGTTTTTCATCAAACAGGGATGATCTCTTCACCAACGAAAAGTTCTATATTTCGATGTTCCACTCGACTATGCTCCCACTAAGTGTTTAAGTGCATCGCGGCCACGCCTCTACTTCATTTACATTGCCTCACAGTCTTTCGCCACTCACTTTATGGCCGACGATACGAGTTTTTGCTTATTTGATGACCGATGATTTTGAGTATAGGATACGACTTCGATTTTGCCTCTTGACTTGATCCTCATTTTGACTGATATCGACTATATACGATACGAGTTCCGATTCGCCTTCTTTCCTGACTTGTGATCTCCCTGACTTGTGACCTCAGTTCTTCACTCACCAGATGTCGTCTCTGCGCGTGTCTTGGTTATTTTACGTGCTTTATATCTAGTCTAGATATAACTAACCACTTCACTACTGACCGCATTGATTTTACTTCAAATGCCGTTTCCTTGCTAAAAAGCTGCACAGCTAAAAACGTTTTCCGCTCTGCCAGTATCAATATCTAGACTAGATATAACCTCGATATCTCACTCTGACCATCTAGACCTTCTAAAACTGAACCTAAACCTCAGTCTCGACTTTTAATTGTGACTATTACGGCTCTCCTCTGAACTTTATTTGAAATCTTCTTAAATCCCGCTCCTCTTTTAAAAGTTGTATTTCCATAGTAATTTGAATTGCATAGGTAGTAATCTTTTATAGTTATGTAATAATGTGTAGTAACACATTTTTGCAGTTTTTGTATGTATGTATGTGTTTATATTTACATAGTTATATTACTACAAGGCCACATACATCATTTTCACGTCGAATTGTACACTTTCAAATCAAATTCGACACTTTTCAAATCAAACTAGACATTCGTTGCAAGTTTTAAGACGTTTGAAATCAAGCGAACTCTTCCAAACCGAAACGAGCTTCAGGCAGATTAAATTACAGTCTCAGTAAGATGGTTACAATAATTTTTCTTCAAAGAAAATTTGGTATAACTTTATTTGAAATTTTTTAGTTCTCCCTGGTCAATAAGTGTACTAATTTCACAAAATTTCTATATTTTGAGTAAAGACAATCGTTAAAATAGAAATTTCTCCTAAAGTGCAGCAAAGATAGAAAAAATAGAGATAAAAAAACAGAGAAAAATAGAGAAATAGGTAGAAGATGCTCATATCGATTTCGAAGAGTTCGTTTTGGATTCAAACGTCTTAAAACTAGCTGCGAGTGTCTAGTTTGATTTGAGAAGTGTCCAATTTGATTTGAAAGTGTGCAATTCGACGTGAAAATGGTATATTTAGTTTTGTAATAATATAACTATGTATAGTAGTGTAGGTTTTTTCGCTGTGCAGTATTGTATAGGTTTTTATCCTAATAAATTTTATTCGGTACACCATTGTTCTATACATACCACAGGAAGAAATCTTGACCGACCCTAGGTAGCTTTGATTGCCGCGTCGCGCGGCGGGTGCCGCGGCACGCGGCGACCCCTAGATACGGGGTGTGACGTCACAACTCGCGAGTTGCCCCGGCCTTCCTCCCGATTATTTTCCCACTCTGTTCCGAATGCCGCGACATCCGCTTACTCTGGGCGTAGTCTGGAGCGAAGCTCGCACGCAACGGGGCCAGCTCCACCTAGCCCGCTTTCAATCCATACACGGCACGCCAAAATGCTCTTCACGCGCCGCTGTTCGGGAGCACCAAAACACATGGGGTGGCGCAACTCGCCGAGTTTCCTCAGAGAAAGAGCAAAAGGAGCGTTTGTTTTGCTTCTTGGTGCAGAGTTCGCAGTCTGTCACAATCTTTAGGTTCAAGGTGTGTCAGAGCCGTTTTCTTCACCGGTCTAACCAGAAAACTATCTCAACGATAGGTCGGAACCGCCTAAGTGCTGTATATGGGGAGAATCGCCTCTCTCCGGGAAACAACAGAATACGAATAGCTCGACCCCAATACAACTCCGCGCAGAGTTAGGGACGACGCAAGTTGGGCCGTTGGCGGCGCTAGCCCTATGCCTGCAGGCGGAAGGCTGGCTCAAATTGGCTGACAACAGCAGGGACGAGCGAGTGGTGATGACACAATGGGTAGAGGGCGACGTAATACTCATGGTCGCTGTCTCCAGCCAACTTGAGCCTGCCCTGCGTGTGTAAGCAGAGGGCTAACGCCGCCAACGGCCTAACTTCCATCGTCCTTAACTCTGTGCACAGTTGTATTGGGGTCGAGATATTTGCATGTTGGTGTTTCCCATGGAGAGGCGATTATGCACATAAACACCACTTGGGCCGTTCCGACCTACCGTTGAGATAATCTCTTGGTAAGGATACGGTTCCTATTACTCTGAGTTGCTTTATCAGGAGTGGTTTGTTCGTTTCTACCTTCTTCTATGAACCAATTTAAGGTGCAGTTGTAAATAAATACGATAAATAAATGCTGCAATGTCTCCTTTTGCAAGACATATTACGCACTGACGCAAGACTTATGGTTGAACGTATTACGTATTCTTATTCCCTATCAAGTGCTTTTCCAGTTCGCAATCATAGCACTGCTTCATTGCACTGTAATCCTGACGAATAAATAATAGTTATGGATCAAAGCATGAAACAGTAAGTTGAGTAACAAAAACATGTGGGTAATTATCGGTGATTAACTGTAAGATCTAAAAAGCACCAAGTGAGCCGTTTGAAAAAGAGCTAACAACGAAATGAGGGTGCACCGTTAAATGTAATGTAGTAGTAAGGAAACATAGCAAAGATGGTTCAAGGAGCCAGCACTGAACAGACTCCTGATATTTAATGTGTGCTCTGTATATACAATCCTCACTACAGCTCTAGAAATGCACGCCATATTCTATGGGGAGCCGGAATGCAGTGTTCGGGGGTATTCCGTCGTAGTCACAGCTTTAGCAAAACGTCGAGAGGAGAGTTGAACGGGGGCTGCTCACAAGCAGCCGCACTCCTGGACGGTCATGTCCTGGTACCGCCGCATCACCACGTTGCCGTGGTTGTCGATGAAGAGTATCTTGGTCGGCGACAGCTGTATGGGAGCGCACTTGGCCTCTTCGGCGCGCTTGGGGTCGACGAGATGAACCTGAACGTGAGGATAGGAGGCGCTCAAAACTACGGCTGCTCGGGGCTCCACTCACCAATGTTTGCACGATGGCATGATTCGTAGCGTTCATCTTGCTGTGCATCGGAGAATCACTGGAGCAGGCGCCAGCGCAGTAGTTGGTCGAATAGCCTTCGGGTGCGATGACCCACTCCTGAACGATTTCACTATTCTTCGATGACTACGTCAAAAAAGTAAAACAGTCGACTTAGTCAACCCGAACGGACACCTATAAGTCTCTACCAGAATTCCTGACACACTCCACATCTGCGGGGTAACCCGGAGGATTTTGAAAATGGCCTATGAGCCACTGAACCTGTGAGGTAGACGAGATGAATAGGTCAGTGTTCTACCCTCCCGTACATTGGTAGTTATTTTGCCTACTCTGCAGCGTCGACGGTTAGCTAAGCGCAATTAAAACCAATAATTGACACCTCGCAGGTGCAAGACGGACCTTTTCTTCACAGTGCGTCTACGATTACAAAGGATCAGTTAGGAATTCTCGCATAACCTAGAATATATAGTGAGAGAGGGCGGCTGTCGCGTGCACCCAATACCAGGTTCTCGGTTCAGATTTCCCACCCGGGCCAACCAAGCCTTCCATCCCTCCCGAGTACCAGAGTTGTCTGGGAAGAATAAAGCGCTGATGTGTTCATCGGCTGGCCACCGCAAGTCATTGCCAAATACGCATTCAAATCGCCTTCACGACATCCCGTTGATATAGAATGCGTGGCGCATCCCATGAGAGATTGAGTGACGCCGTCCTTTATCCTTTATATAGTGGGAGACACAGTGACCTTTACGTTTACGTATGCGGACAGGATAGGAGAAATTTAGTAATACACGCCCAGTGATACATAGTAATAATATTTGTTTACGCAAATCTGATTCTCCACTTCAGGAGAACTTTCCACTTCAGTTTTAGTGCTTCATGTTGTTGCGATGGGTGTGAATTACTGCCTTACCGACAATGAATAGAGAACCACTTACTTCCACACAATACACGCTCGGGTCTTAGCAGGTCGTTTCAATATTGGCATAAAGACGAATACTACGTGCACGGACCTTTCCGGATCATCCGCGTCGCGATCACGTCAAGCGGTCGACTTCGAGTAATCGTGTCCGCACCCTCAGAATTCTTACTGTTCTCCCTGCCGTTTGTCGAGCCGACTGCCGTAATCTTTAGGGACTCAACTCAACTCACCCTCCATCCGATGTCGGCGAAATTGAGATACAAGCTCTGCACATGACATCCTTCCACTTCTTCCGCTGAAATACTCAGAGAACATAGAAAATTTGCAGCTTTTAACAGGCACGAATTGCATCGGGCCTCATGTGAGCCTTCCAGTGCATTCCCTTGTTGCGAAAATAGCGAGAAGAACAACCTAACCTCTAGTTCCAGTAAAAGGATTCGATCTGATCGATTTACGTTCGGGAGGACCGGTCTCCTGCGGTGGTGCGTCCCCGACAGCACGTCTCGTTCGGGTCCTCGGAGGCGGGACGTAATCCCGCTCGTCTGTGAACGACGCCACCACGAAGCTCTCAAGTTCTGCTCTCGACGGCAGTGCTTCGAGTCCTGCAAGGATATAGGAACACTTCGTTGTCATAGCTAACAAGGGGAAGATACTGGGTGACCATGGAGATGAGATGCATGTCACGGGATACGGTTCGACCACTGATTCCGAATGTGTTCATATGTGTTTTGTTGCGTATATGTGTGTAAATTACGGGAGGCGACAGCGATACTCTTTTTGACGCGTGCGCCGCCCGGGTGGAATCCTCGCTGCTCCGCCAGCTGATAGGAAGAGTTTTGCGCTAACGTTCGGGGGTCGAGCGTTTTACCCCCTCATCCCCTTGGCCCGCCAACCCCCAACCCCCCGGACTTGCTCAAGAGTCCACTATCTCGTAAGGCAGCCACCGGACTCTCGAGCAAGCCCAGGGGGTTGGGGGTTGGCGGGCCAGGGAACGAGGGGGTAGAACGCTCGTCCCCCGCGTTCCGAGGCTGGGCCAGCTGAAGCGCTACTATGTGCGCAAACGGATTCACTGGTGGGCAAGATGTGGGTATAAAACGGTAGAACATTAAGCCACGAAATACAAGTGGAGGAGGGAAACCTTGTGAAAGTTAAACGAAGAGGAAGATCAAAAGACGAAATCTTAGTAATTGCATAATGATAAGGGGTACAGGTAGAGGTAAAGACCTTTGTTATTAAGTTCAAAGTGTGTGTTAAAAAGAGAAAAATGTTCAGTTATTAGATTATTCATTTGAAGAGTAGATCGAGTATGTTTTGAGTGCTTCGTGCAGCGAATACACATACACATTTAGCAACGCATATTGTATATTTAGAGGCCGAGTGCATAAAAAATTAGCGAGCCTATAAAAATTGACCTTGATAATATTTTTTGTGAAAGCTTCAGAATTTTGTTAATTCATGAGAACTTATTGGCACCTCTCTTTTCTTCTCACTGGTTCAAAGTTCTAGAGTGGTTGACATATTCACCCAAAACTATTAATCAATAGCTCTAGGCCTGACAGCTGTTTCACGATTTAGAGATATCTGATGATAAGCTAGAAGGATTAAACTTGCAGGTCCAAATAGCAAACCAGATATAATGCAACCTCTAAAGAATTTTGGAATTCGGAAACATCAAAAACCCATGAAAGGTCATTCGTATAGTATGAAAATAAAATGAATCTGATGACGGTAAAAGCATTCGAATATTAGTAGACGGTAGGTAGCCTATAAAAACCTTTCGCAAAAAATTGGACTCTCTGTGGACAAACGAGACTCCATTCTCCTATCTGAAAGGTTTTTTCATCTGTTTGGTCTCACATGTAGTGTAGGCCTCATACCACTCCTGATTACTCAGAAAGCTCTTACTTCCTAGCTTAAGAAGATATACCACCTTCCACCACTAATTACGCTTCATTGAGTACATGAAAGCGAGTAGTCTTTCTGAGCTACAACCGTTCAGAGCGAGAGAAAAATAAAGCTTTAAGAGGTTCATTAACTCGTTTTTGGTTAAGTACTCTAAGCGGTTAATGGACGACAAAAGCCTGATCCAATAGTTGGAAGGCATATTGAGGATGGATGCCTTAACCATTTTTGAGACACTGTCGCATAGTGTCAACGCTGGTGCAATCGAGGACGATGTCAGAGCTCTGCAAGACCGTCTAAAAGAAGATGACAACAACGCCTACGACATGTTTCAGAACATCGTGGATAAAAGGAGCGCCTACCTTCATGAACGACGAGACCGTTTTTCTCGGAACGGGCATGTGGAACATGATGATCACTCGCGGGTTGGGAAACAATACTGGATACGGCAGCTTCAGAGGAAGCAACAAACGCGGCAGAGGACGATGGGTTTTCAAACCTTATTAGGCCCTCATAGTCAAGGTCTCATAGCTCCCTCAGCATCAAATCTCATTTCGTTGTATACTTTGTTCACTTCACTTGATCTTTTTGTATCGCCAGTTTTAGTTTCAAGCAGTATTCTTCTTTTTTGAAGTATTGTCCCTTTCTTTGTTTTGCAGCATAGTTCTTTTCCTGGTTTTTGCGATGAGGGTATCGCAGCGCGAGGGCAGACGTAGTGCCGACGTCCACCACCGCATGCGCTATTGATACGGATCGATCTTTTTTGGCGCCCAACTTCAAATTCAAAATCACCCTAGGGAAGCGCAAGTCCATAAATACCACCCGGCTGCGCGCGCTGACTCATTCTCTCTCATTTTCCCGTGTTTTGCTCTCGTCCGCTCATCCTCCTGTTCTCGTTACCTCGATAAACGGCTGAAGACTAGTGTGTTCATGTCTTCGTAGGCGTGACACTCGCGTTGGTACCTGGAGAAGACAGTACAAACGCCCACTGACCTTCACCACCAGCTCGGAACGTAGCTCCAGTATAAATTGGATCGGAGGACGATTCGAGCAATCCATATTGTCAATTTCTTCGAACCTCGGTAAATGGAACATGTGTGTCTCGGATAATTTAGAAAACTAGTGCCTGTTTGTTCGCGATATCGAATACCAGCTTCGAAAAGGATACCAGATCTATTGGTCAGAAACAGCTATTTGAATCACCCGGAAATCCGGTGTGAATCACCCCATCAAAATCCGAAAATTCTGGGTTTTCAAATACGCCACTATCAACATGATCCAATCGGGTTTGAAAAAATGACGACCCCGAATTATTGGAATAGGGGTCATATTCAATGTATAGGCTCCGGCCTGCAATTCTAGCAGCGTCTCCTTATTAGTCATATGCGCCCTATCATTGTTTCCTCCCCTCGATTTCTTTGCATGTTCTACGCTTGCAGTGTAATATCGGCCATAGTCTTTAAGGCTGTCTTCATCTTTTTAGCTGACGCTGATAATAATAATATTATTATTATTTGTTACAATCATATTGTTTCTTAATTTTACTGCTAAAGAAATTCGTCTCTTAACTTTCACCAATGCTGGTTCTTTCACTTTTGTAGCTGCCGAATCTTAACTTCAATTCTGCTCTGCGCTCTTCATCGTACATTATTATTATTGAAACCCGATGAACTCACCGCCGTCTATGCCAATGAAGACTGTCGGCTCAGACTGCCCTTCCATCCAGTCGGATACCATATGAGTGATGTTGAAGCCTACAGTGTTCTCCCGTGACGTAGCTATAGTCGAGTCAACCAGCGATAGTGTGCCCGTTCTTTAAAGGTGTGACATAAGTGAAAATAGAAAAAGAAAATCGGAAGAAAGTCGAATTTTAATTGTCCGATATTTAGCACTACTCTAAAGCCACTTCAAGGCTAGTTCGTTATCATTTCAGAACCACAAAAATACATTTTAGTTTAATATTGGTGATAATACACGCTAATTTACTAACATAATAACGAATATCGGCACGAACATGAAACTACTGCATCATGCAACCATATGCAAATGCTGAAGGCCAGCGTTGCTGAATTTCTTCGTGTGATATGCCATGAATTTTACTTTTTGGGGGATATCGCGGAGGTAGCTGAAGTCGTATTTGTCCTACACAATTACTTGCTGTGGCCAGCCGGTGGAACATTTAGTGTTTCATTCTTCCTAGAAAATTCTGACAACGATTAACCAGCCTTGAAGGAATGGAAGTCCTGGTTGGGTTAAAAGGTACCTCAACCAAGGACCGTGATTCGGGCTGTGCGCCGGCAGCCCGAATCACGGTCCTTGGTTGAGGTACCTTTTAGCTGGCACTTACTACAACTGTGCTACTGCACTATATCTCATTACAAAATAAAAATCACGCCTTCCGCTTCTACCAGGCAAATTGGATGCGTGTTTGGTCTACAGAGCGAATTGCCATAGCCAGCCGATTGACAGGTCCTCCCGGAGAAGTGTGGTGCCAATTAACCGACCCCGAAGCGATGAAAAACTTCGTTAGCCTGAGCGGGACGTGAAGAACAGGCTTGGGTGGGGTTGCTCGCAACCACCGGCGCTACCTTTGATTGGCCAGCGAACAGATAAAGATAAATCTGCTGAATATAATGTTCCGCAAAGGATTCTGCTTCCATTATTTCGATGGAATTTTCAAAATTCATAAGCCGCGGTTCTGTTGAAGGGCAGAACTATGTTCCACAATTATTCAAGAGAATATGGA
The DNA here is from genome assembly GCA_947359475.1 of Heligmosomoides polygyrus bakeri. Taxonomy (NCBI): domain Eukaryota; kingdom Metazoa; phylum Nematoda; class Chromadorea; order Rhabditida; family Heligmosomidae; genus Heligmosomoides; species Heligmosomoides polygyrus. The sequence goes on from OX375867.1 coordinate 78,040,291, forward strand.
AATTTGAGCTTTTTAACAAACTTATCATCCCAATCTTGAACCGTTAACTCTGGGCGAAAATCGATAAGTTTGATAGAGATGTCCTCCGCGTGTTATCCGGGTGGACGGTTGGAAGGACATACGGACAGACGATCGGATTATGTAGCACATGTATATAAGACACATACTAGGAACAACTCACTTGTTGGTCAAAATGAAGACCTTTGCGATGGTCAGCTCCTTCGGGAGGAAAATCCTTAACTGGGCAGCGATAAGCTGAGAAGGGATGAGATCTGGGATATCCTCTCGAGCAAATGTCACCGATGTTAATCCGCTCGTTGCCTTTGACTCTGGAAGCTCTACCAATTAGTGAAGTGCAGATGTTGAAAAACCGGCCTGATAAACTCATTTCACCTGTCACGCCTCAGTGAAGCTTTCACATTTATCAGCAAACAATTTTTCATATGTACTACACTTCATGGCAAAGTTTTCCTTTGGAAAATCTTCCAGTCGAGCATCTCCCCGAAAAGCAGGGCTTGTATGAAGCTCGGCTGCTGGGAGGTAGGATTTTAGCTACTAGGTAACAATTGCATTGTCTCAAAACTATTGCCGAAACTACCACTGTTTTCGTAACAACCACGGGCACGCCTTTATGAGTGAGTCACACTCCTGCAACACAGAGGGTACAGGATTAGCCACCAACCTTTTGGAGTGAACGACACTATTCGGTCCGCGTTGCTCCACTCTTCCACTCCATTCAGTACGGAGCTGCAAGCATAGAAGTATATTAGGAGGCAAAATTAAGTCTGAACAATATGATGGAAGCCGTTTAGGTTACTGATCCTCAAAAAGGTCCAGCTTCCTCCCTTTTTTGAAGGAATCTCTGCATCACCTTCTACAGTTTGACCACACTGCAAGATGGGTGATCGGGTGGGTGTTTAGTGCGGAACAGCAGTTCTCTGTCAAAGTTCAAAACGGCTGCATGGATGGCATGGAATCCATCTTATACTAGAAAAATCCATATCCACATAGCCCTTATACAGCAGTGACAATATCTAGTGGAGGGCCCATAATTACATAGTAAAGTGGCCTACGTGAAGCTTTCCTTCGTGCTCCATAAGGCGCATTAATTCAGAAGTTCAGAAGGCAGAAGTTGCTACGGAAATTCTCTATCACGCTTCTCTTTTTTCTTTTTTTTTATCCTCTTCTTATCCCGCTTCTGTCTTTTTTAAAGCACTCACAAGCTTCCGCTTGTTTTGTTTGCTTTAGGATGATGTATGAGGGATAAAATGAAGATGGTATGGTTTTTCTGAACGTGATGATGTTTTGATGAAAAGCTTCACGCTTTTTTTACATTACCGCCGCTTAAAACCAGTTGTTTTTAAGGGAATATTAAATTTAAAAAATTAACGGATTTACCGAATTTACCGGAATTTACCGGCGAATTTCCGCGTTAAAAATTTGCGGTAAAAAATTTGCCGGCGGCAAGCTAGCGCACACCCCTGCTCCCAAACGCAGCTCGTTGCTGCCATGCTGTCACTGTCCATGCAGTGGTGCTCTGGCATACCTTCATAATAATAAACTTGAATATTATGGAGAACTAATCTTGGTGGCTCACCAGTGAAGAAAGTCAGAACAGATTTTTATAAGTCAGCTTTCTGGGCACGCTCACGGGATACTTTCTCATTTCCACAACAAAGGTGCTAGTTTCCAGTTTTTTAGATGATGGATAGAACGTCGTGCTAAGTGCTTCACCTGTCAACGCTCTCCTCCAACTCGTTGTAGAGCTGCGCCATGAACGAGGTCACCTTGTCGCTCCGCTTACGACGAGTTAGCAGCGGGGGCTCTTCTAGCTCCAATATGTCTAGTATGTGGTCCTCGAAGGCCGCTGTAGGCGCCCTGAATAACATCGCCTTCAGCGGAAACCTGAGCTTAGGAAAAGGCCATTGAAAACCGCTAAGTTTGCTGTCGCTTCATGTAACCTCAATCTTCATGTTTCCTATTGAGGAAATCTGGGGCTGACAGCAATAAGGTGGAGCCAGTGCGCTATTAGCTCACCTATATCAATTACATACAGGTGTAAAAGTAGCAGCGCTCTTCAACAATAGTGAGCCGTAGACCAGAAATGAGCAAAACTCAGCGCTTTGGAGCGTCCTAGGAAACTAGACGGAAATATGGTCCACGTCTCGGGAACAGTTAACCGTTAGCCGGTTCCAGCAGTCTGAAGCTTTAGCTTTGGCGTAGTCGTGTTAGAGACTTAACTTCAGTCAAAATCCAAAGTACGACGGAGAGGGACGAGGTCCGGAAGCGGTTTCGAGACACGGTCCTCTGCGTAGTGAGAGGCTAACGAATAGAAGCATGCTCTCTTGCATCTTATGAGGAGCTGCTGTTCGAACATGTCGTAACATACATACAGGGTGCGTAAAAAGTATTGACGCAGTAAATGACGGTTGTGGAAATAGTATTGCGCAGTAAGTTTTAAAACATTCACTTGAGAAATATGGAAAATGATCTTGCAAACACGATAGAATAACTCGTAATCGACATTGGCTCCTTTTCTGTGAGTACAGGAGCGAAAACGACGGAAAAATTCATGAGCACGCGCAGCAAGTACTCGCTTGGATTTTGTTCTGTGCTTTGAACAGGGTAGCCTTCTGCGACTGGTCACTTCTGTTGAAAGTAGCCCAGACCTCATTCTCCAAAATCGCACAAAAATAGTAATCCAGCGGATTCATGTTCAAGCTGTGCTCGTTTGAAAAGCTGTCTACACCTGCGGGCGTTATCCGTTTCCCGTTATCGGACAGAGATTGGTAATTTTGGATTTGAACATTATCGTGCTTGAACATATTGTACTCATCATCTGTTATGACAGAGCCGTGGCTGACGTTTGGGTTGCTGACCTCTTTCCTCACCAACCGTTTCGAACAGCGCCTAATTCTCTTGTTCAGAAAGTACTCAGCTCTCTGGGTAACAGACAAAAAAGGGCAACCGTAACGATGACGGATATGTTTCTTCAGTTTTTTCGTGAGTGCTTCTTGAGCACAATACAGACAACAAAAATAACATACAAAAACCTAGAGGGGTAGAAAGAGAAAGCTGGAGCTGAAACAAAAAGTAGGTGCGTCAATACTTTTTACGCACCCTGTAGAATCACTTTGTGAACAAAATGTAGGAGTTCTACCCTTCCTGTGGCACTAATTCGCGGGCTAGGAGATCCAAAGGCAAACGAACGAGGAAGGCTGGCCCGGAAGAAGAAAGAAGGGGCTCATAATCAACGTGGGCGAATTGGAAACCTGAAACTCAAATCCAAAAATTCTTGTGCGGCGCTCTATTTGTCCTTTAGCCTAGCCAGGCTAGCACTATTTCAAGATCGCGTATTCACAACCTTCATTTGTTGGTCGCAAACTTTCGGGGTTATGGTTTACTATCATGACTAGACTAAATCGTTGCTGTTGATTTTTTAAGGAAAAAGCTCATGAAGTTTTCGGTGAATGTAAATAATATTAAACATTGAAATTATTAAAATTGAAAACAAAAATACCTAAGAAGGTTAGTTAGGTAAGGTGCAAGACGTATTCCAGATCAGGAGGTGAGGAATAATGTCTCGAAATCAGGAGATCTAAGAAAAAAAGAAAAAAGAGCACAGAGCCGAAATGCGACTCACTCGCCGAGTGGGTAGGCAAACGTCTGCTGTTGGCTCTCCTGAAGCAGAACGACACCCTTCGACGAGACACCAGCGGTTGCCATCGACAGGATGAGCACCAGCAGATGAGCTGCATCATCCATGATGCACGCCAAACAGTATCAGCAGAGCCCCATGTGCGACGACGAGAGAGAGGTCCGTCCGGGACTCCCTGCTGAACTGCTGAAAATCGCCGTCGAAGCGCCGCTAGCGCCAGGCGACAGAGAAGCCAGTGCGACGCAGGGACGCAGACCTCCCGGCTGGCGCCAGCGACACCACGAGCGGCCAACGTCCGACGAAGCTTCCGAGGTCTTCGCCTGACCGGCCGTGAAAGACGGCTCGACTCTGGCGTGAAGTGCAAGCGAATGATGACTGCTGAGGTAGCTTCTGCACTGCACAGCACGACTGGATGCTCATCTAGGACCAGGGTCAAGGGGGGGGGGGTTCGCTCCCAGAGCGGATTTAGTACGACTCCCCCTTTTCTACATCACCGTTTCATTTCTTATTTGTGTTGAAATTTCCAAATTCTTATTCTATTTTTGTACCCTCTAATAGGCTCCTCTTTCCAGGTGCAGCATCGACACTGTTGATATGTCGTTATGGATTGGTTGTTTGATTAAACGATGTGTTTGAAAAAAAAACATTGATTAGCGTTTTGATTATGATATAATATTATGTAATATTTTGATAATAATATTTTGATTGTTCTACATAAAATGAAGAACTTTTGCAGCAGTTTTCTAATTAATCACAATGAGTTCAACTTGCCTGCACTTCTACCTGAAGGAGCGACATCTGCATCCTCTATAAAATTTCAAGTGTTAATTACTAAAGCTGGCTTAAGTGTTCTCCCTACAAAAAGTTTTGAGGCACGCTTCGAATCGATAACGGAGAAGCAACTGAAGGGTGGACTTCTCAGAAAGTTTTTCCCATCTTCTGAAGGAAAAAAAAAACATCTGAGAGTGCAATTTATACCATATAAAATTATAGGCCTGGTTATTGTACAGTAAACAAGCCAAGTTTCTCTGCAGCGATCTTCGATATGCTTAGCGTGGATCGTATTCAAAATGTTCGTTCTTCAGGAAAAATTTATTTTCTTCGGAAAAAGTTGCGAAATAGGGAGCCTGATCGTACAGATGATCGTTTCAGAAAAAATGGTTTTATCGTTGTAAAACAGCGCTTAAACCTTTATAGAGTACAATTTCCCTTTCTTATGTTGTTTTCTGTAGAAGAGAGAAAATTCATTCCGTGACAGGTCCAGCGCTCAGTTGCCATTCCGTCATTGATTCAAAGAGCGCTTCAAAAAATCTTGTAGGGAAGGCAGATAGGTCATCCTTCGTAATTAACGTTTGAATAATATTTTATACAATACAGTTCTGGACGAAGGTGTCGCTCCCTCAGGTAGAAAACTTTCGTGTCCAGGACATCCTGTAAGAATTTGAAAAATTGAAAACCTCTCATTGCCGTTAGAATTTCTTTATTGTTAATTGCAATTCAATCAGCGATTCTTAGTTTCAGGAAACGAAGATGCACGTGGGTCACCACAATGTCGTAGCCACACCCGGAAAAAACAACTTATTAAGAGATACAAACACAACCTAAAGCCTGAAGTAGAATTCTCTGCCAAAAACATGGAGTACAACCCCGCCCCAAAAAATGGCGTTGCACTACTAGACCCCCTTCGATTCTCGAACCTCAAGCCAGAGCCTTTTTGCCGAAAATCGATAAGAAATCGTACCCCCCCCCCCCCACCTCCCGCCGCGCATGAAGACCCCTTTTCTTGGAAAGCGATTGTTACATGGTGGGAAAGCACTTTCTTCTTCTGTTTTCGATGAGCGAATGGGATTTTTGATTTTCGAAAAATTAGCTGAATTATGAACATTTTTGTGAAATGGTGGCGATGCCCGTTTCTCCACGTGGTGCCGCTGGAAACTGCTCCCTTACGGGCTAAGCTAAGGCCTATGTTATACCTAGGCGACGCTGTTGTCGGCGACTTCGGCTGTTGTGCACTTCGTAGCACCCGCTCAACACTGTCGCCAATATCTCCGACAACAGCGTCGCCGAAGTATAACATAAGCCTAAGCACGGACAATAAAATGCAACGACAGGCCCTTGTGACAGGCCGGCCTACGAAGACCCATGTCACATCACATGGTGTTTGATGGGTCATGTTTTTCGCTCCCGTGAACGGCGTCCGCGAGAGCCGACGCGCACTCGCGGACGCCGTCCACGGCGAGTGTGAGAAGTATACGAGGGTCCTTGATGCGAGGGCGGCATCGGGGGCAACTGAGCTAGTCCGAAAGTCCCGTAACGTAAGCAGTACCCGCGCAGCAACCCTGAATGTGTGTACGTTGACGGGCCGCTCGTGCTAGCTGGCAGAAGCACTGGAGCGAAGAATAGTTGATTTCTGTGCGGTGCAGGAGACCAGATGGTCCTGCCGCAATTCAAGGGACATAGGGCGAGGTTTCAAGGCCGTTTTATGTGGAAGTCCCAGGACCACGAGTGGTGTCGAAATAATCGTCTCCGAACGTTTCCGAGGCTCGATTGTAAGCGTCGAACGCTTTAACGATCGATTGATGAAGATCGTTGTCGCCGCTAAGGAGTGACTCTATCATTTCTTCTCTCGCATGCTCTACAAACTGGCTGCTCCGATCAAGCCAAGGATGAGTTTTGGACCCTCCTTGATGAAGAGACAGCAGAGGTACCGTCGAAAGGTGTCTTCGTTGTGACTGGCGACATTAATGGGTACGTAGGCGCCACGAAAGACGGTTCCAGCTGCCGTGATGGATTCGGTTATGGGTTGCGTAACGTTTCGACAGTGGACGTATCCTTGAGTATGCGGAGTCGCATAAACTCACCTTTGTGAACACCGTGTTTCGGAAACGCGATTCCCACCTCATTTCATAAAATAGTGGGAATTCCAACACGGAGATTGGCTTCGTCCTTGTGAAGGATCGCGACCGAAATATTTCAACAGACGCGAATATCGTGCGGTATGAGACGGTCGCCCCACAGCATGGACCGCTGATCTGCACCCTAAAGATCGTCTCCAAGGCTGAAGCGGGTCGAGCGATGCGGTGCACCAAGAACCAAGTGGTGGCAAATGAAAGAAAGCGAAGCAGCTATAACTTCTCGCGTTCAGTTACCGTTGCTCACGACTGTCGATGGAACCTGGAAGAAGGCTACCGACGCGATATGTCAAGCTGCAAGTTCGGCGCTCGGTACTACAAGCGTGAACGACGCAATGTCGACATGCTGTGGACGGAACTGAAATATAGACCTCAACAGGGATTTCGTTACACCGTAATCCGGCGCGCGATTCGGGTGCGCTCCGTCCTTTAAACTGCCACCAGCAGCGGACCCTCGCAAGACTTTCAATGCACTTGGGTACTAACTATAGACCTTTATTCTGTGTCTGTTCTCATTTTCTGGAAAACGACAGACTCTCCTGGATCTGCTCGCGAAACATAAGGTTTGTGATAACTTTTAGCTACTTACCTTTCCTTTGATGATATTTCTTTTTGTTTGCGATTAGCCATCCCTTCATATTCCAGCTTGCCTACAGCGCAGCTACACACCTATTTTTTAATTCGGCTGCTTAGAACCACTCTTTTCTCCACTCTTGGAGGAAGCTACTCAACTGAGCTCTTTTTTTAATCCGCTTTCCCTGCTGTAATCCTGTTTGGGTACATTTGAATATGATGTTGTGGGATCTTATGTCCTTTTTTATGGGAAGCGGGAGCGGAGAATAATATTATGCTTAAACACTGTTTTCAACTAACATCTTCTCTTATCAGCAGACATGTCGAAGGCAAATTTATGGATGCTAGCACTTCTATATGAGGCAGTGCGGGAAAATTGAAGATAGTGAAGACGGATTTGAAGACGTTAGTGCTTTCAAATGAATCAGTGCGGGAAATTTGAGGAAGCCAGGACGGAAATACTGACAGCCACACTAAATTCCAAGACGTCTTTAGACCTTATTTCTCCAATTATAATAGTACAGGCAGTACTTTTATATCGTCCTCATTTTTCATTATGTAATTAGCTACAAAAGGTGCACAATTTGTAGGCTTTCAGGCTTAGTTTTTGCGGCTGAGATGAAGAAAGAAGTGACTGGAGAAACCGTCTGCCCCGTATGCAATGAGGAGAATGGAATGCACATTTACAGACATCTGTTCGATGTGCATTCTTACGCAAAATCGCAGAGAGAGAAGCTAAAGCTGGAAAGGAAATACGATGCGGTCTGTATCTGTGAATGCGGCAAGCAGTAAGGTTCGGAAAAGGCTGTTAGACGAGAAGCAACGTTAGCACATGGAAGCGTATAAGAAGCGCAGCTTAGTATAATGTGCGTGTCCCATTTGCAGCCACTGTGTAAAGGTACTCCTCATTTTAAATGACCATTCAGTACATCAAGCACTTCCTATTCAAGACCATAGGGGCCTCGCTTTCCGTGTACAGCAATACCGTGCGGAGATGGCAGAAGACTTTATGGTAGAGAAAGTAAGCTTCTCTAGTGAACAGGAGTTTGATGTAAGTTGCTTCTTTAATGGTGAAATTCAATGCGCGATATATTGTTTCAACTGGCCGTAAGCACGATTCAGGCCTTGGTCTGAGCAAAGATAATCGTAATCAAGTTGAGGAATGGACGCAGATCTCGGAAGAAGCTCATGCCATCAGCCGTATCTCATCGAAGTATAATCAACTAAAGGGTAAAACTGTAACCTAGCTTCGCTGCCACAGAGCCATTAGAAGCCCTTCTGAACAAGACAGCACAGTCCACACTCGCAAAGCAGTAACGTACTGCACCGCATATTATGATTATAAGCAGTCATCCAGCTGGTGGTTCGTCATTAGAGAAGTTATGAAAGGACCAAAGTTTCAATTGACTTGAAAATAAGGTGCTATTGAGGTTGAGCACTGTTTCAAACACCTTGGACATGAAGTTAGACCCGCACCCTTAAAGCTAGATCTCAAGTCAAAGGAGATCATAAAGTCATTGCTGCTGGAAGGCTTTACTGTCCGTAAGGTGCAAGCAGAGATAAGAGATCATTCAAGGCACAAACCTAATACTCGGCTCTACTTCACAACGACCAGAGACATCACGTAGATCAACTATTTAAAACTGGAAAGCTGGAGTTTAACAATTCTATCATACCGACGGCTTATAAGGAATATTGCCAAAGAAAGTCTGATTCATCCCGGGCGACTACGTGATGACGACTTGACATCCGTGCAAATGAGGATCGATCGAGCAGATGGAATGCGTTACCATAGCCCACCGCATGGCGACACAGGGGATGGATTCGTTCTCGGTACGTAAAGAAGTAACAATTGAACAACAACCTGATGCTATTTTTAGTTGTGCTAAACCCAACCCAGGTATGCTGGCTGAAGAAGTATAGTAGGAGAGCCCTGTGTATAGACGACACCTTCGATCTCACCGCGTATAAGCTAGGATTGAGCAGGATAATTGTGGTTGACGAATGGGATATAGTGCTGCCATGTGCTTATCTCCTGTCACATAGGTAATCTTACTGGAATTCGTGCCCAAATGATCATCCTATTGTCTTACTTATAAAATTTAGAATGACACAGCGCGAGGTTTCCATGCTGTTTGAGAAAATTCGCTCCGTTCATCCAACCCTTGAAGCGGACTACATAGTGACGGACGACACCGACCGACACGTTCTGGAACGCTTTCAACAGCGTTTTCCCGTCTTCAAAAGCAAAAAAGCTTTTGTGCTCTTTCCACGTGAAGCAGGTCATGGAGAGGAACGCCTTGTGACTAAAAGTGGTTGTTTTACCTCAATTAAACATCTGGTGTAGCTGTATTCGTTTGCAATGCTAATTAAAAAATCCCTGAGTTACTGTTACACGTTTTATACCTTTTCGTTGTTTCACAAAGATGTTTAAGTTTGGTTAATGCTACGTTGGATTTCTCACGACGGTCTTTTATGGTCGTAATAAAATTGAATTGAATTGATGTGAAAGCAACGGTTCGAGAGAAGGAATCGCTTTATCATGCGTTTCTCGGCGACAAATGAGCTGACAACTGCCAATAGTATCAGAAAGTGAAGAAGGCTGCAAGGAAAGCAGTGGCTGTTGCGAAAGCCACTCACTATGGTGATGTCTACGAAAAGCTCGAGTCGCGTGATGGTGAGCGTATCTCTACCGACTCGCAAAGAATCGCAATCACTAGACCTTGAGACGTTTTTTGGCATCGAGGATGAGGACGGCCATCTTCTGACAGAAAAAGGCGTTGAAGTGATGACAGATTATTTTGAGGAAATTTTCACTGTAGAACTTCCTCACCCGGCCATATCTTCTGTGGCTTCTGTCCACGATCCCGTCCACAAGATTACCGTGGAGGAAGAAGAAGAGGCTCTGAAGAAGATGAAGCGTGGCAAGGCGACAGGCCCGGATGATCTGGCAACCGATTTATGGAAGTCAAAATTCTAGTATGCTGCTGAATGGCCAAATTTTTTTAAATCAGATAGTAGCGGAGTAGAATATACCTGAGTGTTATCATCAAAGTACGACTATTCCTATTTGGAAGAAAAAGGGAAGTTCCACTGACTGCTCCAATTACCATCCGATTCGCTTGCTTTCGCATGGCAGGTAGATTTTCGAGTGAATCCTCGATAGACGAATTCGTGAAATCGTCAAGCTTTCCGACCACCAGTGCGGCTTCCTGGTTGTGGGACCATTGATGCTATACACGCCACCAGCTTTCTGGCGAAGAAGCGTTGCGACAAGCAGAGGCCGGTGCACATCGCCTTTTTCGACCTGGAGAAGGCATTCGATTGCGTACCGCGTGAGGTTATATTGTACGTTTTGCGACAACGGTGTTCCTGAGGAACTTATACGAGTGGATTCGGATGCTCTAAAATTCTCCGAAGAGTCGAGCGCAAGCCGCAGCAGAAACCTCAATGGAGTTACCCATCTCTGTTGGGGTGCACCAATGTTCTGCGCTTTCTCGACTCCTCTTTGTCTTCATCATGGATGCCATTACGAGAGGTTTTCAGAAGCCGCCTATGGACATTGCTCTATGCTGATGACGTGATGATCGCTTGCGAAGACAAAGGCAATCTCGAGCGACAGCTTGGTGCGACCGCTTGGCGATGTTAGGACTCAAATTGAACGTCAAAAACATCGAGCACATGATGACTGAAGAAAGTGAGTCCTTGTCCAATAAGATTAGCGGCACTGAGATTGAACGCACATCGGTTTACAAGTACATGTGGTCAGCCATCTGAGGGTTGAAGTGAACTCTCGCGTGAGTGCAGCTTGGTCCAAGTGGCGCTCGCTGACTGGTGTGCTCTGCGATAGGAAGATACCAAAGCGCTTATAGTTGGAAACATATACAGCCGTCGTCCGGCCAATAGCAATGTACCGTGTTAGCCTGCGACCAAGGAAGTTGAAACGCGCTTTAGCGTCATGGTGACGAAGATGCTGCGCTGGACGGGTGGAGTCACCCGCATGGACCCCATCCGAACGACCCTGTCATTCGGCGGAAGTTCGCTGCCGCGCCGACAGCTGACAAGATGCGCGAAGCTCGATTGCGCTGGTACGGCCACGTTCTGCGTGGAAAAGAGGACAGCTTCCGCAAGATAGGCCTTAATTTGGAAGCGTTTGGAAAGCGGCCTAGAGGGCGCCCGAAGCAGCGCTGGGCTGATACGTTACATATGGGGTTGAAGGTTGCTGGTGTCCACCCTTGTCCAGCGCTGGATCGGGAAAGGTGGCGCCATGACACCAGAATAGCGGACCCCGCCACGAAGCGGGACAGACGCTGAAGAAGAAGAAGAAGAAGGTGATAATAATGGACATTTTTGCGAAATTAATCCTATGACGACGGTGAAGAATCGATCCGAGATTCAGTTCACGACTTCACAAAATTGCTCATAAGTCAGCCAATTTTCGAAATTCAAAAATCCCGCTCGCTCATCGAAAAATAAGTGCTCCGTCACGCCTGTCGGCGTGCCTCGCACTTGCGCGCTTCGCGCGATGTTGCAGTACCACTATGCTGAGGACATTCACATCAAGCAAGCTGCTCTTCTTATGCAGCTTATAATGTTCCAACCTTGCTCTTCCTTCCTTAAGATCAGGGGTCAGATTTATCAACCGCTTACCGGCCGGCAACGGTGAAAAGTACCGCCAAAGCCCAGATACCGAGATTCATTGCATCAGGTTTGGTGGTACTTTTCACCGTTATCGGCCAGCAAGCGGTTGATGAACTGATCCAGTAGAGTAGTTTTGCGGTATGAAGCAATCCAGACCCCTTCCCCCACCACTACGCTCAACATCGGCATCATCCCAAGACAGCTGAGTGATGTCGATGCTTGTGCTAATCAGTGCCTTCGTCCTCTAAGTTCTTCCATGACAACCCTCTTGATGTCCCACATCACTCTAGCGCCATTTTGACTACGAGCGCCTTCACTCCTCGTCCTTAAACGGTCAACCTCATGCAAAAATCGACATTTTCGATAAGTACAGAGCGTCTGCTCGATTTCGGTTGCACGACCAAAGGCCTTTTTGTCAGAACGGAAGATTCCCACCACTCCTAGTACTATGCTGGACGGAAATTTCTTTCCACGCTTTTCTGTTCTGGTCGCATATTACTAACAAGGGCTCCGACACGCCTATCGGCGTCTCTCGCACTTGCGCGCTTTGCGCGACTTAGAGAGCCACTACGCAAGGATCACTCACTTCAAGCAGCTGCTCTACTGAAATCCGAAAATACCGCACAGGATGTCGATAAAATCGATCGATACAGGCCTTCCCATTAAAACTTTCCACCTGATGTTAAGCATTCCATCGTCTTTGATACCCGCGTGTCTCCAACACTCAACCGCCCCCCCCCCCCCGCCCTTCCACCTTGATCGGTTAAATCTGGGAGAAAACAGAAAGTACTGGTCTTGAGATTGGCCCCATCAAATTGAAACCTCCCATTTGATGTGGAGCATTCCGTTGGCTCGGTAATGATACCCGCGTGTATCGGACCGCCCCCCACCCGATAGGTTAAATCTGAGAGAAAACCGAAACGACTGGCCATATTATCGATCCATACTGGTTTCCCCACTGAAACTTTCCACCTCATGTGGAGCAGTCCTTCGGACATAGTACACACGTGTCTCCCACCCCACTCCCCCCCCCCCCAGCCGTAGACGTGTTCGGCACGTCTACGGCTCGCCATGCAGGGTTGCCGACGTGTTCGGCACGTCTGAGGCTCGCCATGCAGGGTTGTCGACGTGTTCGGCACGTCTACGGCTCGCCATGCAGGGTTGCCGACGTGATCGACACGTCTACGGCTCGCCATGCAGGGTTGCCGACGTGTTCGGCACGTCTACGGCTCGCCATGCAGGGTTGCCGACGTGTTCGGCACGTCTGAGGCTCGCCATGCAGGGTTGTCGACGTGTTCGGCACGTCTACGGCTCGCCATGCAGGGTTGCCGACGTGATCGACACGTCTACGGCTCGCCATGCAGGGTTGCCGACGTGTTCGGCACGTCTACGGCTCGCCATGCAGGGTTGCCGACGTGTTCGGCACGTCTACGGCTCGCCATGCAGGGTTGCCGACGTGTACGGCACATCAACGGCTCGCCATGCACGGTTGTCGACGTGTTCAGCACGTCTACGGCTCGCCATGCAGGGTTGCCGACGTGTTCGGCACATCTACAGCATCGCCATGCAGGGTTGCCGACGTGTTCAGCACGTCTACGGCTCGCCATTCAGGGTTGCCGACGTGGTCGGCACATCTGCAGCATCGCCATGCAGGGTTGTCGACGTGCTCAGCACGTCTACAGCATCGCCATGCAGGGTTGCCGACGTGTTCGGCACATCAAGGGCTCGCCATGCACGGTTGTCGACGTGTTCAGCACGTCTACGGCTCGCCATGCAGGGTTGCCGACGTGTTCGGCACGCTTACAGCATCGCCATGCAGGGTTGCCGACGTGTTCGGCACATCAACGGCTCGCCATGCAGGGTTGTCGACGTGCTCAGCACGTCTACAGCATCGCCATGCAGTGTTGCCGACGTGTTCGGCACATCAACGGCTCGCCATGCACGGTTGTCGACGTGTTCAGCACGTCTACGGCTCGCCATGCAGGGTTGCCGACGTGTTCGGCACATCTACAGCATCGCCATGCAGGGTTGCCGACGTGTTCGGCACATCAACGGCTCGCCATGCACGGTTGTCGACGTGTTCGGCACGTCTACGGCTCGCCATGCAGGGTTGCCGACGTGATCGACACGTCTACGGCTCGCCATGCAGGGTTGCCGACGTGTTCGGCACGTCTACGGCTCGCCATGCAGGGTTGCCGACGTGTTCGGCACGTCTACGGCTCGCCATGCAGGGTTGCCGACGTGTACGGCACATCAACGGCTCGCCATGCACGGTTGTCGACGTGTTCAGCACGTCTACGGCTCGCCATGCAGGGTTGCCGACGTGTTCGGCACATCTACAGCATCGCCATGCAGGGTTGCCGACGTGTTCAGCACGTCTACGGCTCGCCATTCAGGGTTGCCGACGTGGTCGGCACATCTGCAGCATCGCCATGCAGGGTTGTCGACGTGCTCAGCACGTCTACAGCATCGCCATGCAGGGTTGCCGACGTGTTCGGCACATCAAGGGCTCGCCATGCACGGTTGTCGACGTGTTCAGCACGTCTACGGCTCGCCATGCAGGGTTGCCGACGTGTTCGGCACGCTTACAGCATCGCCATGCAGGGTTGCCGACGTGTTCGGCACATCAACGGCTCGCCATGCAGGGTTGTCGACGTGCTCAGCACGTCTACAGCATCGCCATGCAGTGTTGCCGACGTGTTCGGCACATCAACGGCTCGCCATGCACGGTTGTCGACGTGTTCAGCACGTCTACGGCTCGCCATGCAGGGTTGCCGACGTGTTCGGCACATCTACAGCATCGCCATGCAGGGTTGCCGACGTGTTCGGCACATCAACGGCTCGCCATGCACGGTTGTCGACGTGTTCGGCACGTCTACGGCTCGCCATGCAGGGTTGCCGACGTGATCGACACGTCTACGGCTCGCCATGCAGGGTTGCCGACGTGTTCGGCACGTCTACGGCTCGCCATGCAGGGTTGCCGACGTGTTCGGCACGTCTACGGCTCGCCATGCAGGGTTGCCGACGTGTACGGCACATCAACGGCTCGCCATGCACGGTTGTCGACGTGTTCAGCACGTCTACGGCTCGCCATGCAGGGTTGCCGACGTGTTCGGCACATCTACAGCATCGCCATGCAGGGTTGCCGACGTGTTCAGCACGTCTACGGCTCGCCATTCAGGGTTGCCGACGTGGTCGGCACATCTGCAGCATCGCCATGCAGGGTTGTCGACGTGCTCAGCACGTCTACAGCATCGCCATGCAGGGTTGCCGACGTGTTCGGCACATCAAGGGCTCGCCATGCACGGTTGTCGACGTGTTCAGCACGTCTACGGCTCGCCATGCAGGGTTGCCGACGTGTTCGGCACGCTTACAGCATCGCCATGCAGGGTTGCCGACGTGTTCGGCACATCAACGGCTCGCCATGCAGGGTTGTCGACGTGCTCAGCACGTCTACAGCATCGCCATGCAGTGTTGCCGACGTGTTCGGCACATCAACGGCTCGCCATGCACGGTTGTCGACGTGTTCAGCACATCAACGGCTCGCCATGCAGGGTTGTCGACGTGCTCAGCACGTCTACAGCATCGCCATGCAGGGTTGCCGACGTGTTCGGCACGTCTACGGCTCGCCATGCAGGGTTGCTGACGTATTCGGCACGTCTACGGCTCGCCATGCAGGGTTGCCGACGTGTTCGACACGTCTAAGGCTCGCCATGCAGGGTTGTCGACGTGCTCAGCACGTCTACAGCATCGCCATGCAGGGTTGCCGACGTATTCGGCACGTCTACGGCTCGCCATGCAGGGTTGCCGACGTGTCGGCACATCTACAGCATCGCCATGCAGGGTTGCCGACGTGATTGACACGTCTACAGCATCGCCATGCAGGGTTGCCGACGTGTTCGGCACGTCTACGACATCGCCAGGCACGCTTGCCGACGTGTTCGGCACGTCTACGGCTTGCCATGCAGGGTTGCTGACGTATTCGGCACGTCTACGGCTCGCCATGCAGGGTTGCCGACGTGTTCGGCATCTCTACGGCTCGCCATGCAGGGTTGCCGACGTGTTCGGCACGTCTACGGCTCGCCATGCAGGGTTGTCGACGTGTTCAGCACGTCTACGGCTCGCAATGCAGGGTTGCCGACGTGTTCGGCACGTCTACGGCTCGCCATGCAGGGTTGCCGACGTGTACGGCACATCAACGGCTCGCCATGCACGGTTGTCGACGTGTTCAGCACGTCTACGGCTCGCCATGCAGGGTTGCCGACGTGTTCGGCACATCTACAGCATCGCCATGCAGGGTTGCCGACGTGTTCAGCACGTCTACGGCTCGCCATTCAGGGTTGCCGACGTGGTCGGCACATCTGCAGCATCGCCATGCAGGGTTGTCGACGTGCTCAGCACGTCTACAGCATCGCCATGCAGGGTTGCCGACGTGTTCGGCACATCAAGGGCTCGCCATGCACGGTTGTCGACGTGTTCAGCACGTCTACGGCTCGCCATGCAGGGTTGCCGACGTGTTCGGCACGCTTACAGCATCGCCATGCAGAGTTGCCGACGTGTTCGACACGTCTAAGGCTCGCCATGCAGGGTTGTCGACGTGCTCAGCACGTCTACAGCATCGCCATGCAGGGTTGCCGACGTGTTCGGCACATCAACGGCTCGCCATGCAGGGTTGTCGACGTGCTCAGCACGTCTACAGCATCGCCATGCAGGGTTGCCGACGTGTTCGGCACATCAACGGCTCGCCATGCACGGTTGTCGACGTGTTCAGCACGTCTACAGCATCGCCATGCAGGGTTGCCGACGTGTTCGGCACATCAACGGCTCGCCATGCAGGGTTGCCGACGTGTTCGGCACATCAACGGCTCGCCATGCACGGTTGCTGACGTATTCGGCACGTCTACGGCTCGCCATGCAGGGTTGCCGACGTGTTCGACACGTCTAAGGCTCGCCATGCAGGGTTGTGGACGTGCTCAGCACGTCTACAGCATCGCCATGCAGGGTTGCCGACGTGTTCGGCACATCAACGGCTCGCCATGCACGGTTGTCGACGTGTTCAGCACGTCTACGGCTCGCCATTCAGGGTTGCCGACGTGATCGGCACATCTACAGCATCGCCATGCAGGGTTGCCGACGTGTTCGGCACGTCTACGGCTCGCCATGCAGGGTTGCTGACGTATTCGGCACGTCTACGGCTCGCCATGCAGGGTTGCCGACGTGTTCGACACGTCTAAGGCTCGCCATGCAGGGTTGTCGACGTGCTCAGCACGTCTACAGCATCGCCATGCAGGGTTGCCGACGTATTCGGCACGTCTACGGCTCGCCATGCAGGGTTGCCGACGTGTCGGCACATCTACAGCATCGCCATGCAGGGTTGCCGACGTGATTGACACGTCTACAGCATCGCCATGCAGGGTTGCCGACGTGTTCGGCACATCAACGGCTCGCCATGCACGGTTGTCGACGTGTTCAGCACGTCTACGGCTCGCCATTCAGGGTTGCCGACGTGATCGGCACATCTACAGCATCGCCATGCAGGGTTGCCGACGTGTTCGGCACGTCTACGGCTCGCCATGCAGGGTTGCTGACGTATTCGGCACGTCTACGGCTCGCCATGCAGGGTTGCCGACGTGTTCGACACGTCTAAGGCTCGCCATGCAGGGTTGTCGACGTGCTCAGCACATCTACAGCATCGCCATGCAGGGTTGTGGACGTGCTCAGCACGTCTACAGCATCGCCATGCAGGGTTGCCGACGTGTTCGGCACATCAACGGCTCGCCATGCACGGTTGTCGACGTGTTCAGCACGTCTACGGCTCGCCATTCAGGGTTGCCGACGTGATCGGCACATCTACAGCATCGCCATGCAGGGTTGCCGACGTGTTCGGCACGTCTACGGCTCGCCATGCAGGGTTGCTGACGTATTCGGCACGTCTACGGCTCGCCATGCAGGGTTGCCGACGTGTTCGACACGTCTAAGGCTCGCCATGCAGGGTTGTCGACGTGCTCAGCACGTCTACAGCATCGCCATGCAGGGTTGCCGACGTATTCGGCAGATCTACAGCATCGCCATGCAGGGTTGCCGACGTGTTCGGCACGTCTACAGCATCGCCATGCAGGGTTGCCGAGGTGTTCGGCACGTCTACGACATCGCCAGGCACGCTTGCCGACGTGTTCGGCATCTCTACGGCTCGCCATGCAGGGTTGCCGACGTGTTCGGCACGTCTACGGCTCGCCATGCAGGGTTGTCGACGTGTTCAGCACGTCTACGGCTCGCCATTCAGGGTTGCCGACGTGTTCGGCACATGAACGGCTCGCCATGCACGGTTGCCGACGTGTTCGGCACGTCTACGGCTCGCCATGCAGGGTTGCTGACGTATTCGGCACGTCTACGACTCGCCATGCAGGGTTGCCGACGTGTTCGACACGTCTAAGGCTCGCCATGCAGGGCTGTCGACGTGCTCAGCACGTCTACAGCATCGCCATGCAGGGTTGCCGACGTGTTCGGCACATCAACGGCTCGCCATGCACGGTTGCCGACGTGTTCGGCATCTCTACGGCTCGCCATGCAGGGTTGCCGACGTGTTCGGCACGTCTACGGCTCGCCATTCAGGGTTGCCAACGTATTCGGCACGTCTACTGCTCGCCATGCAGGGTTGCCGACGGGTTCAGCACGTCTACGGCTCGCCATGCAGGGTTGCCGACGTGTTCGGCACATCTACAGCATCGCCATGCAGGGTTGCCGACGTGTTCAGCACGTCTACGGCTCGCCATTCAGGGTTGCCGACGTGTTCGGCACGTCTACGGCTCGCCATGCAGGGTTGCTGACGTATTCGGCACGTCTACGGCTCGCCATGCAGGGTTGCCGACGTGTTCGACACGTCTAAGGCTCGCCATGCAGGGTTGTCGACGTGCTCAGCACGTCTACAGCATCGCCATGCAGGGTTGCCGACGTGATTGACACGTCTACAGCATCGCCATGCAGGGTTGCCGACGTGTTCGGCACGTCTACGACATCGCCAGGCACGCTTGCCGAGGTGTTCGGCACGTCTACAGCATCGCCATGCAGGGTTGCCGACGTATTCGGCACGTCTACTGCTCGCCATGCAGGGTTGCCGACGTGTTCAGCACGTCTACGGCTCGCCATTCAGGGTTGCCGACGTGTTCGGCACGTCTACGGCTCGCCATGCAGGGTTGCTGACGTATTCGGCACGTCTACGACTCGCCATGCAGGGTTGCCGACGTGTTCGACACGTCTAAGGCTCGCCATGCAGGGTTGTCGACGTGCTCAGCACGTCTACAGCATCGCCATGCAGGGTTGCCGACGTGTTCGGCACATCAACGGCTCGCCATGCACGGTTGCCGACGTGTTCGGCATCTCTACGGCTCGCCATGCAGGGTTGCCGACGTGTTCGGCACGTCTACGGCTCGCCATTCAGGGTTGCCAATGTGTTCGACACGTCTAAGGCTCGCCATGCAGGGTTGTCGACGTGTACGGCACGCTTACAGCATCGCCATGCAGAGTTGCCGACGTGTTCGACACGTCTAAGGCTCGCCATGCACGCTTGCCGACGTGTTCGGCATCTCTACGGCTCGCCATGCAGGGTTGCCGACGTGTTCGGCACGTCTACGGCTCGCCATGCAGGGTTGTCGACGTGTTCAGCACGTCTACGGCTCGCCATTCAGGGTTGCCGACGTGTTCGGCACATCAACGGCTCGCCATGCACGGTTGTCGACGTGTTCAGCACGTCTACGGCTCGCCATGCAGGGTTGCCGACGTGTTCGGCACATCTACAGCATCGCCATGCAGGGTTGCCGAGGTGTTCGGCACGTCTACGACATCGCCAGGCACGCTTGCCGACGTGTTCGGCATCTCTACGGCTCGCCATGCAGGGTTGCCGACGTGTTCGGCACGTCTACGTCTCGCCATGCAGGGTTGTCGACGTGTTCAGCACGTCTACGGCTCGCCATTCAGGGTTGCCGACGTGTTCGGCACATCAACGGCTCGCCATGCACGGTTGTCGACGTGTTCAGCACGTCTACGGCTCGCCATGCAGGGTTGCCGACGTGTTCGGCACATCTACAGCATCGCCATGCAGGGTTGCCGACGTGTTCAGCACGTCTACGGCTCGCCATTCAGGGTTGCCGACGTGTTCGGCACGTCTACGGCTCGCCATGCAGGGTTGCTGACGTATTCGGCACGTCTACGGCTCGCCATGCAGGGTTGCCGACGTGTTCGACACGTCTAAGGCTCGCCATGCAGGGTTGCCGACGTGTTCGGCACGTCTACGGCTCGCCATTCAGGGTTGCCAACGTGTTCGACACGTCTAAGGCTCGCCATGCAGGGTTGTCGACGTGCTCAGCACGTCTACAGCATCGCCATGCAGGGTTGCCGACGTATTCGGCAGATCTACAGCATCGCCATGCAGGGTTGCCGACGTGTTCGGCACGTCTACAGCATCGCCATGCAGGGTTGCCGAGGTGTTCGGCACGTCTACGACATCGCCAGGCACGCTTGCCGACGTGTTCGGCACGTCTACGGCTCGCCATGCAGGGTTGTCGACGTGTTCAGCACGTCTACGGCTCGCCATTCAGGGTTGCCGACGTGTTCGGCACATGAACGGCTCGCCATGCACGGTTGCCGACGTGTTCGGCACGTCTACGGCTCGCCATGCAGGGTTGCTGACGTATTCGGCACGTCTACGACTCGCCATGCAGGGTTGCCGACGTGTTCGACACGTCTAAGGCTCGCCATGCAGGGTTGTCGACGTGCTCAGCACGTCTACAGCATCGCCATGCAGGGTTGCCGACGTGTTCAGCACATCAACGGCTCGCCATGCACGGTTGCCGACGTGTTCGGCATCTCTACGGCTCGCCATGCAGGGTTGCCGACGTGTTCGGCACGTCTACGGCTCGCCATTCAGGGTTGCCAACGTATTCGGCACGTCTACTGCTCGCCATGCAGGGTTGCCGACGGGTTCAGCACGTCTACGGCTCGCCATGCAGGGTTGCCGACGTGTTCGGCACATCTACAGCATCGCCATGCAGGGTTGCCGACGTGTTCAGCACGTCTACGGCTCGCCATTCAGGGTTGCCGACGTGTTCGGCACGTCTACGGCTCGCCATGCAGGGTTGCTGACGTATTCGGCACGTCTACGGCTCGCCATGCAGGGTTGCCGACGTGTTCGACACGTCTAAGGCTCGCCATGCAGGGTTGTCGACGTGCTCAGCACGTCTACAGCATCGCCATGCAGGGTTGCCGACGTGATTGACACGTCTACAGCATCGCCATGCAGGGTTGCCGACGTGTTCGGCACGTCTACGACATCGCCAGGCACGCTTGCCGAGGTGTTCGGCACGTCTACAGCATCGCCATGCAGGGTTGCCGACGTATTCGGCACGTCTACTGCTCGCCATGCAGGGTTGCCGACGTGTTCAGCACGTCTACGGCTCGCCATTCAGGGTTGCCGACGTGTTCGGCACGTCTACGGCTCGCCATGCAGGGTTGCTGACGTATTCGGCACGTCTACGACTCGCCATGCAGGGTTGCCGACGTGTTCGACACGTCTAAGGCTCGCCATGCAGGGTTGTCGACGTGCTCAGCACGTCTACAGCATCGCCATGCAGGGTTGCCGACGTGTTCGGCACATCAACGGCTCGCCATGCACGGTTGCCGACGTGTTCGGCATCTCTACGGCTCGCCATGCAGGGTTGCCGACGTGTTCGGCACGTCTACGGCTCGCCATTCAGGGTTGCCAATGTGTTCGACACGTCTAAGGCTCGCCATGCAGGGTTGTCGACGTGTACGGCACGCTTACAGCATCGCCATGCAGAGTTGCCGACGTGTTCGACACGTCTAAGGCTCGCCATGCACGCTTGCCGACGTGTTCGGCATCTCTACGGCTCGCCATGCAGGGTTGCCGACGTGTTCGGCACGTCTACGGCTCGCCATGCAGGGTTGTCGACGTGTTCAGCACGTCTACGGCTCGCCATTCAGGGTTGCCGACGTGTTCGGCACATCAACGGCTCGCCATGCACGGTTGTCGACGTGTTCAGCACGTCTACGGCTCGCCATGCAGGGTTGCCGACGTGTTCGGCACATCTACAGCATCGCCATGCAGGGTTGCCGAGGTGTTCGGCACGTCTACGACATCGCCAGGCACGCTTGCCGACGTGTTCGGCATCTCTAGGGCTCGCCATGCAGGGTTGCCGACGTGTTCGGCACGTCTACGGCTCGCCATGCAGGGTTGTCGACGTGTTCAGCACGTCTACGGCTCGCCATTCAGGGTTGCCGACGTGTTCGGCACATCAACGGCTCGCCATGCACGGTTGTCGACGTGTTCAGCACGTCTACGGCTCGCCATGCAGGGTTGCCGACGTGTTCGGCACATCTACAGCATCGCCATGCAGGGTTGCCGACGTGTTCAGCACGTCTACGGCTCGCCATTCAGGGTTGCCGACGTGTTCGGCACGTCTACGGCTCGCCATGCAGGGTTGCTGACGTATTCGGCACGTCTACGGCTCGCCATGCAGGGTTGCCGACGTGTTCGACACGTCTAAGGCTCGCCATGCAGGGTTGCCGACGTGTTCGGCACGTCTACGGCTCGCCATTCAGGGTTGCCAACGTGTTCGACACGTCTAAGGCTCGCCATGCAGGGTTGTCGACGTGTACGGCACGCTTACAGCATCGCCATGCAGAGTTGCCGACGTGTTCGACACGTCTAAGGCTCGCCATGCAGGGTTGTCGACGTGTTCAGCACGTCTACGGCTCGCCATTCAGGGTTGCCAACGTGTTCGGCAGATCTACAGCATCGCCATGCAGGGTTGCCGACGTGTTCGGCACGTCTACAGCATCGCCATGCAGGGTTGCCGACGTATTCGGCACGTCTACTGCTCGCCATGCAGGGTTGCCGACGTGTTCAGCACGTCTACGGCTCGCCATTCAGGGTTGCCGACGTGTTCGGCACGTCTACGGCTCGCCATGCAGGGTTGCCGACGTGTTCGACACGTCTAAGGCTCGCCATGCAGGGTTGTCGACGTGCTCAGCACGTCTACAGCATCGCCATGCAGGGTTGCCGACGTGTTCGGCACATCAACGGCTCGCCATGCACGGTTGCCGACGTGTTCGGCATCTCTAGGGCTCGCCATGCAGGGTTGCCGACGTGTTCGGCACGTCTACGGCTCGCCATTCAGGGTTGCCAATGTGTTCGACACGTCTAAGGCTCGCCATGCAGGGTTGTCGACGTGTACGGCACGCTTACAGCATCGCCATGCAGAGTTGCCGACGTGTTCGACACGTCTAAGGCTCGCCATGCAGGGTTGTCGACGTGTTCAGCACGTCTACGGCTCGCCATTCAGGGTTGCCAACGTGTTCGGCAGATCTACAGCATCGCCATGCAGGGTTGCCGACGTGTTCGGCACGTCTACAGCATCGCCATGCAGGGTTGCCGAGGTGTTCGGCACGTCTACGACATCGCCAGGCACGCTTGCCGACGTGTTCGGCATCTCTACGGCTCGCCATGCAGGGTTGCCGACGTGTTCGGCACGTCTACGGCTCGCCATGCAGGGTTGTCGACGTGTTCAGCACGTCTACGGCTCGCCATTCAGGGTTGCCGACGTGTTCGGCACATCAACGGCTCGCCATGCACGGTTGTCGACGTGTTCAGCACGTCTACGGCTCGCCATGCAGGGTTGCCGACGTGTTCGGCACATCTACAGCATCGCCATGCAGGGTTGCCGACGTGTTCAGCACGTCTACGGCTCGCCATTCAGGGTTGCCGACGTGTTCGGCACGTCTACGGCTCGCCATGCAGGGTTGCTGACGTATTCGGCACGTCTACGGCTCGCCATGCAGGGTTGCCGACGTGTTCGACACGTCTAAGGCTCGCCATGCAGGGTTGTCGACGTGCTCAGCACGTCTACAGCATCGCCATGCAGGGTTGCCGACGTGTTCGGCACATCAACGGCTCGCCATGCACGGTTGCCGACGTGTTCGGCATCTCTACGGCTCGCCATGCAGGGTTGCAGACGTGTTCGGCACGTCTACGGCTCGCCATTCAGGGTTGCCAACGTGTTCGGCAGATCTACAGCATCGCCATGCAGAGTTGCCGACGTGTTCGACACGTCTAAGGCTCGCCATGCAGGGTTGTCGACGTGTTCAGCACGTCTACGGCTCGCCATTCAGGGTTGCCAACGTGTTCGGCAGATCTACAGCATCGCCATGCAGGGTTGCCGACGTGTTCGGCACGTCTACAGCATCGCCATGCAGGGTTGCCGAGGTGTTCGGCACGTCTACGACATCGCCAGGCACGCTTGCCGACGTGTTCGGCATCTCTACGGCTCGCCATGCAGGGTTGCCGACGTGTTCGGCACGTCTACGGCTCGCCATGCAGGGTTGCTGACGTATTCGACACGTCTACGGCTCGCCATTCAGGGTTGCCGACGTGTTCGGTACGTCTACAGCATCGCCATGCAGGGTTGCCGACGTGATTGACACGTCTACGACATCGCCAGGCACGCTTGCCGACGTGTTCGGCATCTCTACGGCTCGCCATGCAGGGTTGCCGACGTGTTCGGCACATCAACGGCTCGCCATGCACGGTTGTCGACGTGTTCAGCGCGTCTAAGGCTCGCCATGCAGGGTTGCCGACGTGTTCGGCACATCTACAGCATCGCCATGCAGGGTTGCCGACGTGTTCAGCACGTCTACGGCTCGCCATGCAGGGTTGCTGACGTATTCGGCACGTCTACGGCTCGCCATGCAGGGTTGCCGACGTGTTCGACACGTCTAAGGCTCGCCATGCAGGGTTGTCGACGTGCTCAGCACGTCTACAGCATCGCCATGCAGGGTTGCCGACGTGTTCGGCACATCAACGGCTCGCCATGCACGGTTGCCGACGTGTTCGGCATCTCTACGGCTCGCCATGCAGGGTTGCAGACGTGTTCGGCACGTCTACGGCTCGCCATTCAGGGTTGCCAACGTGTTCGGCAGATCTACAGCATCGCCATGCAGAGTTGCCGACGTGTTCGACACGTCTAAGGCTCGCCATGCAGGGTTGTCGACGTGTTCAGCACGTCTACGGCTCGCCATTCAGGGTTGCCAACGTGTTCTTCAGATCTACAGCATCGCCATGCAGGGTTGCCGACGTGTTCGGCACGTCTACAGCATCGCCATGCAGGGTTGCCGAGGTGTTCGGCACGTCTACGACATCGCCAGGCACGCTTGCCGACGTGTTCGGCATCTCTACGGCTCGCCATGCAGGGTTGCCGACGTGTTCGGCACGTCTACGGCTCGCCATGCAGGGTTGCTGACGTATTCGACACGTCTACGGCTCGCCATTCAGGGTTGCCGACGTGTTCGGTACGTCTACAGCATCGCCATGCAGGGTTGCCGACGTGATTGACACGTCTACGATATCGCCAGGCACGCTTGCCGACGTGTTCGGCATCTCTACGGCTCGCCATGCAGGGTTGCCGACGTGTTCGGCACATCAACGGCTCGCCATGCACGGTTGTCGACGTGTTCAGCACGTCTAAGGCTCGCCATGCAGGGTTGCCGACGTGTTCGGCACATCTACAGCATCGCCATGCAGGGTTGCCGACGTGTTCAGCACGTCTACGGCTCGCCATGCAGGGTTGCCGACGTGTTCGGCACATCTACAGCATCGCCATGCAGGGTTGTCGACGTGCTCAGCACGTCTACAGCATCGCCATGCAGGGTTGCCAACGTGTTCGGCAGATCTACAGCATCGCCATGCAGGGTTGCCGACGTGTTCGGCACGTCTACAGCATCGCCATGCAGGGTTGCCGAGGTGTTCGGCACGTCTACGACATCGCCAGGCACGCTTGCCGACGTGTTCGGCATCTCTACGGCTCGCCATGCAGGGTTGCCGACGTGATTGACACGTCTACAGCATCGCCATGCAGGGTTGCCGACGTGTTCGGCACGTCTACGACATCGCCAGGCACGCTTGCAGAGGTGTTCGGCACGTCTACAGCATCGCCATGCAGGGTTGCCGACGTATTCGGCACGTCTACGGCTCGCCATGCAGGGTTGCCGACGTGTCGGCACATCTACAGCATCGCCATGCAGGGTTGCCGACGTGTTCGGTACGTCTACAGCATCGCCATGCAGGGTTGCCGACGTGATTGACACGTCTACGACATCGCCAGGCACGCTTGCAGAGGTGTTCGGCACGTCTACAGCATCGCCATGCAGGGTTGCCGACGTATTCGGCACGTCTACGGCTCGCCATGCAGGGTTGCCGACGTGTCGGCACATCTACAGCATCGCCATGCAGGGTTGCCGACGTGATTGACACGTCTACAGCATCGCCATGCAGGGTTGCCGACGTGAATGACACGTCTACGACATCGCCAGGCACGCTTGCAGAGGTGTTCGGCACGTCTACAGCATCGCCATGCAGGGTTGCTGACGTATTCGACACGTCTACGGCTCGCCATTCAGGGTTGCCGACGTGTTCGGTACGTCTACAGCATCGCCATGCAGGGTTGCCGACGTGATTGACACGTCTACAGCATCGCCATGCAGGGTTGCCGACGTGTTCGGCACGTCTACGACATCGCCAGGCACGCTTGCAGAGGTGTTCGGCACGTCTACAGCATCGCCATGCAGGGTTGCCGACGTATTCGGCACGTCTACGGCTCGCCATGCAGGGTTGCCGACGTGTCGGCACATCTACAGCATCGCCATGCAGGGTTGCCGACGTGTTCGGTACGTCTACAGCATCGCCATGCAGGGTTGCCGACGTGATTGACACGTCTACGACATCGCCAGGCACGCTTGCAGAGGTGTTCGGCACGTCTACAGCATCGCCATGCAGGGTTGCCGACGTATTCGGCACGTCTACGGCTCGCCATGCAGGGTTGCCGACGTGTCGGCACATCTACAGCATCGCCATGCAGGGTTGCCGACGTGTTCGGTACGTCTACAGCATCGCCATGCAGGGTTGCCGACGTGATTGACACGTCTACGACATCGCCAGGCACGCTTGCAGAGGTGTTCGGCACGTCTACAGCATCGCCATGCAGGGTTGCCGACGTATTCGGCACGTCTACGGCTCGCCATGCAGGGTTGCCGACGTGTCGGCACATCTACAGCATCGCCATGCAGGGTTGCCGACGTGATTGACACGTCTACAGCATCGCCATGCAGGGTTGCCGACGTATTCGGCACGTCTACGGCTCGCCATGCAGGGTTGCCGACGTGTCGGCACATCTACAGCATCGCCATGCAGGGTTGTTGACGTGTTCAGCACGTCTACGGCTCGCCATTCAGGGTTGCCGACGTGTTCGGCACATCAACGGCTCGCCATGCACGGTTGTCGACGTTTTCAGCACGTCTACGGCTCGCCATGCAGGGTTGCCGACGTGTTCGGCACATCTACAGCATCGCCATGCAGGGTTGCCGACGTGTTCAGCACGTCTACGGCTCGCCATTCAGGGTTGCCGACGTGTTCGGCACGTCTACGGCTCGCCATGCAGGGTTGCTGACGTATTCGGCACGTCTACGGCTCGCCATGCAGGGTTGCCGACGTGTTCGGCATCTCTACGGCTCGCCATGCAGGGTTGCCGACGTGTTCGGCACGTCTACGGCTCGCCATGCAGGGTTGCCGACGTGTTCGGCATCTCTACGGCTCGCCATGCAGGGTTGCCGACGTGTTCGGCACATCAACGGCTCGCCATGCAGGGTTGTCGACGTGTTCAGCACGTCTACGGCTCGCCATGCAGGGTTGCCGACGTGTTCGGCACATCTACAGCATCGCCATGCAGGGTTGCCGACGTGTTCAGCACGTCTACGGCTCGCCATTCAGGGTTGCCGACGTGTTCGGCACGTCTACGGCTCGCCATGCAGGGTTGCTGACGTATTCGGCACGTCTACGGCTCGCCATGCAGGGTTGCCGACGTGTTCGACACGTCTAAGGCTCGCCATGCAGGGTTGTCGACGTGCTCAGCACGTCTACAGCATCGCCATGCAGGGTTGCCGACGTGATTGACACGTCTACAGCATCGCCATGCAGGGTTGCCGACGTGTTCGGCACGTCTACTACATCGCCAGGCACGCTTGCCGAGGTGTTCGGCACGTCTACAGCATCGCCATGCAGGGTTGCCGACGTATTCGGCACGTCTACTGCTCGCCATGCAGGGTTGCCGACGTGTTCAGCACGTCTACGGCTCGCCATGCAGGGTTGCCGACGTGTTCGACACGTCTAAGGCTCGCCATGCAGGGTTGCTGACGTATTCGGCACGTCTACAGCATCGCCATGCAGGGTTGCCGACGTGTTCGGCACATCAACGGCTCGCCATGCACGGTTGCCGACGTGTTCGGCATCTCTACGGCTCGCCATGCAGGGTTGCCGACGTGTTCGGCACGTCTACGGCTCGCCATTCAGGGTTGCCAACGTGTTCGACACGTCTAAGGCTCGCCATCAGGGTTGTCGACGTGTACGGCACGCTTACAGCATCGCCATGCAGAGTTGCCGACGTGTTCGGCATCTCTACGGCTCGCTATTCAGGGTTGCCGACGTGTTCGGCACGTCTACGGCTCGCCATGCAGGGTTGCTGACGTATTCGGCACGTCTACGGCTCGCCATGCAGGGTTGCCGACGTGTTCGACACGTCTAAGGCTCGCCATGCAGGGTTGTCGACGTGCTCAGCACGTCTACAGCATCGCCATGCAGGGTTGCCGACGTGTTCGGCACATCAACGGCTCGCCATGCACGGTTGCCGACGTGTTCGGCATCTCTACGGCTCGCCATGCACGGTTGTCGACGTGTTCAGCACGTCTACGGCTCGCCATGCAGGGTTGCCGACGTGTTCGGCACATCTACAGCATCGCCATGCAGGGTTGCCGACGTGTTCAGCACGTCTACGGCTCGCCATGCAGGGTTGCCGACGTGTTCGACACGTCTAAGGCTCGCCATGCAGGGTTGTCGACGTGCTCAGCACGTCTACAGCATCGCCATGCAGGGTTGCCGACGTGTTCGGCACATCAACGGCTCGCCATGCACGGTTGCCGACGTGTTCGGCATCTCTACGGCTCGCCATGCAGGGTTGCCGACGTGTTCGGCACGTCTACGGCTCGCCATTCAGGGTTGCCAACGTGTTCGACACGTCTAAGGCTCGCCATGCAGGGTTGCCGACGTGTTCGGCACATCTACAGCATCGCCATGCAGGGTTGCCGACGTGTTCAGCACGTCTACGGCTCGCCATGCAGGGTTGCCGACGTGTTCGACACGTCTAAGGCTCGCCATGCAGGGTTGTCGACGTGCTCAGCACGTCTACAGCATCGCCATGCAGGGTTGCCGACGTGTTCGGCACATCAACGGCTCGCCATGCACGGTTGCCGACGTGTTCGGCATCTCTACGGCTCGCCATGCAGGGTTGCCGACGTGTTCGGCACGTCTACGGCTCGCCATTCAGGGTTGCCAACGTGTTCGACACGTCTAAGGCTCGCCATGCAGGGTTGTCGACGTGTACGGCACGCTTACAGCATCGCCATGCAGAGTTGCCGACGTGTTCGGCATCTCTACGGCTCGCCATTCAGGGTTGCCGACGTGTTCGGCACGTCTACGGCTCGCCATGCAGGGTTGCTGAGGTATTCGGCACGTCTACGGCTCGCCATGCAGGGTTGCCGACGTGTTCGACACGTCTAAGGCTCGCCATGCAGGGTTGTCGACGTGCTCAGCACGTCTACAGCATCGCCATGCAGGGTTGCCGACGTGTTCGGCACATCAACGGCTCGCCATGCACGGTTGCCGACGTGTTCGGCATCTCTACGGCTCGCCATGCACGGTTGTCGACGTGCTCAGCACGTCTACGGCTCGCCATGCAGGGTTGCCGACGTGTTCGGCACATCTACAGCATCGCCATGCAGGGTTTCCGACGTGTTCGACACGTCTAAGGCTCGCCATGCAGGGTTGTCGACGTGCTCAGCACGTCTACAGCATCGCCATGCAGGGTTGCCGACGTGTTCGGCACATCAACGGCTCGCCATGCACGGTTGCCGACGTGTTCGGCATCTCTACGGCTCGCCATGCAGGGTTGCCGACGTGTTCGGCACGTCTACGGCTCGCCATTCAGGGTTGCCAACGTGTTCGACACGTCTAAGGCTCGCCATGCAGGGTTGTCGACGTGTACGGCACGCTTACAGCATCGCCATGCAGAGTTGCCGACGTGTTCGGCATCTCTACGGCTCGCCATTCAGGGTTGCCGACGTGTTCGGCACGTCTACGGCTCGCCATGCAGGGTTGCTGAGGTATTCGGCACGTCTACGGCTCGCCATGCAGGGTTGCCGACGTGTTCGACACGTCTAAGGCTCGCCATGCAGGGTTGTCGACGTGCTCAGCACGTCTACAGCATCGCCATGCAGGGTTGCCGACGTGTTCGGCACATCAACGGCTCGCCATGCACGGTTGCCGACGTGTTCGGCATCTCTACGGCTCGCCATGCACGGTTGTCGACGTGTTCAGCACGTCTACGGCTCGCCATGCAGGGTTGCCGACGTGTTCGGCACATCTACAGCATCGCCATGCAGGGTTGCCGACGTGTTCAGCACGTCTACGGCTCGCCATTCAGGGTTGCCGACGTGTTCGACACGTCTAAGGCTCGCCATGCACGGTTGTCGACGTGTTCGGCACATCAACGGCTCGCCATGCACGGTTGTCGACGTGTTCGGCACATCAACGGCTCGCCATGCACGGTTGCCGACGTGTTCGGCATCTCTACGGCTCGCCATGCACGGTTGTCGACGTGTTCAGCACGTCTACGGCTCGCCATGCAGGGTTGCCGACGTGTTCGGCACATCTACAGCATCGCCATGCAGGGTTGCCGACGTGTTCAGCACGTCTACGGCTCGCCATGCAGGGTTGCCGACGTGTTCGACACGTCTAAGGCTCGCCATCAGGGTTGTCGACGTGTACGGCACGCTTACAGCATCGCCATGCAGAGTTGCCGACGTGTTCGGCATCTCTACGGCTCGCTATTCAGGGTTGCCGACGTGTTCGGCACGTCTACGGCTCGCCATGCAGGGTTGCTGACGTATTCGGCACGTCTACGGCTCGCCATGCAGGGTTGCCGACGTGTTCGACACGTCTAAGGCTCGCCATGCAGGGTTGTCGACGTGCTCAGCACGTCTACAGCATCGCCATGCAGGGTTGCCGACGTGTTCGGCACATCAACGGCTCGCCATGCACGGTTGCCGACGTGTTCGGCATCTCTACGGCTCGCCATGCACGGTTGTCGACGTGTTCAGCACGTCTACGGCTCGCCATGCAGGGTTGCCGACGTGTTCGGCACATCTACAGCATCGCCATGCAGGGTTGCCGACGTGTTCAGCACGTCTACGGCTCGCCATGCAGGGTTGCCGACGTGTTCGACACGTCTAAGGCTCGCCATGCAGGGTTGTCGACGTGCTCAGCATGTCTACAGCATCGCCATGCAGGGTTGCCGACGTGTTCGGCACATCAACGGCTCGCCATGCACGGTTGCCGACGTGTTCGGCATCTCTACGGCTCGCCATGCAGGGTTGCCGACGTGTTCGGCACGTCTACGGCTCGCCATTCAGGGTTGCCAACGTGTTCGACACGTCTAAGGCTCGCCATGCAGGGTTGTCGACGTGTACGGCACGCTTACAGCATCGCCATGCAGAGTTGCCGACGTGTTCGGCATCTCTACGGCTCGCCATTCAGGGTTGCCGACGTGTTCGGCACGTCTACGGCTCGCCATGCAGGGTTGCTGACGTATTCGGCACGTCTACGGCTCGCCATGCAGGGTTGCCGACGTGTTCGACACGTCTAAGGCTCGCCATGCAGGGTTGTCGACGTGCTCAGCACGTCTACAGCATCGCCATGCAGGGTTGCCGACGTGTTCGGCACATCAACGGCTCGCCATGCACGGTTGCCGACGTGTTCGGCATCTCTACGGCTCGCCATGCACGGTTGTCGACGTGTTCAGCACGTCTACGGCTCGCCATGCAGGGTTGCCGACGTGTTCGGCACATCTACAGCATCGCCATGCAGGGTTGCCGACGTGTTCAGCACGTCTACGGCTCGCCATTCAGGGTTGCCGACGTGTTCGGCACATCAACGGCTCGCCATGCACGGTTGTCGACGTGTTCAGCACGTCTACGGCTCGCCATGCAGGGTTGCCGACGTGTTCGGCACATCAACGGCTCGCCATGCACGGTTGTCGACGTGTTCAGCACGTCTACGGCTCGCCATGCAGGGTTGCTGACGTATTCGACACGTCTACGGCTCGCCATTCACGGTTGCCGACGTGTTCGGTACGTCTACAGCATCGCCATGCAGGGTTGCCGACGTGATTGACACGTCTACGACATCGCCAGGCACGCTTGCCGACGTGATCGGCATTTCTACGGCTCGCCATGCAGGGTTGCCGACGTGTTCGGCACGTCTACGGCTCGCCATGCAGGGTTGTCGACGTGTTCAGCACGTCTACGGCTCGCCATTCAGGGTTGCCGACGTGTTCGGCACATCAACGGCTCGCCATGCACGGTTGTCGACGTGTTCAGCACGTCTACGGCTCGCCATGCAGGGTTGCCGACGTGTTCGGCACATCTACAGCATCGCCATGCAGGGTTGCCGACGTGTTCAGCACGTCTACGGCTCGCCATTCAGGGTTGCCGACGTGTTCGGCACGTCTACGGCTCGCCATGCAGGGTTGCTGACGTATTCGGCACGTCTACGGCTCGCCATGCAGGGTTGCCGACGTGTTCGACACGTCTAAGGCTCGCCATGCAGGGTTGTCGACGTGCTCAGCACGTCTACAGCATCGCCATGCAGGGTTGCCAACGTGTTCGGCAGATCTACAGCATCGCCATGCAGGGTTGCCGACGTGTTCGGCACGTCTACAGCATCGCCATGCAGGGTTGCCGAGGTGTTCGGCACGTCTACGACATCGCCAGGCACGCTTGCCGACGTGTTCGGCATCTCTACGGCTCGCCATTCAGGGTTGCCGACGTGTTCGGCACGTCTACGGCTCGCCATGCAGGGTTGCTGACGTATTCGGCACGTCTACGGCTCGCCATGCAGGGTTGCCGACGTGTTCGACACGTCTAAGGCTCGCCATGCAGGGTTGTCGACGTGCTCAGCACGTCTACAGCATCGCCATGCAGGGTTGCCGACGTGTTCGGCACATCAACGGCTCGCCATGCACGGTTGCCGACGTGTTCGGCATCTCTACGGCTCGCCATGCACGGTTGTCGACGTGTTCAGCACGTCTACGGCTCGCCATGCAGGGTGGCCGACGTGTTCGGCACATCTACAGCATCGCCATGCAGGGTTGCCGACGTGTTCAGCACGTCTACGGCTCGCCATGCAGGGTTGCCGACGTGTTCGACACGTCTAAGGCTCGCCATGCAGGGTTGTCGACGTGCTCAGCACGTCTACAGCATCGCCATGCAGGGTTGCCGACGTGTTCGGCACATCAACGGCTCGCCATGCACGGTTGCCGACGTGTTCGGCATCTCTACGGCTCGCTATTCAGGGTTGCCGACGTGTTCGGCACGTCTACGGCTCGCCATGCAGGGTTGCTGACGTATTCGGCACGTCTACGGCTCGCCATGCAGGGTTGCCGACGTGTTCGACACGTCTAAGGCTCGCCATGCAGGGTTGTCGACGTGCTCAGCACGTCTACAGCATCGCCATGCAGGGTTGCCGACGTGTTCGGCACATCAACGGCTCGCCATGCACGGTTGCCGACGTGTTCGGCATCTCTACGGCTCGCCATGCACGGTTGTCGACGTGTTCAGCACGTCTACGGCTCGCCATGCAGGGTTGCCGACGTGTTCGGCACATCTACAGCATCGCCATGCAGGGTTGCCGACGTGTTCAGCACGTCTACGGCTCGCCATGCAGGGTTGCCGACGTGTTCGACACGTCTAAGGCTCGCCATGCAGGGTTGTCGACGTGCTCAGCACGTCTACAGCATCGCCATGCAGGGTTGCCGACGTGTTCGGCACATCAACGGCTCGCCATGCACGGTTGCCGACGTGTTCGGCATCTCTACGGCTCGCCATGCAGGGTTGCCGACGTGTTCGGCACGTCTACGGCTCGCCATTCAGGGTTGCCAACGTGTTCGACACGTCTAAGGCTCGCCATGCAGGGTTGTCGACGTGTACGGCACGCTTACAGCATCGCCATGCAGAGTTGCCGACGTGTTCGGCATCTCTACGGCTCGCCATTCAGGGTTGCCGACGTGTTCGGCACGTCTACGGCTCGCCATGCAGGGTTGCTGAGGTATTCGGCACGTCTACGGCTCGCCATGCAGGGTTGCCGACGTGTTCGACACGTCTAAGGCTCGCCATGCAGGGTTGTCGACGTGCTCAGCACGTCTACAGCATCGCCATGCAGGGTTGCCGACGTGTTCGGCACATCAACGGCTCGCCATGCACGGTTGCCGACGTGTTCGGCATCTCTACGGCTCGCCATGCACGGTTGTCGACGTGTTCAGCACGTCTACGGCTCGCCATGCAGGGTTGCCGACGTGTTCGGCACATCTACAGCATCGCCATGCAGGGTTGCCGACGTGTTCGACACGTCTAAGGCTCGCCATGCAGGGTTGTCGACGTGCTCAGCACGTCTACAGCATCGCCATGCAGGGTTGCCGACGTGTTCGGCACATCAACGGCTCGCCATGCACGGTTGCCGACGTGTTCGGCATCTCTACGGCTCGCCATGCAGGGTTGCCGACGTGTTCGGCACGTCTACGGCTCGCCATTCAGGGTTGCCAACGTGTTCGACACGTCTAAGGCTCGCCATGCAGGGTTGTCGACGTGTACGGCACGCTTACAGCATCGCCATGCAGAGTTGCCGACGTGTTCGGCATCTCTACGGCTCGCCATTCAGGGTTGCCGACGTGTTCGGCACGTCTACGGCTCGCCATGCAGGGTTGCTGAGGTATTCGGCACGTCTACGGCTCGCCATGCAGGGTTGCCGACGTGTTCGACACGTCTAAGGCTCGCCATGCAGGGTTGTCGACGTGCTCAGCACGTCTACAGCATCGCCATGCAGGGTTGCCGACGTGTTCGGCACATCAACGGCTCGCCATGCACGGTTGCCGACGTGTTCGGCATCTCTACGGCTCGCCATGCACGGTTGTCGACGTGTTCAGCACGTCTACGGCTCGCCATGCAGGGTTGCCGACGTGTTCGGCACATCTACAGCATCGCCATGCAGGGTTGCCGACGTGTTCAGCACGTCTACGGCTCGCCATTCAGGGTTGCCGACGTGTTCGACACGTCTAAGGCTCGCCATGCACGGTTGTCGACGTGTTCGGCACATCAACGGCTCGCCATGCACGGTTGTCGACGTGTTCGGCACATCAACGGCTCGCCATGCACGGTTGCCGACGTGTTCGGCATCTCTACGGCTCGCCATGCACGGTTGTCGACGTGTTCAGCACGTCTACGGCTCGCCATGCAGGGTTGCCGACGTGTTCGGCACATCTACAGCATCGCCATGCAGGGTTGCCGACGTGTTCAGCACGTCTACGGCTCGCCATGCAGGGTTGCCGACGTGTTCGACACGTCTAAGGCTCGCCATCAGGGTTGTCGACGTGTACGGCACGCTTACAGCATCGCCATGCAGAGTTGCCGACGTGTTCGGCATCTCTACGGCTCGCTATTCAGGGTTGCCGACGTGTTCGGCACGTCTACGGCTCGCCATGCAGGGTTGCTGACGTATTCGGCACGTCTACGGCTCGCCATGCAGGGTTGCCGACGTGTTCGACACGTCTAAGGCTCGCCATGCAGGGTTGTCGACGTGCTCAGCACGTCTACAGCATCGCCATGCAGGGTTGCCGACGTGTTCGGCACATCAACGGCTCGCCATGCACGGTTGCCGACGTGTTCGGCATCTCTACGGCTCGCCATGCACGGTTGTCGACGTGTTCAGCACGTCTACGGCTCGCCATGCAGGGTTGCCGACGTGTTCGGCACATCTACAGCATCGCCATGCAGGGTTGCCGACGTGTTCAGCACGTCTACGGCTCGCCATGCAGGGTTGCCGACGTGTTCGACACGTCTAAGGCTCGCCATGCAGGGTTGTCGACGTGCTCAGCATGTCTACAGCATCGCCATGCAGGGTTGCCGACGTGTTCGGCACATCAACGGCTCGCCATGCACGGTTGCCGACGTGTTCGGCATCTCTACGGCTCGCCATGCAGGGTTGCCGACGTGTTCGGCACGTCTACGGCTCGCCATTCAGGGTTGCCAACGTGTTCGACACGTCTAAGGCTCGCCATGCAGGGTTGTCGACGTGTACGGCACGCTTACAGCATCGCCATGCAGAGTTGCCGACGTGTTCGGCATCTCTACGGCTCGCCATTCAGGGTTGCCGACGTGTTCGGCACGTCTACGGCTCGCCATGCAGGGTTGCTGACGTATTCGGCACGTCTACGGCTCGCCATGCAGGGTTGCCGACGTGTTCGACACGTCTAAGGCTCGCCATGCAGGGTTGTCGACGTGCTCAGCACGTCTACAGCATCGCCATGCAGGGTTGCCGACGTGTTCGGCACATCAACGGCTCGCCATGCACGGTTGCCGACGTGTTCGGCATCTCTACGGCTCGCCATGCACGGTTGTCGACGTGTTCAGCACGTCTACGGCTCGCCATGCAGGGTTGCCGACGTGTTCGGCACATCTACAGCATCGCCATGCAGGGTTGCCGACGTGTTCAGCACGTCTACGGCTCGCCATTCAGGGTTGCCGACGTGTTCGGCACATCAACGGCTCGCCATGCACGGTTGTCGACGTGTTCAGCACGTCTACGGCTCGCCATGCAGGGTTGCCGACGTGTTCGGCACATCAACGGCTCGCCATGCACGGTTGTCGACGTGTTCAGCACGTCTACGGCTCGCCATGCAGGGTTGCTGACGTATTCGACACGTCTACGGCTCGCCATTCACGGTTGCCGACGTGTTCGGTACGTCTACAGCATCGCCATGCAGGGTTGCCGACGTGATTGACACGTCTACGACATCGCCAGGCACGCTTGCCGACGTGATCGGCATTTCTACGGCTCGCCATGCAGGGTTGCCGACGTGTTCGGCACGTCTACGGCTCGCCATGCAGGGTTGTCGACGTGTTCAGCACGTCTACGGCTCGCCATTCAGGGTTGCCGACGTGTTCGGCACATCAACGGCTCGCCATGCACGGTTGTCGACGTGTTCAGCACGTCTACGGCTCGCCATGCAGGGTTGCCGACGTGTTCGGCACATCTACAGCATCGCCATGCAGGGTTGCCGACGTGTTCAGCACGTCTACGGCTCGCCATTCAGGGTTGCCGACGTGTTCGGCACGTCTACGGCTCGCCATGCAGGGTTGCTGACGTATTCGGCACGTCTACGGCTCGCCATGCAGGGTTGCCGACGTGTTCGACACGTCTAAGGCTCGCCATGCAGGGTTGTCGACGTGCTCAGCACGTCTACAGCATCGCCATGCAGGGTTGCCAACGTGTTCGGCAGATCTACAGCATCGCCATGCAGGGTTGCCGACGTGTTCGGCACGTCTACAGCATCGCCATGCAGGGTTGCCGAGGTGTTCGGCACGTCTACGACATCGCCAGGCACGCTTGCCGACGTGTTCGGCATCTCTACGGCTCGCCATTCAGGGTTGCCGACGTGTTCGGCACGTCTACGGCTCGCCATGCAGGGTTGCTGACGTATTCGGCACGTCTACGGCTCGCCATGCAGGGTTGCCGACGTGTTCGACACGTCTAAGGCTCGCCATGCAGGGTTGTCGACGTGCTCAGCACGTCTACAGCATCGCCATGCAGGGTTGCCGACGTGTTCGGCACATCAACGGCTCGCCATGCACGGTTGTCGACGTGTTCAGCACGTCTACGGCTCGCCATGCAGGGTTGCCGACGTGTTCGGCACATCTACAGCATCGCCATGCAGGGTTGCCGACGTGTTCAGCACGTCTACGGCTCGCCATTCAGGGTTGCCGACGTGTTCGGCACGTCTACGGCTCGCCATGCAGGGTTGCTGACGTATTCGGCACGTCTACGGCTCGCCATGCAGGGTTGCCGACGTGTTCGACACGTCTAAGGCTCGCCATGCAGGGTTGTCGACGTGCTCAGCACGTCTACAGCATCGCCATGCAGGGTTGCCAACGTGTTCGGCAGATCTACAGCATCGCCATGCAGGGTTGCCGACGTGTTCAGCACGTCTACGGCTCGCCATTCAGGGTTGCCGACGTGTTCGGCACGTCTACGGCTCGCCATGCAGGGTTGCTGACGTATTCGGCACGTCTACGGCTCGCCATGCAGGGTTGCCGACGTGTTCGACACGTCTAAGGCTCGCCATTCAGGGTTGCCAACGTGTTCGGCAGATCTACAGCATCGCCATGCAGAGTTGCCGACGTGTTCGACACGTCTAAGGCTCGCCATGCAGGGTTGTCGACGTGTTCAGCACGTCTACGGCTCGCCATTCAGGGTTGCCAACGTGTTCGGCAGATCTACAGCATCGCCATGCAGGGTTGCCGACGTGTTCGGCACATCAACGGCTCGCCATGCACGGTTGCCGACGTGTTCGGCACGTCTACGGCTCGCCATGCAGGGTTGCCGACGTGTTCGGCACATCTACAGCATCGCCATGCAGGGTTGCCGACGTGTTCGACACGTCTAAGGCTCGCCATGCAGGGTTGTCGACGTGCTCAGCACGTCTACAGCATCGCCATGCAGGGTTGCCGACGTGTTCGGCACATCAACGGCTCGCCATGCACGGCTGCCGACGTGTTCGGCATCTCTACGGCTCGCCATGCAGGGTTGCCGACGTGTTCGGCACGTCTACGGCTCGCCATTCAGGGTTGCCAACGTGTTCGGCAGATCTACAGCATCGCCATGCAGAGTTGCCGACGTGTTCGACACGTCTAAGGCTCGCCATGCAGGGTTGTCGACGTGTTCAGCACGTCTACGGCTCGCCATTCAGGGTTGCCAACGTGTTCGGCAGATCTACAGCATCGCCATGCAGGGTTGCCGACGTGTTCGGCACATCAACGGCTCGCCATGCACGGTTGTCGACGTGTTCAGCACGTCTACGGCTCGCCATGCAGGGTTGCCGAGGTGTTCGGCACGTCTACGACATCGCCAGGCACGCTTGCCGACGTGTTCGGCATCTCTACGGCTCGCCATGCAGGGTTGCCGACGTGTTCGGCACGTCTACGACATCGCCAGGCACGCTTGCCGACGTGTTCGGCATCTCTACGGCTCGCCATGCAGGGTTGCCGACGTGTTCGGCACATCAACGGCTCGCCATGCACGGTTGTCGACGTGTTCAGCACGTCTACGGCTCGCCATGCAGGGTTGCCGACGTGTTCGGCACATCTACAGCATCGCCATGCAGGGTTGCCGACGTGTTCAGCACGTCTACGGCTCGCCATTCAGGGTTGCCGACGTGTTCGGCACGTCTAGGCTCGCCATGCAGGGTTGCTGACGTATTCGGCACGTCTACGGCTCGCCATGCAGGGTTGCCGACGTGTTCGACACGTCTAAGGCTCGCCATGCAGGGTTGTCGACGTGCTCAGCACGTCTACAGCATCGCCATGCAGGGTTGCCGACGTGTTCGGCACGTCTACAGCATCGCCATGCAGGGTTGCCGAGGTGTTCGGCACGTCTACGACATCGCCAGGCACGCTTGCCGACGTGTTCGGCATCTCTACGGCTCGCCATGCAGGGTTGCCGACGTGTTCGGCACGTCTACGGCTCGCCATGCAGGGTTGTCGACGTGCTCAGCACGTCTACAGCATCGCCATGCAGGGTTGCCGACGTGTTCGGCACATCAACGGCTCGCCATGCACGGCTGCCGACGTGTTCGGCATCTCTACGGCTCGCCATGCAGGGTTGCCGACGTGTTCGGCACGTCTACGGCTCGCCATTCAGGGTTGCCAACGTGTTCGGCAGATCTACAGCATCGCCATGCAGAGTTGCCGACGTGTTCGACACGTCTAAGGCTCGCCATGCAGGGTTGTCGACGTGTTCAGCACGTCTACGGCTCGCCATTCAGGGTTGCCAACGTGTTCGGCAGATCTACAGCATCGCCATGCAGGGTTGCCGACGTGTTCGGCACATCAACGGCTCGCCATGCACGGTTGTCGACGTGTTCAGCACGTCTACGGCTCGCCATGCAGGGTTGCCGAGGTGTTCGGCACGTCTACGACATCGCCAGGCACGCTTGCCGACGTGTTCGGCATCTCTACGGCTCGCCATGCAGGGTTGCCGACGTGTTCGGCACGTCTACGACATCGCCAGGCACGCTTGCCGACGTGTTCGGCATCTCTACGGCTCGCCATGCAGGGTTGCCGACGTGTTCGGCACATCAACGGCTCGCCATGCACGGTTGTCGACGTGTTCAGCACGTCTACGGCTCGCCATGCAGGGTTGCCGACGTGTTCGGCACATCTACAGCATCGCCATGCAGGGTTGCCGACGTGTTCAGCACGTCTACGGCTCGCCATTCAGGGTTGCCGACGTGTTCGGCACGTCTACGGCTCGCCATGCAGGGTTGCTGACGTATTCGGCACGTCTACGGCTCGCCATGCAGGGTTGCCGACGTGTTCGACACGTCTAAGGCTCGCCATGCAGGGTTGTCGACGTGCTCAGCACGTCTACAGCATCGCCATGCAGGGTTGCCGACGTGTTCGGCACGTCTACAGCATCGCCATGCAGGGTTGCCGAGGTGTTCGGCACGTCTACGACATCGCCAGGCACGCTTGCCGACGTGTTCGGCATCTCTACGGCTCGCCATGCAGGGTTGCCGACGTGTTCGGCACGTCTACGGCTCGCCATGCAGGGTTGCTGACGTATTCGACACGTCTACGGCTCGCCATTCAGGGTTGCCGACGTGTTCGGTACGTCTACAGCATCGCCATGCAGGGTTGCCGACGTGATTGACACGTCTACGACATCGCCAGGCACGCTTGCCGACGTGTTCGGCATCTCTACGGCTCGCCATGCAGGGTTGCTGAGGTATTCGGCACGTCTACAGCATCGCCATGCAGGGTTGCCAACGTGTTCGGCAGATCTACAGCATCGCCATGCAGGGTTGCCGACGTGTTCAGCACGTCTACGGCTCGCCATTCAGGGTTGCCGACGTGTTCGGCACGTCTACGGCTCGCCATGCAGGGTTGCTGACGTATTCGGCACGTCTACGGCTCGCCATGCAGGGTTGCTGACGTATTCGGCACGTCTACAGCATCGCCATGCAGGGTTGCCGACGTGTTCGGCACGTCTACAGCATCGCCATGCAGGGTTGCCGAGGTGTTCGGCACGTCTACGACATCGCCAGGCACGCTTGCCGACGTGTTCGGCATCTCTACGGCTCGCCATGCAGGGTTGCCGACGTGTTCGGCACGTCTACGGCTCGCCATGCAGGGTTGCTGACGTATTCGACACGTCTACGGCTCGCCATTCAGGGTTGCCGACGTGTTCGGTACGTCTACAGCATCGCCATGCAGGGTTGCCGACGTGATTGACACGTCTACGACATCGCCAGGCACGCTTGCCGACGTGTTCGGCATCTCTACGGCTCGCCATGCAGGGTTGCCGACGTGTTCGGCACATCAACGGCTCGCCATGCACGGTTGTCGACGTGTTCAGCACGTCTACGGCTCGCCATGCAGGGTTGCCGACGTGTTCGGCACATCTACAGCATCGCCATGCAGGGTTGCCGACGTGTTCAGCACGTCTACGGCTCGCCATTCAGGGTTGCCGACGTGTTCGGCACGTCTACGGCTCGCCATGCAGGGTTGCTGACGTATTCGGCACGTCTACGGCTCGCCATGCAGGGTTGCCGACGTGTTCGACACGTCTAAGGCTCGCCATGCAGGGTTGTCGACGTGCTCAGCACGTCTACAGCATCGCCATGCAGGGTTGCCAACGTGTTCGGCAGATCTACAGCATCGCCATGCAGGGTTGCCGACGTGTTCGGCACGTCTACAGCATCGCCATGCAGGGTTGCCGAGGTGTTCGGCACGTCTACGACATCGCCAGGCACGCTTGCCGACGTGTTCGGCATCTCTACGGCTCGCCATGCAGGGTTGCCGACGTGTTCGGCACGTCTACGGCTCGCCATGCAGGGTTGCTGACGTATTCGACACGTCTACGGCTCGCCATGCAGGGTTGTCGACGTGTTCAGCACGTCTACGGCTCGCCATTCAGGGTTGCCAACGTGTTCGGCAGATCTACAGCATCGCCATGCAGGGTTGCCGACGTGTTCGGCACATCAACGGCTCGCCATGCACGGTTGTCGACGTGTTCAGCACGTCTAAGGCTCGCCATGCAGGGTTGTCGACGTGTTCAGCACGTCTACGGCTCGCCATTCAGGGTTGCCAACGTGTTCGGCAGATCTACAGCATCGCCATGCAGGGTTGCCGACGTGTTCGGCACATCAACGGCTCGCCATGCACGGTTGTCGACGTGTTCAGCACGTCTAAGGCTCGCCATGCAGGGTTGTCGACGTGTTCAGCACGTCTACGGCTCGCCATTCAGGGTTGCCAACGTGTTCGGCAGATCTACAGCATCGCCATGCAGGGTTGCCGACGTGTTCGGCACATCAACGGCTCGCCATGCACGGTTGCCGACGTGTTCGGCACGTCTACGGCTCGCCATGCAGGGTTGCCGACGTGTTCGGCACATCTACAGCATCGCCATGCAGGGTTGCCGACGTGTTCGACACGTCTAAGGCTCGCCATGCAGGGTTGTCGACGTGCTCAGCACGTCTACAGCATCGCCATGCAGGGTTGCCGACGTGTTCGGCACATCAACGGCTCGCCATTCAGGGTTGCCAACGTGTTCGGCAGATCTACAGCATCGCCATGCAGAGTTGCCGAGGTGTTCGGCACGTCTACGACATCGCCAGGCACGCTTGCCGACGTGTTCGGCATCTCTACGGCTCGCCATGCAGGGTTGCCGACGTGTTCGGCACGTCTACGGCTCGCCATGCAGGGTTGCTGACGTATTCGACACGTCTACGGCTCGCCATTCAGGGTTGCCGACGTGTTCGGTACGTCTACAGCATCGCCATGCAGGGTTGCCGACGTGATTGGCACGTCTACGACATCGCCAGGCACGCTTGCCGACGTGTTCGGCATCTCTACGGCTCGCCATGCAGGGTTGCCGACGTGTTCGGCACATCAACGGCTCGCCATGCACGGTTGTCGACGTGTTCAGCACGTCTACGGCTCGCCATGCAGGGTTGCCGACGTGTTCGGCACATCTACAGCATCGCCATGCAGGGTTGCCGACGTGTTCAGCACGTCTACGGCTCGCCATTCAGGGTTGCCGACGTGTTCGGCACGTCTACGGCTCGCCATGCAGGGTTGCTGACGTATTCGGCACGTCTACGGCTCGCCATGCAGGGTTGCCGACGTGTTCGACACGTCTAAGGCTCGCCATGCAGGGTTGTCGACGTGCTCAGCACGTCTACAGCATCGCCATGCAGGGTTGCCAACGTGTTCGGCAGATCTACAGCATCGCCATGCAGGGTTGCCGACGTGTTCGGCACGTCTACAGCATCGCCATGCAGGGTTGCCGAGGTGTTCGGCACGTCTACGACATCGCCAGGCACGCTTGCCGACGTGTTCGGCATCTCTACGGCTCGCCATGCAGGGTTGCCGACGTGTTCGGCACGTCTACGGCTCGCCATGCAGGGTTGCTGACGTATTCGACACGTCTACGGCTCGCCATGCAGGGTTGTCGACGTGTTCAGCACGTCTACGGCTCGCCATTCAGGGTTGCCAACGTGTTCGGCAGATCTACAGCATCGCCATGCAGGGTTGCCGACGTGTTCGGCACATCAACGGCTCGCCATGCACGGTTGTCGACGTGTTCAGCACGTCTAAGGCTCGCCATGCAGGGTTGTCGACGTGTTCAGCACGTCTACGGCTCGCCATTCAGGGTTGCCAACGTGTTCGGCAGATCTACAGCATCGCCATGCAGGGTTGCCGACGTGTTCGGCACATCAACGGCTCGCCATGCACGGTTGTCGACGTGTTCAGCACGTCTAAGGCTCGCCATGCAGGGTTGTCGACGTGTTCAGCACGTCTACGGCTCGCCATTCAGGGTTGCCAACGTGTTCGGCAGATCTACAGCATCGCCATGCAGGGTTGCCGACGTGTTCGGCACATCAACGGCTCGCCATGCACGGTTGCCGACGTGTTCGGCACGTCTACGGCTCGCCATGCAGGGTTGCCGACGTGTTCGGCACATCTACAGCATCGCCATGCAGGGTTGCCGACGTGTTCGACACGTCTAAGGCTCGCCATGCAGGGTTGTCGACGTGCTCAGCACGTCTAC
Source organism: Heligmosomoides polygyrus bakeri (assembly GCA_947359475.1). NCBI lineage: Eukaryota > Metazoa > Nematoda > Chromadorea > Rhabditida > Heligmosomidae > Heligmosomoides > Heligmosomoides polygyrus. The sequence continues at coordinate 78,084,407 of OX375867.1, forward strand.
AGCATCGCCATGCAGGGTTGCCGACGTGTTCGGCACATCAACGGCTCGCCATGCACGGTTGCCAACGTGTTCGGCAGATCTACAGCATCGCCATGCAGAGTTGCCGACGTGTTCGACACGTCTAAGGCTCGCCATGCAGGGTTGTCGACGTGTTCAGCACGTCTACGGCTCGCCATTCAGGGTTGCCAACGTGTTCGGCAGATCTACAGCATCGCCATGCAGGGTTGCCGACGTGTTCGGCACATCAACGGCTCGCCATGCACGGTTGTCGACGTGTTCAGCACGTCTACGGCTCGCCATGCAGGGTTGCCGAGGTGTTCGGCACGTCTACGACATCGCCAGGCACGCTTGCCGACGTGTTCGGCATCTCTACGGCTCGCCATGCAGGGTTGCCGACGTGTTCGGCACGTCTACGACATCGCCAGGCACGCTTGCCGACGTGTTCGGCATCTCTACGGCTCGCCATGCAGGGTTGCCGACGTGTTCGGCACATCAACGGCTCGCCATGCACGGTTGTCGACGTGTTCAGCACGTCTACGGCTCGCCATGCAGGGTTGCCGACGTGTTCGGCACATCTACAGCATCGCCATGCAGGGTTGCCGACGTGTTCGGCACGTCTACAGCATCGCCATGCAGGGTTGCCGAGGTGTTCGGCACGTCTACGACATCGCCAGGCACGTTTGCCGACGTGTTCGGCATCTCTACGGCTCGCCATGCAGGGTTGCCGACGTGTTCGGCACGTCTACGGCTCGCCATGCAGGGTTGCTGACGTATTCGACACGTCTACGGCTCGCCATTCAGGGTTGCCGACGTGTTCGGTACGTCTACAGCATCGCCATGCAGGGTTGTCGACGTGTTCGGCACGTCTACGACATCGCCAGGCACGCTTGCCGAGGTGTTCGGCACGTCTACAGCATCGCCATGCAGGGTTGCCGACGTATTCGGCACGTCTACAGCATCGCCATGCAGGGTTGCCGACGTATTCGGCACGTCTACGGCTCGCCATGCAGGGTTGCTGACGTATTCGACACGTCTACGGCTCGCCATTCAGGGTTGCCGACGTGTTCGGTACGTCTACAGCATCGCCATGCAGGGTTGTCGACGTGTTCGGCACGTCTACGACATCGCCAGGCACGCTTGCCGAGGTGTTCGGCACGTCTACAGCATCGCCATGCAGGGTTGCCGACGTATTCGGCACGTCTACAGCATCGCCATGCAGGGTTGCCGACGTATTCGGCACGTCTACGGCTCGCCATGCAGGGTTGCCGACGTGTTCGACACGTCTAAGGCTCGCCATGCAGGGTTGTCGACGTGCTCAGCACGTCTACAGCATCGCCATGCAGGGTTGCCGACGTGTTCGGCACATCAACGGCTCGCCATGCACGGTTGCCGACGTGTTCGGCATCTCTACGGCTCGCCATGCAGGGTTGCCGACGTGTTCGGCACGTCTACGGCTCGCCATTCAGGGTTGCCAACGTGTTCGGCAGATCTAAAGCATCGCATGCAGGGTTGCCGACGTGTACGGCACGCTTACAGCATCGCCATGCAGAGTTGCCGACGTGTTCGACACGTCTAAGGCTCGCCATGCAGGGTTGTCGACGTGTTCAGCACGTCTACGGCTCGCCATTCAGGGTTGCCAACGTGTTCGGCAGATCTACAGCATCGCCATGCAGGGTTGCCGACGTGTTCGGCACGTCTACAGCATCGCCATGCAGGGTTGCCGAGGTGTTCGGCACGTCTACGACATCGCCAGGCACGCTTGCCGAGGTGTTCGGCACGTCTACAGCATCGCCATGCAGGGTTGCCGACGTATTCGGCACGCTACGGCTCGCCATGCAGGGTTGCCGAGGTGTTCGGCACGTCTACGACATCGCCAGGCACGCTTGCCGACGTGTTCGGCATCTCTACGGCTCGCCATGCAGGGTTGCCGACGTGTTCGGCACGTCTACGGCTCGCCATGCAGGGTTGCTGACGTATTCGACACGTCTACGGCTCGCCATTCAAGGTTGCCAACGTGTTCGGTACGTCTACAGCATCGCCATGCAGGGTTGCCGACGTGATTGACACGTCTACAGCATCGCCATGCAGGGTTGCCGACGTGTTCGGCACGTCTACGACATCGCCAGGCACGCTTGCCGAGGTGTTCGGCACGTCTACAGCATCGCCATGCAGGGTTGCCGACGTATTCGGCACGTCTACTGCTCGCCATGCAGGGTTGCCGACGTGTCGGCACATCTACAGCATCGCCATGCAGGGTTGCCGACGTGATTGACACGTCTACAGCATCGCCATGCAGGGTTGCCGACGTGTTCGGCACGTCTACGACATCGCCAGGTACGCTTGCCGACGTGTTCGGCACGTCTACGGCTCGCCATGCAGGGTTGCTGACGTATTCGGCACGTCTACAGCATCGCCATGCAGGGTTGCCGACGTGTTCGGCATCTCTACGGCTCGCCATGCAGGGTTGCCGACGTGTTCGGCACGTCTACGGCTCGCCATGCAGGGTTGTCGACGTATTCGGCACGTCTACAGCATCGCCATGCAGGGTTGCCGACGTATTCGGCACGTCTACGGCTCGCCATGCAGGGTTGCCGACGTGTTCGACACGTCTAAGGCTCGCCATGCAGGGTTGTCGACGTGCTCAGCACGTCTACAGCATCGCCATGCAGGGTTGCCGACGTGTTCGGCACATCAACGGCTCGCCATGCACGGTTGCCGACGTGTTCGGCATCTCTACGGCTCGCCATGCACGGTTGCCGACGTGTTCGACACGTCTAAGGCTCGCCATGCAGGGTTGTCGACGTGTTCAGCACGTCTACGGCTCGCCATTCAGGGTTGCCAACGTGCTCGGCAGATCTACAGCATCGCCATGCAGGGTTGCCGACGTGTTCGGCACGTCTACAGCATCGCCATGCAGGGTTGCCGAGGTGTTCGGCACGTCTACGACATCGCCAGGCACGCTTGCCGAGGTGTTCGGCATCTCTACGGCTCGCCATGCAGGGTTGCCGACGTGTTCGACACGTCTAAGGCTCGCCATGCAGGGTTGTCGACGTGCTCAGCACGTCTACAGCATCGCCATGCAGGGTTGCCGACGTGTTCGGCACATCAACGGCTCGCCATGCACGGTTGCCGACGTGTTCGGCATCTCTACGGCTCGCCATGCACGGTTGCCGACGTGTTCGACACGTCTACGGCTCGCCATGCAGGGTTGCCGACGTATTCGGCACGTCTACGGCTCGCCATGCAGGGTTGCCGACGTGTTCGACACGTCTAAGGCTCGCCATGCAGGGTTGTCGACGTGCTCAGCACGTCTACAGCATCGCCATGCAGGGTTGCCGAGGTGTTCGGCACGTCTACGACATCGCCAGGCACGCTTGCCGACGTGTTCGGCATCTCTACGGCTCGCCATGCAGGGTTGCCGACGTGTTCGGCACGTCTACGGCTCGCCATGCAGGGTTGCTGACGTATTCGACACGTCTACGGCTCGCCATTCAAGGTTGCCAACGTGTTCGGTACGTCTACAGCATCGCCATGCAGGGTTGCCGACGTGATTGACACGTCTACAGCATCGCCATGCAGGGTTGCCGACGTGTTCGGCACGTCTACGACATCGCCAGGCACGCTTGCCGAGGTGTTCGGCACGTCTACAGCATCGCCATGCAGGGTTGCCGACGTATTCGGCACGTCTACTGCTCGCCATGCAGGGTTGCCGACGTGTCGGCACATCTACAGCATCGCCATGCAGGGTTGCCGACGTGATTGACACGTCTACAGCATCGCCATGCAGGGTTGCCGACGTGTTCGGCACGTCTACGACATCGCCAGGCACGCTTGCCGACGTGTTCGGCACGTCTACGGCTCGCCATGCAGGGTTGCTGACGTATTCGGCACGTCTACGGCTCGCCATGCAGGGTTGCCGACGTGTTCGGCATCTCTACGGCTCGCCATGCAGGGTTGCCGACGTGTTCGGCACGTCTACGGCTCGCCATGCAGGGTTGTCGACGTGTTCAGCACGTCTACGGCTCGCCATTCAGGGTTGCCGACGTGTTCGGCACATCAGCGGCTCGCCATGCAGGGTTGCCGAGGTGTTCGGCACGTCTACGACATCGCCAGGCACGCTTGCCGACGTGTTCGGCATCTCTACGGCTCGCCATGCAGGGTTGCCGACGTGTTCGGCACGTCTACGGCTCGCCATGCAGGGTTGCTGACGTATTCGACACGTCTACGGCTCGCCATTCAAGGTTGCCAACGTGTTCGGTACGTCTACAGCATCGCCATGCAGGGTTGCCGACGTGATTGACACGTCTACAGCATCGCCATGCAGGGTTGCCGACGTGTTCGGCACGTCTACGACATCGCCAGGCACGCTTGCCGAGGTGTTCGGCACGTCTACAGCATCGCCATGCAGGGTTGCCGACGTATTCGGCACGTCTACTGCTCGCCATGCAGGGTTGCCGACGTGTCGGCACATCTACAGCATCGCCATGCAGGGTTGCCGACGTGATTGACACGTCTACAGCATCGCCATGCAGGGTTGCCGACGTGTTCGGCACGTCTACGACATCGCCAGGTACGCTTGCCGACGTGTTCGGCACGTCTACGGCTCGCCATGCAGGGTTGCTGACGTATTCGGCACGTCTACAGCATCGCCATGCAGGGTTGCCGACGTGTTCGGCATCTCTACGGCTCGCCATGCAGGGTTGCCGACGTGTTCGGCACGTCTACGGCTCGCCATGCAGGGTTGTCGACGTATTCGGCACGTCTACAGCATCGCCATGCAGGGTTGCCGACGTATTCGGCACGTCTACGGCTCGCCATGCAGGGTTGCCGACGTGTTCGACACGTCTAAGGCTCGCCATGCAGGGTTGTCGACGTGCTCAGCACGTCTACAGCATCGCCATGCAGGGTTGCCGAAGTGTTCGGCACATCAACGGCTCGCCATGCACGGTTGCCGACGTGTTCGGCATCTCTACGGCTCGCCATGCAGGGTTGCCGACGTGTTCGGCACGTCTACGGCTCGCCATTCAGGGTTGCCAACGTGTTCGGCAGATCTAAAGCATCGCATGCAGGGTTGCCGACGTGTACGGCACGCTTACAGCATCGCCATGCAGAGTTGCCGACGTGTTCGACACGTCTAAGGCTCGCCATGCAGGGTTGTCGACGTGTTCAGCACGTCTACGGCTCGCCATTCAGGGTTGCCAACGTGCTCGGCAGATCTACAGCATCGCCATGCAGGGTTGCCGACGTGTTCGGCACGTCTACAGCATCGCCATGCAGGGTTGCCGAGGTGTTCGGCACGTCTACGACATCGCCAGGCACGCTTGCCGAGGTGTTCGGCACGTCTACAGCATCGCCATGCAGGGTTGCCGACGTATTCGGCACGCTACGGCTCGCCATGCAGGGTTGCCGAGGTGTTCGGCACGTCTACGACATCGCCAGGCACGCTTGCCGACGTGTTCGGCATCTCTACGGCTCGCCATGCAGGGTTGCCGACGTGTCGGCACATCTACAGCATCGCCATGCAGGGTTGCCGACGTGATTGACACGTCTACAGCATCGCCATGCAGGGTTGCCGACGTGTTCGGCACGTCTACGACATCGCCAGGCACGCTTGCCGAGGTGTTCGGCACGTCTACAGCATCGCCATGCAGGGTTGCCGACGTATTCGGCACGTCTACTGCTCGCCATGCAGGGTTGCCGACGTGTCGGCACATCTACAGCATCGCCATGCAGGGTTGCCGACGTGATTTACACGTCTACAGCATCGCCATGCAGGGTTGCCGACGTGTTCGGCACGTCTACGACATCGCCAGGCACGCTTGCCGACGTGTTCGGCACGTCTACGGCTCGCCATGCAGGGTTGCTGACGTATTCGGCACGTCTACGGCTCGCCATGCAGGGTTGCCGACGTGTTCGGCATCTCTACGGCTCGCCATGCAGGGTTGCCGACGTGTTCGGCACGTCTACGGCTCGCCATGCAGGGTTGTCGACGTGTTCAGCACGTCTACGGCTCGCCATTCAGGGTTGCCGACGTGTTCGGCACATCAGCGGCTCGCCATGCACGGTTGTCGACGTGTTCAGCACGTCTACGGCTCGCCATGCAGGGTTGCCGACGTGTTCGGCACATCTACAGCATCGCCATGCAGGGTTGCCGACGTGTTCAGCACGTCTACGGCTCGCCAGTCAGGGTTGCCGACGTGTTCGGCACGTCTAAGGCTCGCCATGCAGGGTTGCCGACGTGTTCGACACGTCTAAGGCTAGCCATGCAGGGTTGTCGACGTGCTCAGCACGTCTACAGCATCGCCATGCAGGGTTGCCGACGTGTTCGGCACATCAACGGCTCGCCATGCACGGTTGCCGACGTGTTCGGCATCTCTACGGCTCGCCATGCAGGGTTGCCGACGTGTTCGGCACGTCTACGGCTCGCCATTCAGGGTTGCCAACGTGTTCGGCAGATCTACAGCATCGCCATGCAGGGTTGCCGACGTGTACGGCACGCTTACAGCATCGCCATGCAGAGTTGCCGACGTGTTCGACACGTCTAAGGCTCGCCATGCAGGGTTGTCGACGTGTTCAGCACGTCTACGGCTCGCCATTCAGGGTTGCCAACCTGTTCGGCAGATCTACAGCATCGCCATGCAGGGTTGCCGACGTGTTCGGCACGTCTACAGCATCGCCATGCAGGGTTGCCGAGGTGTTCGGCACGTCTACGACATCGCCAGGCACGCTTGCCGACGTGTTCGGCATCTCTACGGCTCGCCATGCAGGGTTGCCGACGTGTTCGGCACGTCTACGGCTCGCCATGCAGGGTTGCTGACGTATTCGACACGTCTACGGCTCGCCATTCAAGGTTGCCAACGTGTTCGGTACGTCTACAGCATCGCCATGCAGGGTTGCCGACGTGATTGACACGTCTACAGCATCGCCATGCAGGGTTGCCGACGTGTTCGGCACGTCTACGACATCGCCAGGCACGCTTGCCGAGGTGTTCGGCACGTCTACAGCATCGCCATGCAGGGTTGCCGACGTATTCGGCACGTCTACTGCTCGCCATGCAGGGTTGCCGACGTGTCGGCACATCTACAGCATCGCCATGCAGGGTTGCCGACGTGATTGACACGTCTACAGCATCGCCATGCAGGGTTGCCGACGTGTTCGGCACGTCTACGACATCGCCAGGCACGCTTGCCGACGTGTTCGGCACGTCTACGGCTCGCCATGCAGGGTTGCTGACGTATTCGGCACGTCTACGGCTCGCCATGCAGGGTTGCCGACGTGTTCGGCATCTCTACGGCTCGCCATGCAGGGTTGCCGACGTGTTCGGCACGTCTACGGCTCGCCATGCAGGGTTGTCGACGTGTTCAGCACGTCTACGGCTCGCCATTCAGGGTTGCCGACGTGTTCGGCACATCAGCGGCTCGCCATGCACGGTTGTCGACGTGTTCAGCACGTCTACGGCTCGCCATGCAGGGTTGCCGACGTGTTCGGCACATCTACAGCATCGCCATGCAGGGTTGCCGACGTGTTCAGCACGTCTACGGCTCGCCAATCAGGGTTGCCGACGTGTTCGGCACGTCTACGGCTCGCCATGCAGGGTTGCTGACGTATTCGGCACGTCTACGGCTCGCCATGCAGGGTTGCCGACGTGTTCGACACGTCTAAGGCTCGCCATGCAGGGTTGTCGACGTGCTCAGCACGTCTACAGCATCGCCATGCAGGGTTGCCGACGTGTTCGGCACATCAACGGCTCGCCATGCACGCTTGCCGAGGTGTTCGGCATCTCTACGGCTCGCCATGCAGGGTTGCCGACGTGTTCGGCACGTCTACGACATCGCCAGGCACGCTTGCCGACGTGTTCGGCACGTCTACGGCTCGCCATGCAGGGTTGCTGACGTGTTCGGCATCTCTACGGCTCGCCATGCAGGGTTGCCGACGTGTTCGGCACGTCTACGGCTCGCCATTCAGGGTTGCCAACGTGTTCGGCAGATCTACAGCATCGCCATGCAGGGTTGCCGACGTGTACGGCACGCTTACAGCATCGCCATGCAGAGTTGCCGACGTGTTCGACACGTCTAAGGCTCGCCATGCAGGGTTGTCGACGTGTTCAGCACGTCTACGGCTCGCCATTCAGGGTTGCCAACGTGTTCGGCAGATCTACAGCATCGCCAGCAGGGTTGCCGACGTGTTCGGCACGTCTACAGCATCGCCATGCAGGGTTGCCGAGGTGTTCGGTACGTCTACGACATCGCCAGGCACGCTTGCCGAGGTGTTCGGCATCTCTACGGCTCGCCATGCAGGGTTGCCGACGTGTTCGGCACATCTACAGCATCGCCATGCAGGGTTGCCGACGTGATTGACACGTCTACAGCATCGCCATGCAGGGTTGCCGACGTGTTCGGCACGTCTACGACATCGCCAGGCACGCTTGCCGAGGTGTTCGGCATCTCTACGGCTCGCCATGCAGGGTTGCCGACGTGTCCTGCACATCTACAGCATCGCCATGCAGGGTTGCCGACGTGTTCAGCACGTCTACGGCTCGCCATTCAGGGTTGCCGACGTGGTCGGCACATCTGCAGCATCGCCATGCAGGGTTGTCGACGTGCTCAGCACGTCTACAGCATCGCCATGCAGGGTTGCCGACGTGTTCGGCACATCAACGGCTCGCCATGCACGGTTGCCGACGTGATTGACACGTCTACGGCTCGCCATGCAGGGTTGCCGACGTGTTCGACACGTCTAAGGCTCGCCATGCAGGGTTGTCGACGTGCTCAGCACGTCTACAGCATCGCCATGCAGGGTTGCCGACGTGTTCGGCACATCAACGGCTCGCCATGCACGGTTGCCGACGTGTTCGGCATCTCTACGGCTCGCCATGCAGGGTTGCCGACGTGTTCGGCACGTCTACGGCTCGCCATTCAGGGTTACCAACGTGTTCGGCAGATCTACAGCATCGCCATGCAGGGTTGCCGACGTGTTCGGCACATCAACGGCTCGCCATGCACGGTTGTCGACGTGTTCAGCACGTCTACGGCTCGCCATGCAGGGTTGCCGACGTGTTCCGCACGTCTACAGCATCGCCATGCAGGGTTGCCGACGTGATTGACACGTCTACGGCTCGCCATGCAGGGTTGCCGACGTGTTCGGCACGTCTACGGCTCGCCATGCAGGGTTGCCGACGTGTTCGGCACGTCTACAGCATCGCCATGCAGGGTTGCCGACGTGTACGGCACGCTTACAGCATCGCCATGCAGAGTTGCCGACGTGTTCGACACGTCTAAGGCTCGCCATGCAGGGTTGTCGACGTGTTCAGCACGTCTACGGCTCGCCATTCAGGGTTGCCAACGTGTTCGGCAGATCTACAGCATCGCCATGCAGGGTTGCCGACGTGCTCAGCACGTCTACAGCATCGCCATGCAGGGTTGCCGACGTGTTCGGCACATCAACGGCTCGCCATGCACGGTTGCCGACGTGATTGACACGTCTACGGCTCGCCATGCAGGGTTGCCGACGTGTTCGACACGTCTAAGGCTCGCCATGCAGGGTTGTCGACGTGCTCAGCACGTCTACAGCATCGCCATGCAGGGTTGCCGACGTGTTCGGCACATCAACGGCTCGCCATGCACGGTTGCCGACGTGTTCGGCATCTCTACGGCTCGCCATGCAGGGTTGCCGACGTGTTCGGCACGTCTACGGCTCGCCATTCAGGGTTACCAACGTGTTCGGCAGATCTACAGCATCGCCATGCAGGGTTGCCGACGTGTTCGGCACATCAACGGCTCGCCATGCACGGTTGTCGACGTGTTCAGCACGTCTACGGCTCGCCATGCAGGGTTGCCGACGTGTTCCGCACGTCTACAGCATCGCCATGCAGGGTTGCCGACGTGATTGACACGTCTACGGCTCGCCATGCAGGGTTGCCGACGTGTTCGGCACGTCTACGGCTCGCCATGCAGGGTTGCCGACGTGTTCGGCACGTCTACAGCATCGCCATGCAGGGTTGCCGACGTGTACGGCACGCTTACAGCATCGCCATGCAGAGTTGCCGACGTGTTCGACACGTCTAAGGCTCGCCATGCAGGGTTGTCGACGTGTTCAGCACGTCTACGGCTCGCCATTCAGGGTTGCCAACGTGTTCGGCAGATCTACAGCATCGCCATGCAGGGTTGCCGACGTGTTCGGCACGTCTACAGCATCGCCATGCAGGGTTGCCGAGGTGTTCGGCACGTCTACGACATCGCCAGGCACGCTTGCCGAGGTGTTCGGCATCTCTACGGCTCGCCATGCAGGGTTGCCGACGTGTTCGGCACATCTACAGCATCGCCATGCAGGGTTGCCGACGTGATTGACACGTCTACAGCATCGCCATGCAGGGTTGCCGACGTGTTCGGCACATCAACGGCTCGCCATGCACGGTTGTCGACGTGTTCAGCACGTCTACGGCTCGCCATGCAGGGTTGCCGACGTGTTCGGCACGTCTACAGCATCGCCATGCAGGGTTGCCGACGTGATTGACACGTCTACGGCTCGCCATGCAGGGTTGCCGACGTGTTCGGCACGTCTACGGCTCGCCATGCAGGGTTGCCGACGTGTTCGGCACATCAACGGCTCGCCATTCAGGGTTGCCAACGTGTTCGGCAGATCTACAGCATCGCCATGCAGGGTTGCCGACGTGTTCGGCACGTCTACAGCATCGCCATGCAGGGTTGCCGAGGTGTTCGTCACGTCTACGACATCGCCAGGCACGCTTGCCGAGGTGTTCGGCATCTCTACGGCTCGCCATGCAGGGTTGCCGACGTGACTGACACGTCTACAGCATCGCCATGCAGGGTTGCCGACGTGTTCGGCACGTCTACGACATCGCCAGGCACGCTTGCCGAGGTGTTCGGCATCTCTACGGCTCGCCATGCAGGGTTGCCGACGTGTCCGGCACATCTACAGCATCGCCATGCAGGGTTGCCGACGTGTTCAGCACGTCTACGGCTCGCCATTCAGGGTTGCCGACGTGGTCGGCACATCTGCAGCATCGCCATGCAGGGTTGTCGACGTGCTCAGCACGTCTACAGCATCGCCATGCAGGGTTGCCGACGTGTTCGGCACATCAACGGCTCGCCATGCACGGTTGTCGACGTGTTCAGCACGTCTACGGCTCGCCATGCAGGGTTGCCGACGTGTTCGGCATCTCTACGGCTCGCCATGCAGGGTTGCCGACGTGTTCGGCACGTCTACGGCTCGCCATGCAGGGTTGTCGACGTGTTCGGCACGTCTACGGCTCGCCATGCAGGGTTGCTGACGTATTCGGCACGTCTACGGCTCGCCATGCAGGGTTGCCGACGTGTTCGACACGTCTAAGGCTCGCCATGCAGGGTTGTCGACGTGCTCAGCACGTCTACAGCATCGCCATGCAGGGTTGCCGACGTGTTCGGCACATCAACGGCTCGCCATGCACGGTTGCCGAGGTGTTCGGCATCTCTACGGCTCGCCATGCAGGGTTGCCGACGTGTCCGGCACATCTACAGCATCGCCATGCAGGGTTGCCGACGTGTTCAGCACGTCTACGGCTCGCCATTCAGGGTTGCCGACGTGGTCGGCACATCTGCAGCATCGCCATGCAGGGTTGTCGACGTGCTCAGCACGTCTACAGCATCGCCATGCAGGGTTGCCGACGTGTTCGGCACATCAACGGCTCGCCATGCACGGTTGTCGACGTGTTCAGCACGTCTACGGCTCGCCATGCAGGGTTGCCGACGTGTTCGGCACGTCTACAGCATCGCCGTGCAGGGTTGCCGACGTGATTGACACGTCTACGGCTCGCCATGCAGGGTTGCCGACGTGTTCGGCACGTCTACGGCTCGCCATGCAGGGTTGCCGACGTGCTCGACACGTCTAAGGCTCGCCATGCAGGGTTGTCGACGTGCTCAGCACGTCTACAGCATCGCCATGCAGGGTTGCCGACGTGATTGACACGTCTACGGCTCGCCATGCAGGGTTGCCGACGTGTTCGGCACGTCTACGGCTCGCCATGCAGGGTTGCCGACGTGTTCGGCACATCAACGGCTCGCCATTCAGGGTTGCCAACGTGTTCGGCAGATCTACAGCATCGCCATGCAGGGTTGCCGACGTGTTCGGCACGTCTACAGCATCGCCATGCAGGGTTGCCGAGGTGTTCGTCACGTCTACGACATCGCCAGGCACGCTTGCCGAGGTGTTCGGCATCTCTACGGCTCGCCATGCAGGGTTGCCGACGTGACTGACACGTCTACAGCATCGCCATGCAGGGTTGCCGACGTGTTCGGCACGTCTACGACATCGCCAGGCACGCTTGCCGAGGTGTTCGGCATCTCTACGGCTCGCCATGCAGGGTTGCCGACGTGTCCGGCACATCTACAGCATCGCCATGCAGGGTTGCCGACGTGTTCAGCACGTCTACGGCTCGCCATTCAGGGTTGCCGACGTGGTCGGCACATCTGCAGCATCGCCATGCAGGGTTGTCGACGTGCTCAGCACGTCTACAGCATCGCCATGCAGGGTTGCCGACGTGTTCGGCACATCAACGGCTCGCCATGCACGGTTGTCGACGTGTTCAGCACGTCTACGGCTCGCCATGCAGGGTTGCCGACGTGTTCGGCATCTCTACGGCTCGCCATGCAGGGTTGCCGACGTGTTCGGCACGTCTACGGCTCGCCATGCAGGGTTGTCGACGTGTTCGGCACGTCTACGGCTCGCCATGCAGGGTTGCTGACGTATTCGGCACGTCTACGGCTCGCCATGCAGGGTTGCCGACGTGTTCGACACGTCTAAGGCTCGCCATGCAGGGTTGTCGACGTGCTCAGCACGTCTACAGCATCGCCATGCAGGGTTGCCGACGTGTTCGGCACATCAACGGCTCGCCATGCACGGTTGCCGAGGTGTTCGGCATCTCTACGGCTCGCCATGCAGGGTTGCCGACGTGTCCGGCACATCTACAGCATCGCCATGCAGGGTTGCCGACGTGTTCAGCACGTCTACGGCTCGCCATTCAGGGTTGCCGACGTGGTCGGCACATCTGCAGCATCGCCATGCAGGGTTGTCGACGTGCTCAGCACGTCTACAGCATCGCCATGCAGGGTTGCCGACGTGTTCGGCACATCAACGGCTCGCCATGCACGGTTGTCGACGTGTTCAGCACGTCTACGGCTCGCCATGCAGGGTTGCCGACGTGTTCGGCACGTCTACAGCATCGCCGTGCAGGGTTGCCGACGTGATTGACACGTCTACGGCTCGCCATGCAGGGTTGCCGACGTGTTCGGCACGTCTACGGCTCGCCATGCAGGGTTGCCGACGTGCTCGACACGTCTAAGGCTCGCCATGCAGGGTTGTCGACGTGCTCAGCACGTCTACAGCATCGCCATGCAGGGTTGCCGACGTGTTCGGCACATCAACGGCTCGCCATGCAGGGTTGCCGACGTGTTCGGCACGTCTACGGCTCGCCATTCAGGGTTGCCAACGTGTTCGGCACGTCTACAGCATCGCCATGCAGGGTTGCCGACGTGTTCAGCACGTCTACGGCTCGCCATTCAGGGTTGCCGACGTGGTCGGCACATCTGCAGCATCGCCATGCAGGGTTGTCGACGTGCTCAGCACGTCTACAGCATCGCCATGCAGGGTTGCCGACGTGTTCGGCACATCAACGGCTCGCCATGCACGGTTGTCGACGTGTTCAGCACGTCTACGGCTCGCCATGCAGGGTTGCCGACGTGTTCGGCACGTCTACAGCATCGCCGTGCAGGGTTGCCGACGTGATTGACACGTCTACGGCTCGCCATGCAGGGTTGCCGACGTGTTCGGCACGTCTACGGCTCGCCATGCAGGGTTGCCGACGTGCTCAGCACGTCTACAGCATCGCCATGCAGGGTTGCCGACGTGTTCGGCACATCAACGGCTCGCCATGCAGGGTTGCCGAGGTGTTCGGCACGTCTACGACATCGCCAGGCACGCTTGCCGAGGTGTTCGGCATCTCTACGGCTCGCCATGCAGGGTTGCCGACGTGTACGGCACGCTTACAGCATCGCCATGCAGAGTTGCCGACGTGTTCGACACGTCTAAGGCTCGCCATGCAGGGTTGTCGACGTGTTCAGCACGTCTACGGCTCGCCATTCAGGGTTGCCAACGTGTTCGGCAGATCTACAGCATCGCCATGCAGGGTTGCCGACGTGTTCGGCACGTCTACGGCTCGCCATGCAGGGTTGTCGACGTGTTCGGCACGTCTACGGCTCGCCATGCAGGGTTGCTGACGTATTCGGCACGTCTACGGCTCGCCATTCAGGGTTGCCAACGTGTTCGGCACGTCTACAGCATCGCCATGCAGGGTTGCCGACGTGTTCAGCACGTCTACGGCTCGCCATTCAGGGTTGCCGACGTGGTCGGCACATCTGCAGCATCGCCATGCAGGGTTGTCGACGTGCTCAGCACGTCTACAGCATCGCCATGCAGGGTTGCCGACGTGTTCGGCACATCAACGGCTCGCCATGCACGGTTGTCGACGTGTTCAGCACGTCTACGGCTCGCCATGCAGGGTTGCCGACGTGTTCGGCACGTCTACGGCTCGCCATGCAGGGTTGTCGACGTGTTCGGCACGTCTACGGCTCGCCATGCAGGGTTGCTGACGTATTCGGCACGTCTACGGCTCGCCATGCAGGGTTGCCGACGTGTTCGACACGTCTAAGGCTCGCCATGCAGGGTTGTCGACGTGCTCAGCACGTCTACAGCATCGCCATGCAGGGTTGCCGACGTGTTCGGCACATCAACGGCTCGCCATGCACGGTTGCCGAGGTGTTCGGCATCTCTACGGCTCGCCATGCAGGGTTGCCGACGTGTCCGGCACATCTACAGCATCGCCATGCAGGGTTGCCGACGTGTTCAGCACGTCTACGGCTCGCCATTCAGGGTTGCCGACGTGGTCGGCACATCTGCAGCATCGCCATGCAGGGTTGTCGACGTGCTCAGCACGTCTACAGCATCGCCATGCAGGGTTGCCGACGTGTTCGGCACATCAACGGCTCGCCATGCACGGTTGTCGACGTGTTCAGCACGTCTACGGCTCGCCATGCAGGGTTGCCGACGTGTTCGGCACGTCTACAGCATCGCCGTGCAGGGTTGCCGACGTGATTGACACGTCTACGGCTCGCCATGCAGGGTTGCCGACGTGTTCGGCACGTCTACGGCTCGCCATGCAGGGTTGCCGACGTGCTCGACACGTCTAAGGCTCGCCATGCAGGGTTGTCGACGTGCTCAGCACGTCTACAGCATCGCCATGCAGGGTTGCCGACGTGTTCGGCACATCAACGGCTCGCCATGCAGGGTTGCCGACGTGTTCGGCACGTCTACGGCTCGCCATTCAGGGTTGCCAACGTGTTCGGCACGTCTACAGCATCGCCATGCAGGGTTGCCGACGTGTTCAGCACGTCTACGGCTCGCCATTCAGGGTTGCCGACGTGGTCGGCACATCTGCAGCATCGCCATGCAGGGTTGTCGACGTGCTCAGCACGTCTACAGCATCGCCATGCAGGGTTGCCGACGTGTTCGGCACATCAACGGCTCGCCATGCACGGTTGTCGACGTGTTCAGCACGTCTACGGCTCGCCATGCAGGGTTGCCGACGTGTTCGGCACGTCTACAGCATCGCCGTGCAGGGTTGCCGACGTGATTGACACGTCTACGGCTCGCCATGCAGGGTTGCCGACGTGTTCGGCACGTCTACGGCTCGCCATGCAGGGTTGCCGACGTGCTCGACACGTCTAAGGCTCGCCATGCAGGGTTGTCGACGTGCTCAGCACGTCTACAGCATCGCCATGCAGGGTTGCCGACGTGTTCGGCACATCAACGGCTCGCCATGCAGGGTTGCCGAGGTGTTCGGCACGTCTACGACATCGCCAGGCACGCTTGCCGAGGTGTTCGGCATCTCTACGGCTCGCCATGCAGGGTTGCCGACGTGTACGGCACGCTTACAGCATCGCCATGCAGAGTTGCCGACGTGTTCGACACGTCTAAGGCTCGCCATGCAGGGTTGTCGACGTGTTCAGCACGTCTACGGCTCGCCATTCAGGGTTGCCAACGTGTTCGGCAGATCTACAGCATCGCCATGCAGGGTTGCCGACGTGTTCTGCACGTCTACAGCATCGCCATGCAGGGTTGCCGAGGTGTTCGGCACGTCTACGACATCGCCAGGCACGCTTGCCGAGGTGTTCGGCATCTCTACGGCTCGCCATGCAGGGTTGCCGACGTGTTCGGCACATCTACAGCATCGCCGTGCAGGGTTGCCGACGTGATTGACACGTCTACAGCATCGCCATGCAGGGTTGCCGACGTGTTCGGCACATCAACGGCTCGCCATGCACGGTTGCCGACGTGTTCGGCACATCAACGGCTCGCCATGCACGGTTGTCGACGTGTTCAGCACGTCTACGGCTCGCCATGCAGGGTTGCCGACGTGTTCGGCACGTCTACAGCATCGCCATGCAGGGTTGCCGACGTGATTGACACGTCTACGGCTCGCCATGCAGGGTTGCCGACGTGTTCGGCACATCTACAGCATCGCCATGCAGGGTTGCCGACGTGATTGACACGTCTACAGCATCGCCATGCAGGGTTGCCGACGTGTTCGGCACATCAACGGCTCGCCATGCACGGTTGTCGACGTGTTCAGCACGTCTACGGCTCGCCATGCAGGGTTGCCGACGTGTTCGGCACGTCTACAGCATCGCCATGCAGGGTTGCTGACGTGTTCGGCACGTCTACAGCATCGCCATGCACGGTTGTCGACGTGTTCAGCACGTCTACGGCTCGCCATGCAGGGTTGCCGACGTGTTCAGCATCTCTACGGCTCGCCATGCAGGGTTGCCGACGTGTTCGACACGTCTAAGGCTCGCCATGCAGGGTTGTCGACGTGTTCAGCACGTCTACGGCTCGCCATTCAGGGTTGCCGAGGTGTTCGGCATCTCTACGGCTCGCCATGCAGGGTTGCCGACGTGATTGACACGTCTACAGCATCGCCATGCAGGGTTGCCGACGTGTTCGGCACGTCTACGACATCGCCATGCAGGGTTGCCGACGTGTTCGGCACGTCTACAGCATCGCCATGCAGGGTTGCCAACGTGTTCGGCAGATCTACAGCATCGCCATGCAGGGTTGCCGACGTGTTCGGCACGTCTACAGCATCGCCATGCAGGGTTGCCGAGGTGTTCGGCACGTCTACGACATCGCCAGGCACGCTTGCCGAGGTGTTCGGCATCTCTACGGCTCGCCATGCAGGGTTGCCGACGTGATTGACACGTCTACAGCATCGCTATGCAGGGTTGCCAACGTGTTCGGCAGATCTACAGCATCGCCATGCAGGGTTGCCGACGTGATCGGCACGTCTACAGCATCGCCATGCAGGGTTGCCGACGTGGTCGGCACATCTGCAGCATCGCCATGCAGGGTTGTCGACGTGCTCAGCACGTCTACAGCATCGCCATGCAGGGTTGCCGACGTGTTCGGCACATCAACGGCTCGCCATGCACGGTTGTCGACGTGTTCAGCACGTCTACGGCTCGCCATGCAGGGTTGCCGAGGTGTTCGGCACGTCTACGACATCGCCAGGCACGCTTGCCGAGGTGTTCGGCATCTCTACGGCTCGCCATGCAGGGTTGCCGACGTGATTGACACGTCTACGGCTCGCCATGCAGGGTTGCCGACGTGTTCGGCACGTCTACGGCTCGCCATGCAGGGTTGCCGACGTGTTCGGCACATCAACGGCTCGCCATGCACGGTTGTCGACGTGTTCAGCACGTCTACGGCTCGCCATGCAGGGTTGCCGACGTGTTCGGCATCTCTACGGCTCGCCATGCAGGGTTGCCGACGTGTTCGGCACGTCTACGGCTCGCCATTCAGGGTTGCCGACGTGGTCGGCACATCTGCAGCATCGCCATGCAGGGTTGTCGACGTGCTCAGCACGTCTACAGCATCGCCATGCAGGGTTGCCGACGTGTTCGGCACATCAACGGCTCGCCATGCACGGTTGTCGACGTGTTCAGCACGTCTACGGCTCGCCATGCAGGGTTGCCGACGTGTTCGGCACGTCTACAGCATCGCCATGCAGGGTTGCCGACGTGATTGACACGTCTACGGCTCGCCATGCAGGGTTGCCGACGTGTTCGGCACGTCTACGGCTCGCCATGCAGGGTTGCCGACGTGTTCGGCACATCAACGGCTCGCCATGCACGGTTGTCGACGTGTTCAGCACGTCTACGGCTCGCCATGCAGGGTTGCCGACGTGTTCGGCATCTCTACGGCTCGCCATGCAGGGTTGCCGACGTGTTCGGCACGTCTACGGCTCGCCATGCAGGGTTGTCGACGTGTTCGGCACATCAACGGCTCGCCATGCACGGTTGTCGACGTGTTCAGCACGTCTACGGCTCGCCATGCAGGGTTGCCGACGTGTTCGGCATCTCTACGGCTCGCCATGCAGGGTTGCCGACGTGTTCGGCACGTCTACGGCTCGCCATTCAGGGTTGCCGACGTGGTCGGCACATCTGCAGCATCGCCATGCAGGGTTGTCGACGTGCTCAGCACGTCTACGACATCGCCAGGCACGCTTGCCGAGGTGTTCGGCATCTCTACGGCTCGCCATGCAGGGTTGCCGACGTGATTGACACGTCTACAGCATCGCTATGCAGGGTTGCCAACGTGTTCGGCAGATCTACAGCATCGCCATGCAGGGTTGCCGACGTGATCGGCACGTCTACAGCATCGCCATGCAGGGTTGCCGACGTGGTCGGCACATCTGCAGCATCGCCATGCAGGGTTGTCGACGTGCTCAGCACGTCTACAGCATCGCCATGCAGGGTTGCCGACGTGTTCGGCACATCAACGGCTCGCCATGCACGGTTGTCGACGTGTTCAGCACGTCTACGGCTCGCCATGCAGGGTTGCCGAGGTGTTCGGCACGTCTACGACATCGCCAGGCACGCTTGCCGAGGTGTTCGGCATCTCTACGGCTCGCCATGCAGGGTTGCCGACGTGATTGACACGTCTACGGCTCGCCATGCAGGGTTGCCGACGTGTTCGGCACGTCTACGGCTCGCCATGCAGGGTTGCCGACGTGTTCGGCACATCAACGGCTCGCCATGCACGGTTGTCGACGTGTTCAGCACGTCTACGGCTCGCCATGCAGGGTTGCCGACGTGTTCGGCATCTCTACGGCTCGCCATGCAGGGTTGCCGACGTGTTCGGCACGTCTACGGCTCGCCATTCAGGGTTGCCGACGTGGTCGGCACATCTGCAGCATCGCCATGCAGGGTTGTCGACGTGCTCAGCACGTCTACGGCTCGCCATGCAGGGTTGCCGACGTGTTCGGCACATCAACGGCTCGCCATGCACGGTTGTCGACGTGTTCAGCACGTCTACGGCTCGCCATGCAGGGTTGCCGACGTGTTCGGCATCTCTACGGCTCGCCATGCAGGGTTGCCGACGTGTTCGGCACGTCTACGGCTCGCCATGCAGGGTTGTCGACGTGTTCGGCACGTCTACGGCTCGCCATGCAGGGTTGCTGACGTATTCGGCACGTCTACGGCTCGCCATGCAGGGTTGCCGACGTGTTCGACACGTCTAAGGCTCGCCATGCAGGGTTGTCGACGTGCTCAGCACGTCTACAGCATCGCCATGCAGGGTTGCCGACGTGTTCGGCATCTCTACGGCTCGCCATGCAGGGTTGCCGACGTGTTCGGCACGTCTACGGCTCGCCATTCAGGGTTGCCAACGTGTTCGGCAGATCTACAGCATCGCCATGCAGGGTTGTCGACGTGTTCAGCACGTCTACGGCTCGCCATTCAGGGTTGCCAACGTGTTCGGCAGATCTACAGCATCGCCATGCAGGGTTGCCGACGTGTTCGGCACGTCTACAGCATCGCCATGCAGGGTTGCCGAGGTGTTCGGCACGTCTACGACATCGCCAGGCACGCTTGCCGAGGTGTTCGGCATCTCTACGGCTCGCCATGCAGGGTTGCCGACGTGTTCGGCACATCAACGGCTCGCCATGCACGGTTGTCGACGTGCTCAGCACGTGTACGGCTCGCCATGCAGGGTTGCCGACGTGTTCGGCACATCAACGGCTCGCCATGCACGGTTGTCGACGTGTTCAGCACGTCTACGGCTCGCCATGCAGGGTTGCCGACGTGTTCGGCACGTCTACAGCATCGCCATGCAGGGTTGCCGACGTGTTCGGCACATCAACGGCTCGCCATGCACGGTTGTCGACGTGTTCAGCACGTCTACGGCTCGCCATGCAGGGTTGCCGACGTGTTCGGCACGTCTACAGCATCGCCATGCAGGGTTGCCGACGTGTTCGGCACGTCTACAGCATCGCCATGCACGGTTGTCGACGTGTTCAGCACGTCTACGGCTCGCCATGCAGGGTTGCCGACGTGTTCGGCACGTCTACGGCTCGCCATGCAGGGTTGTCGACGTGTTCGGCACGTCTACGGCTCGCCATGCAGGGTTGCTGACGTATTCGGCACGTCTACGGCTCGCCATGCAGGGTTGCCGACGTGTTCGACACGTCTAAGGCTCGCCATGCAGGGTTGTCGACGTGCTCAGCATCTCTACGGCTCGCCATGCAGGGTTGCCGACGTGTTCGGCACGTCTACGACATCGCCATGCAGGGTTGCCGACGTGTTCGGCACGTCTACGGCTCGCCATTCAGGGTTGCCGAGGTGTTCGGCATCTCTACGGCTCGCCATGCAGGGTTGCCGACGTGATTGACACGTCTACAGCATCGCCATGCAGGGTTGCCGACGTGTTCGGCACGTCTACGACATCGCCATGCAGGGTTGCCGACGTGTTCGGCACGTCTACAGCATCGCCATGCAGGGTTGCCGACGTGATCGGCACGTCTACAGCATCGCCATGCAGGGTTGCCGACGTGGTCGGCACATCTGCAGCATCGCCATGCAGGGTTGTCGACGTGCTCAGCACGTCTACAGCATCGCCATGCAGGGTTGCCGACGTGTTCGGCACATCAACGGCTCGCCATGCACGGTTGTCGACGTGTTCAGCACGTCTACGGCTCGCCATGCACGCTTGCCGAGGTGTTCGGCATCTCTACGGCTCGCCATGCAGGGTTGCCGACGTGTTCGGCACATCTACAGCATCGCCGTGCAGGGTTGCCGACGTGATTGACAGGTCTACAGCATCGCCATGCAGGGTTGCCGACGTGTTCGGCACATCAACGGCTCGCCATGCACGGTTGCCGACGTGTTCGGCACATCAACGGCTCGCCATGCACGGTTGTCGACGTGTTCAGCACGTCTACGGCTCGCCATGCAGGGTTGCCGACGTGTTCGGCACGTCTACAGCATCGCCATGCAGGGTTGCCGACGTGATTGACACGTCTACGGCTCGCCATGCAGGGTTGCCGACGTGTTCGGCACATCTACAGCATCGCCATGCAGGGTTGCCGACGTGATTGACACGTCTACAGCATCGCCATGCAGGGTTGCCGACGTGTTCGGCACATCAACGGCTCGCCATGCACGGTTGTCGACGTGTTCAGCACGTCTACGGCTCGCCATGCAGGGTTGCCGACGTGTTCGGCACGTCTACAGCATCGCCATGCAGGGTTGCTGACGTGTTCGGCACGTCTACAGCATCGCCATGCACGGTTGTCGACGTGTTCAGCACGTCTACGGCTCGCCATGCAGGGTTGCCGACGTGTTCAGCATCTCTACGGCTCGCCATGCAGGGTTGCCGACGTGTTCGACACGTCTAAGGCTCGCCATGCAGGGTTGTCGACGTGTTCAGCACGTCTACGGCTCGCCATTCAGGGTTGCCGAGGTGTTCGGCATCTCTACGGCTCGCCATGCAGGGTTGCCGACGTGATTGACACGTCTACAGCATCGCCATGCAGGGTTGCCGACGTGTTCGGCACGTCTACGACATCGCCATGCAGGGTTGCCGACGTGTTCGGCACGTCTACAGCATCGCCATGCAGGGTTGCCAACGTGTTCGGCAGATCTACAGCATCGCCATGCAGGGTTGCCGACGTGTTCGGCACGTCTACAGCATCGCCATGCAGGGTTGCCGAGGTGTTCGGCACGTCTACGACATCGCCAGGCACGCTTGCCGAGGTGTTCGGCATCTCTACGGCTCGCCATGCAGGGTTGCCGACGTGATTGACACGTCTACAGCATCGCTATGCAGGGTTGCCAACGTGTTCGGCAGATCTACAGCATCGCCATGCAGGGTTGCCGACGTGATCGGCACGTCTACAGCATCGCCATGCAGGGTTGCCGACGTGGTCGGCACATCTGCAGCATCGCCATGCAGGGTTGTCGACGTGCTCAGCACGTCTACAGCATCGCCATGCAGGGTTGCCGACGTGTTCGGCACATCAACGGCTCGCCATGCACGGTTGTCGACGTGTTCAGCACGTCTACGGCTCGCCATGCAGGGTTGCCGAGGTGTTCGGCACGTCTACGACATCGCCAGGCACGCTTGCCGAGGTGTTCGGCATCTCTACGGCTCGCCATGCAGGGTTGCCGACGTGATTGACACGTCTACGGCTCGCCATGCAGGGTTGCCGACGTGTTCGGCACGTCTACGGCTCGCCATGCAGGGTTGCCGACGTGTTCGGCACATCAACGGCTCGCCATGCACGGTTGTCGACGTGTTCAGCACGTCTACGGCTCGCCATGCAGGGTTGCCGACGTGTTCGGCATCTCTACGGCTCGCCATGCAGGGTTGCCGACGTGTTCGGCACGTCTACGGCTCGCCATTCAGGGTTGCCGACGTGGTCGGCACATCTGCAGCATCGCCATGCAGGGTTGTCGACGTGCTCAGCACGTCTACAGCATCGCCATGCAGGGTTGCCGACGTGTTCGGCACATCAACGGCTCGCCATGCACGGTTGTCGACGTGTTCAGCACGTCTACGGCTCGCCATGCAGGGTTGCCGACGTGTTCGGCACGTCTACAGCATCGCCATGCAGGGTTGCCGACGTGATTGACACGTCTACGGCTCGCCATGCAGGGTTGCCGACGTGTTCGGCACGTCTACGGCTCGCCATGCAGGGTTGCCGACGTGTTCGGCACATCAACGGCTCGCCATGCACGGTTGTCGACGTGTTCAGCACGTCTACGGCTCGCCATGCAGGGTTGCCGACGTGTTCGGCATCTCTACGGCTCGCCATGCAGGGTTGCCGACGTGTTCGGCACGTCTACGGCTCGCCATGCAGGGTTGTCGACGTGTTCGGCACGTCTACGGCTCGCCATGCAGGGTTGCTGACGTATTCGGCACGTCTACGGCTCGCCATGCAGGGTTGCCGACGTGTTCGACACGTCTAAGGCTCGCCATGCAGGGTTGTCGACGTGCTCAGCACGTCTACAGCATCGCCATGCAGGGTTGCCGACGTGTTCGGCATCTCTACGGCTCGCCATGCAGGGTTGCCGACGTGTTCGGCACGTCTACGGCTCGCCATTCAGGGTTGCCAACGTGTTCGGCAGATCTACAGCATCGCCATGCAGGGTTGCCGACGTGTACGGCACGCTTACAGCATCGCCATGCAGAGTTGCCGACGTGTTCGACACGTCTAAGGCTCGCCATGCAGGGTTGTCGACGTGTTCAGCACGTCTACGGCTCGCCATTCAGGGTTGCCAACGTGTTCGGCAGATCTACAGCATCGCCATGCAGGGTTGCCGACGTGTTCGGCACGTCTACAGCATCGCCATGCAGGGTTGCCGAGGTGTTCGGCACGTCTACGACATCGCCAGGCACGCTTGCCGAGGTGTTCGGCATCTCTACGGCTCGCCATGCAGGGTTGCCGACGTGTTCGGCACATCAACGGCTCGCCATGCACGGTTGTCGACGTGCTCAGCACGTGTACGGCTCGCCATGCAGGGTTGCCGACGTGTTCGGCACATCAACGGCTCGCCATGCACGGTTGTCGACGTGTTCAGCACGTCTACGGCTCGCCATGCAGGGTTGCCGACGTGTTCGGCACGTCTACAGCATCGCCATGCAGGGTTGCCGACGTGATTGACACGTCTACGGCTCGCCATGCAGGGTTGCCGACGTGTTCGGCACGTCTACGGCTCGCCATGCAGGGTTGCCGACGTGTTCGGCACATCAACGGCTCGCCATGCACGGTTGTCGACGTGTTCAGCACGTCTACGGCTCGCCATGCAGGGTTGCCGACGTGTTCGGCACGTCTACAGCATCGCCATGCAGGGTTGCCGACGTGTTCGGCACGTCTACAGCATCGCCATGCACGGTTGTCGACGTGTTCAGCACGTCTACGGCTCGCCATGCAGGGTTGCCGACGTGTTCAGCATCTCTACGGCTCGCCATGCAGGGTTGCCGACGTGTTCGACACGTCTAAGGCTCGCCATGCAGGGTTGTCGACGTGTTCAGCACGTCTACGGCTCGCCATTCAGGGTTGCCGAGGTGTTCGGCATCTCTACGGCTCGCCATGCAGGGTTGCCGACGTGATTGACACGTCTACAGCATCGCCATGCAGGGTTGCCGACGTGTTCGGCACGTCTACGACATCGCCATGCAGGGTTGCCGACGTGTTCGGCACGTCTACAGCATCGCCATGCAGGGTTGCCAACGTGTTCGGCAGATCTACAGCATCGCCATGCAGGGTTGCCGACGTGATTGACACGTCTACGGCTCGCCATGCAGGGTTGCCGACGTGTTCGGCACGTCTACGGCTCGCCATGCAGGGTTGCCGACGTGTTCGGCACATCAACGGCTCGCCATGCACGGTTGTCGACGTGTTCAGCACGTCTACGGCTCGCCATGCAGGGTTGCCGACGTGTTCGGCATCTCTACGGCTCGCCATGCAGGGTTGCCGACGTGTTCGGCACGTCTACGGCTCGCCATGCAGGGTTGTCGACGTGTTCGGCACGTCTACGGCTCGCCATGCAGGGTTGCTGACGTATTCGGCACGTCTACGGCTCGCCATGCAGGGTTGCCGACGTGTTCGACACGTCTAAGGCTCGCCATGCAGGGTTGTCGACGTGCTCAGCATCTCTACGGCTCGCCATGCAGGGTTGCCGACGTGTTCGGCACGTCTACGGCTCGCCATTCAGGGTTGCCAACGTGTTCGGCAGATCTACAGCATCGCCATGCAGGGTTGCCGACGTGTACGGCACGCTTACAGCATCGCCATGCAGAGTTGCCGACGTGTTCGACACGTCTAAGGCTCGCCATGCAGGGTTGTCGACGTGATTGACACGTCTACAGCATCGCCATGCAGGGTTGCCGACGTGTTCGGCACATCAACGGCTCGCCATGCACGGTTGTCGACGTGTTCAGCACGTCTACGGCTCGCCATGCAGGGTTGCCGACGTGTTCGGCACGTCTACAGCATCGCCATGCAGGGTTGCTGACGTGTTCGGCACGTCTACAGCATCGCCATGCACGGTTGTCGACGTGTTCAGCACGTCTACGGCTCGCCATGCAGGGTTGTCGACGTGTTCAGCACGTCTACGGCTCGCCATGCAGGGTTGCCGAGGTGTTCGGCACGTCTACGACATCGCCAGGCACGCTTGCCGAGGTGTTCGGCATCTCTACGGCTCGCCATGCAGGGTTGCCGACGTGATTGACACGTCTACGGCTCGCCATGCAGGGTTGCCGACGTGTTCGGCACGTCTACGGCTCGCCATGCAGGGTTGCCGACGTGTTCGGCACATCAACGGCTCGCCATGCACGGTTGTCGACGTGTTCAGCACGTCTACGGCTCGCCATGCAGAGTTGCCGACGTGTTCAGCACGTCTACGGCTCGCCATGCAGAGTTGTCGACGTGTTCAGCATCTCTACGGCTCGCCATGCAGGGTTGCCGACGTGTTCGACACGTCTAAGGCTCGCCATGCAGGGTTGTCGACGTGTTCAGCACGTCTACGGCTCGCCATTCAGGGTTGCCGAGGTGTTCGGCATCTCTACGGCTCGCCATGCAGGGTTGCCGACGTGATTGACACGTCTACAGCATCGCCATGCAGGGTTGCCGACGTGTTCGGCACGTCTACGACATCGCCATGCAGGGTTGCCGACGTGTTCGGCACGTCTACAGCATCGCCATGCAGGGTTGCCAACGTGTTCGGCAGATCTACAGCATCGCCATGCAGGGTTGCCGACGTGTTCGGCACGTCTACAGCATCGCCATGCAGGGTTGCCGAGGTGTTCGGCACGTCTACGACATCGCCAGGCACGCTTGCCGAGGTGTTCGGCATCTCTACGGCTCGCCATGCAGGGTTGCCGACGTGATTGACACGTCTACAGCATCGCTATGCAGGGTTGCCAACGTGTTCGGCAGATCTACAGCATCGCCATGCAGGGTTGCCGACGTGATCGGCACGTCTACAGCATCGCCATGCAGGGTTGCCGACGTGGTCGGCACATCTGCAGCATCGCCATGCAGGGTTGTCGACGTGCTCAGCACGTCTACAGCATCGCCATGCAGGGTTGCCGACGTGTTCGGCACATCAACGGCTCGCCATGCACGGTTGTCGACGTGTTCAGCACGTCTACGGCTCGCCATGCAGGGTTGCCGAGGTGTTCGGCACGTCTACGACATCGCCAGGCACGCTTGCCGAGGTGTTCGGCATCTCTACGGCTCGCCATGCAGGGTTGCCGACGTGATTGACACGTCTACGGCTCGCCATGCAGGGTTGCCGACGTGTTCGGCACGTCTACGGCTCGCCATGCAGGGTTGCCGACGTGTTCGGCACATCAACGGCTCGCCATGCACGGTTGTCGACGTGTTCAGCACGTCTACGGCTCGCCATGCAGAGTTGCCGACGTGTTCGGCATCTCTACGGCTCGCCATGCAGGGTTGCCGACGTGTTCGGCACGTCTACGGCTCGCCATTCAGGGTTGCCGACGTGGTCGGCACATCTGCAGCATCGCCATGCAGGGTTGTCGACGTGCTCAGCACGTCTACAGCATCGCCATGCAGGGTTGCCGACGTGTTCGGCACATCAACGGCTCGCCATGCACGGTTGTCGACGTGTTCAGCACGTCTACGGCTCGCCATGCAGGGTTGCCGAGGTGTTCGGCACGTCTACGACATCGCCAGGCACGCTTGCCGAGGTGTTCGGCATCTCTACGGCTCGCCATGCAGGGTTGCCGACGTGATTGACACGTCTACGGCTCGCCATGCAGGGTTGCCGACGTGTTCGGCACGTCTACGGCTCGCCATGCAGGGTTGCCGACGTGTTCGGCACATCAACGGCTCGCCATGCACGGTTGTCGACGTGTTCAGCACGTCTACGGCTCGCCATGCAGGGTTGCCGACGTGTTCGGCATCTCTACGGCTCGCCATGCAGGGTTGCCGACGTGTTCGGCACGTCTACGGCTCGCCATTCAGGGTTGCCGACGTGGTCGGCACATCTGCAGCATCGCCATGCAGGGTTGTCGACGTGCTCAGCACGTCTACAGCATCGCCATGCAGGGTTGCCGACGTGTTCGGCACATCAACGGCTCGCCATGCACGGTTGTCGACGTGTTCAGCACGTCTACGGCTCGCCATGCAGGGTTGCCGACGTGTTCGGCACGTCTACAGCATCGCCATGCAGGGTTGCCGACGTGATTGACACGTCTACGGCTCGCCATGCAGGGTTGCCGACGTGTTCGGCACGTCTACGGCTCGCCATGCAGGGTTGCCGACGTGTTCGGCACATCAACGGCTCGCCATGCACGGTTGTCGACGTGTTCAGCACGTCTACGGCTCGCCATGCAGGGTTGCCGACGTGTTCGGCATCTCTACGGCTCGCCATGCAGGGTTGCCGACGTGTTCGGCACGTCTACGGCTCGCCATGCAGGGTTGTCGACGTGTTCGGCACATCAACGGCTCGCCATGCACGGTTGTCGACGTGTTCAGCACGTCTACGGCTCGCCATGCAGGGTTGCCGACGTGTTCGGCATCTCTACGGCTCGCCATGCAGGGTTGCCGACGTGTTCGGCACGTCTACGGCTCGCCATGCAGGGTTGCTGACGTATTCGGCACGTCTACGGCTCGCCATGCAGGGTTGCCGACGTGTTCGGCACGTCTACGACATCGCCAGGCACGCTTGCCGAGGTGTTCGGCATCTCTACGGCTCGCCATGCAGGGTTGCCGACGTGATTGACACGTCTACAGCATCGCTATGCAGGGTTGCCAACGTGTTCGGCAGATCTACAGCATCGCCATGCAGGGTTGCCGACGTGATCGGCACGTCTACAGCATCGCCATGCAGGGTTGCCGACGTGGTCGGCACATCTGCAGCATCGCCATGCAGGGTTGTCGACGTGCTCAGCACGTCTACAGCATCGCCATGCAGGGTTGCCGACGTGTTCGGCACATCAACGGCTCGCCATGCACGGTTGTCGACGTGTTCAGCACGTCTACGGCTCGCCATGCAGGGTTGCCGAGGTGTTCGGCACGTCTACGACATCGCCAGGCACGCTTGCCGAGGTGTTCGGCATCTCTACGGCTCGCCATGCAGGGTTGCCGACGTGATTGACACGTCTACGGCTCGCCATGCAGGGTTGCCGACGTGTTCGGCACGTCTACGGCTCGCCATGCAGGGTTGCCGACGTGTTCG
The DNA here is from genome assembly GCA_947359475.1 of Heligmosomoides polygyrus bakeri. Classification (NCBI taxonomy): domain Eukaryota; kingdom Metazoa; phylum Nematoda; class Chromadorea; order Rhabditida; family Heligmosomidae; genus Heligmosomoides; species Heligmosomoides polygyrus. Next base: position 78,113,002 of record OX375867.1, read on the forward strand.
GCACATCAACGGCTCGCCATGCACGGTTGTCGACGTGTTCAGCACGTCTACGGCTCGCCATGCAGAGTTGCCGACGTGTTCGGCATCTCTACGGCTCGCCATGCAGGGTTGCCGACGTGTTCGGCACGTCTACGGCTCGCCATTCAGGGTTGCCGACGTGGTCGGCACATCTGCAGCATCGCCATGCAGGGTTGTCGACGTGCTCAGCACGTCTACAGCATCGCCATGCAGGGTTGCCGACGTGTTCGGCACATCAACGGCTCGCCATGCACGGTTGTCGACGTGTTCAGCACGTCTACGGCTCGCCATGCAGGGTTGCCGAGGTGTTCGGCACGTCTACGACATCGCCAGGCACGCTTGCCGAGGTGTTCGGCATCTCTACGGCTCGCCATGCAGGGTTGCCGACGTGATTGACACGTCTACGGCTCGCCATGCAGGGTTGCCGACGTGTTCGGCACGTCTACGGCTCGCCATGCAGGGTTGCCGACGTGTTCGGCACATCAACGGCTCGCCATGCACGGTTGTCGACGTGTTCAGCACGTCTACGGCTCGCCATGCAGGGTTGCCGACGTGTTCGGCATCTCTACGGCTCGCCATGCAGGGTTGCCGACGTGTTCGGCACGTCTACGGCTCGCCATTCAGGGTTGCCGACGTGGTCGGCACATCTGCAGCATCGCCATGCAGGGTTGTCGACGTGCTCAGCACGTCTACAGCATCGCCATGCAGGGTTGCCGACGTGTTCGGCACATCAACGGCTCGCCATGCACGGTTGTCGACGTGTTCAGCACGTCTACGGCTCGCCATGCAGGGTTGCCGACGTGTTCGGCACGTCTACAGCATCGCCATGCAGGGTTGCCGACGTGATTGACACGTCTACGGCTCGCCATGCAGGGTTGCCGACGTGTTCGGCACGTCTACGGCTCGCCATGCAGGGTTGCCGACGTGTTCGGCACATCAACGGCTCGCCATGCACGGTTGTCGACGTGTTCAGCACGTCTACGGCTCGCCATGCAGGGTTGCCGACGTGTTCGGCATCTCTACGGCTCGCCATGCAGGGTTGCCGACGTGTTCGGCACGTCTACGGCTCGCCATGCAGGGTTGTCGACGTGTTCGGCACATCAACGGCTCGCCATGCACGGTTGTCGACGTGTTCAGCACGTCTACGGCTCGCCATGCAGGGTTGCCGACGTGTTCGGCATCTCTACGGCTCGCCATGCAGGGTTGCCGACGTGTTCGGCACGTCTACGGCTCGCCATTCAGGGTTGCCGACGTGGTCGGCACATCTGCAGCATCGCCATGCAGGGTTGTCGACGTGCTCAGCACGTCTACGACATCGCCAGGCACGCTTGCCGAGGTGTTCGGCATCTCTACGGCTCGCCATGCAGGGTTGCCGACGTGATTGACACGTCTACAGCATCGCTATGCAGGGTTGCCAACGTGTTCGGCAGATCTACAGCATCGCCATGCAGGGTTGCCGACGTGATCGGCACGTCTACAGCATCGCCATGCAGGGTTGCCGACGTGGTCGGCACATCTGCAGCATCGCCATGCAGGGTTGTCGACGTGCTCAGCACGTCTACAGCATCGCCATGCAGGGTTGCCGACGTGTTCGGCACATCAACGGCTCGCCATGCACGGTTGTCGACGTGTTCAGCACGTCTACGGCTCGCCATGCAGGGTTGCCGAGGTGTTCGGCACGTCTACGACATCGCCAGGCACGCTTGCCGAGGTGTTCGGCATCTCTACGGCTCGCCATGCAGGGTTGCCGACGTGATTGACACGTCTACGGCTCGCCATGCAGGGTTGCCGACGTGTTCGGCACGTCTACGGCTCGCCATGCAGGGTTGCCGACGTGTTCGGCACATCAACGGCTCGCCATGCACGGTTGTCGACGTGTTCAGCACGTCTACGGCTCGCCATGCAGGGTTGCCGACGTGTTCGGCATCTCTACGGCTCGCCATGCAGGGTTGCCGACGTGTTCGGCACGTCTACGGCTCGCCATTCAGGGTTGCCGACGTGGTCGGCACATCTGCAGCATCGCCATGCAGGGTTGTCGACGTGCTCAGCACGTCTACGGCTCGCCATGCAGGGTTGCCGACGTGTTCGGCACATCAACGGCTCGCCATGCACGGTTGTCGACGTGTTCAGCACGTCTACGGCTCGCCATGCAGGGTTGCCGACGTGTTCGGCATCTCTACGGCTCGCCATGCAGGGTTGCCGACGTGTTCGGCACGTCTACGGCTCGCCATGCAGGGTTGTCGACGTGTTCGGCACGTCTACGGCTCGCCATGCAGGGTTGCTGACGTATTCGGCACGTCTACGGCTCGCCATGCAGGGTTGCCGACGTGTTCGACACGTCTAAGGCTCGCCATGCAGGGTTGTCGACGTGCTCAGCACGTCTACAGCATCGCCATGCAGGGTTGCCGACGTGTTCGGCATCTCTACGGCTCGCCATGCAGGGTTGCCGACGTGTTCGGCACGTCTACGGCTCGCCATTCAGGGTTGCCAACGTGTTCGGCAGATCTACAGCATCGCCATGCAGGGTTGTCGACGTGTTCAGCACGTCTACGGCTCGCCATTCAGGGTTGCCAACGTGTTCGGCAGATCTACAGCATCGCCATGCAGGGTTGCCGACGTGTTCGGCACGTCTACAGCATCGCCATGCAGGGTTGCCGAGGTGTTCGGCACGTCTACGACATCGCCAGGCACGCTTGCCGAGGTGTTCGGCATCTCTACGGCTCGCCATGCAGGGTTGCCGACGTGTTCGGCACATCAACGGCTCGCCATGCACGGTTGTCGACGTGCTCAGCACGTGTACGGCTCGCCATGCAGGGTTGCCGACGTGTTCGGCACATCAACGGCTCGCCATGCACGGTTGTCGACGTGTTCAGCACGTCTACGGCTCGCCATGCAGGGTTGCCGACGTGTTCGGCACGTCTACAGCATCGCCATGCAGGGTTGCCGACGTGTTCGGCACATCAACGGCTCGCCATGCACGGTTGTCGACGTGTTCAGCACGTCTACGGCTCGCCATGCAGGGTTGCCGACGTGTTCGGCACGTCTACAGCATCGCCATGCAGGGTTGCCGACGTGTTCGGCACGTCTACAGCATCGCCATGCACGGTTGTCGACGTGTTCAGCACGTCTACGGCTCGCCATGCAGGGTTGCCGACGTGTTCGGCACGTCTACGGCTCGCCATGCAGGGTTGTCGACGTGTTCGGCACGTCTACGGCTCGCCATGCAGGGTTGCTGACGTATTCGGCACGTCTACGGCTCGCCATGCAGGGTTGCCGACGTGTTCGACACGTCTAAGGCTCGCCATGCAGGGTTGTCGACGTGCTCAGCATCTCTACGGCTCGCCATGCAGGGTTGCCGACGTGTTCGGCACGTCTACGACATCGCCATGCAGGGTTGCCGACGTGTTCGGCACGTCTACGGCTCGCCATTCAGGGTTGCCGAGGTGTTCGGCATCTCTACGGCTCGCCATGCAGGGTTGCCGACGTGATTGACACGTCTACAGCATCGCCATGCAGGGTTGCCGACGTGTTCGGCACGTCTACGACATCGCCATGCAGGGTTGCCGACGTGTTCGGCACGTCTACAGCATCGCCATGCAGGGTTGCCGACGTGATCGGCACGTCTACAGCATCGCCATGCAGGGTTGCCGACGTGGTCGGCACATCTGCAGCATCGCCATGCAGGGTTGTCGACGTGCTCAGCACGTCTACAGCATCGCCATGCAGGGTTGCCGACGTGTTCGGCACATCAACGGCTCGCCATGCACGGTTGTCGACGTGTTCAGCACGTCTACGGCTCGCCATGCACGCTTGCCGAGGTGTTCGGCATCTCTACGGCTCGCCATGCAGGGTTGCCGACGTGTTCGGCACATCTACAGCATCGCCGTGCAGGGTTGCCGACGTGATTGACACGTCTACAGCATCGCCATGCAGGGTTGCCGACGTGTTCGGCACATCAACGGCTCGCCATGCACGGTTGCCGACGTGTTCGGCACATCAACGGCTCGCCATGCACGGTTGTCGACGTGTTCAGCACGTCTACGGCTCGCCATGCAGGGTTGCCGACGTGTTCGGCACGTCTACAGCATCGCCATGCAGGGTTGCCGACGTGATTGACACGTCTACGGCTCGCCATGCAGGGTTGCCGACGTGTTCGGCACATCTACAGCATCGCCATGCAGGGTTGCCGACGTGATTGACACGTCTACAGCATCGCCATGCAGGGTTGCCGACGTGTTCGGCACATCAACGGCTCGCCATGCACGGTTGTCGACGTGTTCAGCACGTCTACGGCTCGCCATGCAGGGTTGCCGACGTGTTCGGCACGTCTACAGCATCGCCATGCAGGGTTGCTGACGTGTTCGGCACGTCTACAGCATCGCCATGCACGGTTGTCGACGTGTTCAGCACGTCTACGGCTCGCCATGCAGGGTTGCCGACGTGTTCAGCATCTCTACGGCTCGCCATGCAGGGTTGCCGACGTGTTCGACACGTCTAAGGCTCGCCATGCAGGGTTGTCGACGTGTTCAGCACGTCTACGGCTCGCCATTCAGGGTTGCCGAGGTGTTCGGCATCTCTACGGCTCGCCATGCAGGGTTGCCGACGTGATTGACACGTCTACAGCATCGCCATGCAGGGTTGCCGACGTGTTCGGCACGTCTACGACATCGCCATGCAGGGTTGCCGACGTGTTCGGCACGTCTACAGCATCGCCATGCAGGGTTGCCAACGTGTTCGGCAGATCTACAGCATCGCCATGCAGGGTTGCCGACGTGTTCGGCACGTCTACAGCATCGCCATGCAGGGTTGCCGAGGTGTTCGGCACGTCTACGACATCGCCAGGCACGCTTGCCGAGGTGTTCGGCATCTCTACGGCTCGCCATGCAGGGTTGCCGACGTGATTGACACGTCTACAGCATCGCTATGCAGGGTTGCCAACGTGTTCGGCAGATCTACAGCATCGCCATGCAGGGTTGCCGACGTGATCGGCACGTCTACAGCATCGCCATGCAGGGTTGCCGACGTGGTCGGCACATCTGCAGCATCGCCATGCAGGGTTGTCGACGTGCTCAGCACGTCTACAGCATCGCCATGCAGGGTTGCCGACGTGTTCGGCACATCAACGGCTCGCCATGCACGGTTGTCGACGTGTTCAGCACGTCTACGGCTCGCCATGCAGGGTTGCCGAGGTGTTCGGCACGTCTACGACATCGCCAGGCACGCTTGCCGAGGTGTTCGGCATCTCTACGGCTCGCCATGCAGGGTTGCCGACGTGATTGACACGTCTACGGCTCGCCATGCAGGGTTGCCGACGTGTTCGGCACGTCTACGGCTCGCCATGCAGGGTTGCCGACGTGTTCGGCACATCAACGGCTCGCCATGCACGGTTGTCGACGTGTTCAGCACGTCTACGGCTCGCCATGCAGGGTTGCCGACGTGTTCGGCATCTCTACGGCTCGCCATGCAGGGTTGCCGACGTGTTCGGCACGTCTACGGCTCGCCATTCAGGGTTGCCGACGTGGTCGGCACATCTGCAGCATCGCCATGCAGGGTTGTCGACGTGCTCAGCACGTCTACAGCATCGCCATGCAGGGTTGCCGACGTGTTCGGCACATCAACGGCTCGCCATGCACGGTTGTCGACGTGTTCAGCACGTCTACGGCTCGCCATGCAGGGTTGCCGACGTGTTCGGCACGTCTACAGCATCGCCATGCAGGGTTGCCGACGTGATTGACACGTCTACGGCTCGCCATGCAGGGTTGCCGACGTGTTCGGCACGTCTACGGCTCGCCATGCAGGGTTGCCGACGTGTTCGGCACATCAACGGCTCGCCATGCACGGTTGTCGACGTGTTCAGCACGTCTACGGCTCGCCATGCAGGGTTGCCGACGTGTTCGGCATCTCTACGGCTCGCCATGCAGGGTTGCCGACGTGTTCGGCACGTCTACGGCTCGCCATGCAGGGTTGTCGACGTGTTCGGCACGTCTACGGCTCGCCATGCAGGGTTGCTGACGTATTCGGCACGTCTACGGCTCGCCATGCAGGGTTGCCGACGTGTTCGACACGTCTAAGGCTCGCCATGCAGGGTTGTCGACGTGCTCAGCACGTCTACAGCATCGCCATGCAGGGTTGCCGACGTGTTCGGCATCTCTACGGCTCGCCATGCAGGGTTGCCGACGTGTTCGGCACGTCTACGGCTCGCCATTCAGGGTTGCCAACGTGTTCGGCAGATCTACAGCATCGCCATGCAGGGTTGCCGACGTGTACGGCACGCTTACAGCATCGCCATGCAGAGTTGCCGACGTGTTCGACACGTCTAAGGCTCGCCATGCAGGGTTGTCGACGTGTTCAGCACGTCTACGGCTCGCCATTCAGGGTTGCCAACGTGTTCGGCAGATCTACAGCATCGCCATGCAGGGTTGCCGACGTGTTCGGCACGTCTACAGCATCGCCATGCAGGGTTGCCGAGGTGTTCGGCACGTCTACGACATCGCCAGGCACGCTTGCCGAGGTGTTCGGCATCTCTACGGCTCGCCATGCAGGGTTGCCGACGTGTTCGGCACATCAACGGCTCGCCATGCACGGTTGTCGACGTGCTCAGCACGTGTACGGCTCGCCATGCAGGGTTGCCGACGTGTTCGGCACATCAACGGCTCGCCATGCACGGTTGTCGACGTGTTCAGCACGTCTACGGCTCGCCATGCAGGGTTGCCGACGTGTTCGGCACGTCTACAGCATCGCCATGCAGGGTTGCCGACGTGATTGACACGTCTACGGCTCGCCATGCAGGGTTGCCGACGTGTTCGGCACGTCTACGGCTCGCCATGCAGGGTTGCCGACGTGTTCGGCACATCAACGGCTCGCCATGCACGGTTGTCGACGTGTTCAGCACGTCTACGGCTCGCCATGCAGGGTTGCCGACGTGTTCGGCACGTCTACAGCATCGCCATGCAGGGTTGCCGACGTGTTCGGCACGTCTACAGCATCGCCATGCACGGTTGTCGACGTGTTCAGCACGTCTACGGCTCGCCATGCAGGGTTGCCGACGTGTTCAGCATCTCTACGGCTCGCCATGCAGGGTTGCCGACGTGTTCGACACGTCTAAGGCTCGCCATGCAGGGTTGTCGACGTGTTCAGCACGTCTACGGCTCGCCATTCAGGGTTGCCGAGGTGTTCGGCATCTCTACGGCTCGCCATGCAGGGTTGCCGACGTGATTGACACGTCTACAGCATCGCCATGCAGGGTTGCCGACGTGTTCGGCACGTCTACGACATCGCCATGCAGGGTTGCCGACGTGTTCGGCACGTCTACAGCATCGCCATGCAGGGTTGCCAACGTGTTCGGCAGATCTACAGCATCGCCATGCAGGGTTGCCGACGTGATTGACACGTCTACGGCTCGCCATGCAGGGTTGCCGACGTGTTCGGCACGTCTACGGCTCGCCATGCAGGGTTGCCGACGTGTTCGGCACATCAACGGCTCGCCATGCACGGTTGTCGACGTGTTCAGCACGTCTACGGCTCGCCATGCAGGGTTGCCGACGTGTTCGGCATCTCTACGGCTCGCCATGCAGGGTTGCCGACGTGTTCGGCACGTCTACGGCTCGCCATGCAGGGTTGTCGACGTGTTCGGCACGTCTACGGCTCGCCATGCAGGGTTGCTGACGTATTCGGCACGTCTACGGCTCGCCATGCAGGGTTGCCGACGTGTTCGACACGTCTAAGGCTCGCCATGCAGGGTTGTCGACGTGCTCAGCATCTCTACGGCTCGCCATGCAGGGTTGCCGACGTGTTCGGCACGTCTACGGCTCGCCATTCAGGGTTGCCAACGTGTTCGGCAGATCTACAGCATCGCCATGCAGGGTTGCCGACGTGTACGGCACGCTTACAGCATCGCCATGCAGAGTTGCCGACGTGTTCGACACGTCTAAGGCTCGCCATGCAGGGTTGTCGACGTGATTGACACGTCTACAGCATCGCCATGCAGGGTTGCCGACGTGTTCGGCACATCAACGGCTCGCCATGCACGGTTGTCGACGTGTTCAGCACGTCTACGGCTCGCCATGCAGGGTTGCCGACGTGTTCGGCACGTCTACAGCATCGCCATGCAGGGTTGCTGACGTGTTCGGCACGTCTACAGCATCGCCATGCACGGTTGTCGACGTGTTCAGCACGTCTACGGCTCGCCATGCAGGGTTGTCGACGTGTTCAGCACGTCTACGGCTCGCCATGCAGGGTTGCCGAGGTGTTCGGCACGTCTACGACATCGCCAGGCACGCTTGCCGAGGTGTTCGGCATCTCTACGGCTCGCCATGCAGGGTTGCCGACGTGATTGACACGTCTACGGCTCGCCATGCAGGGTTGCCGACGTGTTCGGCACGTCTACGGCTCGCCATGCAGGGTTGCCGACGTGTTCGGCACATCAACGGCTCGCCATGCACGGTTGTCGACGTGTTCAGCACGTCTACGGCTCGCCATGCAGAGTTGCCGACGTGTTCAGCACGTCTACGGCTCGCCATGCAGAGTTGTCGACGTGTTCAGCATCTCTACGGCTCGCCATGCAGGGTTGCCGACGTGTTCGACACGTCTAAGGCTCGCCATGCAGGGTTGTCGACGTGTTCAGCACGTCTACGGCTCGCCATTCAGGGTTGCCGAGGTGTTCGGCATCTCTACGGCTCGCCATGCAGGGTTGCCGACGTGATTGACACGTCTACAGCATCGCCATGCAGGGTTGCCGACGTGTTCGGCACGTCTACGACATCGCCATGCAGGGTTGCCGACGTGTTCGGCACGTCTACAGCATCGCCATGCAGGGTTGCCAACGTGTTCGGCAGATCTACAGCATCGCCATGCAGGGTTGCCGACGTGTTCGGCACGTCTACAGCATCGCCATGCAGGGTTGCCGAGGTGTTCGGCACGTCTACGACATCGCCAGGCACGCTTGCCGAGGTGTTCGGCATCTCTACGGCTCGCCATGCAGGGTTGCCGACGTGATTGACACGTCTACAGCATTGCTATGCAGGGTTGCCAACGTGTTCGGCAGATCTACAGCATCGCCATGCAGGGTTGCCGACGTGATCGGCACGTCTACAGCATCGCCATGCAGGGTTGCCGACGTGGTCGGCACATCTGCAGCATCGCCATGCAGGGTTGTCGACGTGCTCAGCACGTCTACAGCATCGCCATGCAGGGTTGCCGACGTGTTCGGCACATCAACGGCTCGCCATGCACGGTTGTCGACGTGTTCAGCACGTCTACGGCTCGCCATGCAGGGTTGCCGAGGTGTTCGGCACGTCTACGACATCGCCAGGCACGCTTGCCGAGGTGTTCGGCATCTCTACGGCTCGCCATGCAGGGTTGCCGACGTGATTGACACGTCTACGGCTCGCCATGCAGGGTTGCCGACGTGTTCGGCACGTCTACGGCTCGCCATGCAGGGTTGCCGACGTGTTCGGCACATCAACGGCTCGCCATGCACGGTTGTCGACGTGTTCAGCACGTCTACGGCTCGCCATGCAGAGTTGCCGACGTGTTCGGCATCTCTACGGCTCGCCATGCAGGGTTGCCGACGTGTTCGGCACGTCTACGGCTCGCCATTCAGGGTTGCCGACGTGGTCGGCACATCTGCAGCATCGCCATGCAGGGTTGTCGACGTGCTCAGCACGTCTACAGCATCGCCATGCAGGGTTGCCGACGTGTTCGGCACATCAACGGCTCGCCATGCACGGTTGCCGACGTGATTGACACGTCTACGGCTCGCCATGCAGGGTTGCCGACGTGTTCGGCATCTCTACGGCTCGCCATGCAGGGTTGCCGACGTGTTCGGCACGTCTACGGCTCGCCATGCAGGGTTGTCGACGTGTTCGGCACGTCTACGGCTCGCCATGCAGGGTTGCTGACGTATTCGGCACGTCTACGGCTCGCCATGCAGGGTTGCCGACGTGTTCGACACGTCTAAGGCTCGCCATGCAGGGTTGTCGACGTGCTCAGCATCTCTACGGCTCGCCATGCAGGGTTGCCGACGTGTTCGGCACGTCTACGGCTCGCCATTCAGGGTTGCCAACGTGTTCGGCAGATCTACAGCATCGCCATGCAGGGTTGCCGACGTGTACGGCACGCTTACAGCATCGCCATGCAGAGTTGCCGACGTGTTCGACACGTCTAAGGCTCGCCATGCAGGGTTGTCGACGTGATTGACACGTCTACAGCATCGCCATGCAGGGTTGCCGACGTGTTCGGCACATCAACGGCTCGCCATGCACGGTTGTCGACGTGTTCAGCACGTCTACGGCTCGCCATGCAGGGTTGCCGACGTGTTCGGCACGTCTACAGCATCGCCATGCAGGGTTGCTGACGTGTTCGGCACGTCTACAGCATCGCCATGCACGGTTGTCGACGTGTTCAGCACGTCTACGGCTCGCCATGCAGGGTTGTCGACGTGTTCAGCACGTCTACGGCTCGCCATGCAGGGTTGCCGAGGTGTTCGGCACGTCTACGACATCGCCAGGCACGCTTGCCGAGGTGTTCGGCATCTCTACGGCTCGCCATGCAGGGTTGCCGACGTGATTGACACGTCTACGGCTCGCCATGCAGGGTTGCCGACGTGTTCGGCACGTCTACGGCTCGCCATGCAGGGTTGCCGACGTGTTCGGCACATCAACGGCTCGCCATGCACGGTTGTCGACGTGTTCAGCACGTCTACGGCTCGCCATGCAGAGTTGCCGACGTGTTCAGCACGTCTACGGCTCGCCATGCAGAGTTGTCGACGTGTTCAGCATCTCTACGGCTCGCCATGCAGGGTTGCCGACGTGTTCGACACGTCTAAGGCTCGCCATGCAGGGTTGTCGACGTGTTCAGCACGTCTACGGCTCGCCATTCAGGGTTGCCGAGGTGTTCGGCATCTCTACGGCTCGCCATGCAGGGTTGCCGACGTGATTGACACGTCTACAGCATCGCCATGCAGGGTTGCCGACGTGTTCGGCACGTCTACGACATCGCCATGCAGGGTTGCCGACGTGTTCGGCACGTCTACAGCATCGCCATGCAGGGTTGCCAACGTGTTCGGCAGATCTACAGCATCGCCATGCAGGGTTGCCGACGTGTTCGGCACGTCTACAGCATCGCCATGCAGGGTTGCCGAGGTGTTCGGCACGTCTACGACATCGCCAGGCACGCTTGCCGAGGTGTTCGGCATCTCTACGGCTCGCCATGCAGGGTTGCCGACGTGATTGACACGTCTACAGCATCGCTATGCAGGGTTGCCAACGTGTTCGGCAGATCTACAGCATCGCCATGCAGGGTTGCCGACGTGATCGGCACGTCTACAGCATCGCCATGCAGGGTTGCCGACGTGGTCGGCACATCTGCAGCATCGCCATGCAGGGTTGTCGACGTGCTCAGCACGTCTACAGCATCGCCATGCAGGGTTGCCGACGTGTTCGGCACATCAACGGCTCGCCATGCACGGTTGTCGACGTGTTCAGCACGTCTACGGCTCGCCATGCAGGGTTGCCGAGGTGTTCGGCACGTCTACGACATCGCCAGGCACGCTTGCCGAGGTGTTCGGCATCTCTACGGCTCGCCATGCAGGGTTGCCGACGTGATTGACACGTCTACGGCTCGCCATGCAGGGTTGCCGACGTGTTCGGCACGTCTACGGCTCGCCATGCAGGGTTGCCGACGTGTTCGGCACATCAACGGCTCGCCATGCACGGTTGTCGACGTGTTCAGCACGTCTACGGCTCGCCATGCAGAGTTGCCGACGTGTTCGGCATCTCTACGGCTCGCCATGCAGGGTTGCCGACGTGTTCGGCACGTCTACGGCTCGCCATTCAGGGTTGCCGACGTGGTCGGCACATCTGCAGCATCGCCATGCAGGGTTGTCGACGTGCTCAGCACGTCTACAGCATCGCCATGCAGGGTTGCCGACGTGTTCGGCACATCAACGGCTCGCCATGCACGGTTGCCGACGTGATTGACACGTCTACGGCTCGCCATGCAGGGTTGCCGACGTGTTCGGCATCTCTACGGCTCGCCATGCAGGGTTGCCGACGTGTTCGGCACGTCTACGGCTCGCCATGCAGGGTTGTCGACGTGTTCGGCACGTCTACGGCTCGCCATGCAGGGTTGCTGACGTATTCGGCACGTCTACGGCTCGCCATGCAGGGTTGCCGACGTGTTCGACACGTCTAAGGCTCGCCATGCAGGGTTGTCGACGTGCTCAGCACGTCTACAGCATCGCCATGCAGGGTTGCCGACGTGTTCGGCATCTCTACGGCTCGCCATGCAGGGTTGCCGACGTGTTCGGCACGTCTACGGCTCGCCATTCAGGGTTGCCAACGTGTTCGGCAGATCTACAGCATCGCCATGCAGGGTTGCCGACGTGTACGGCACGCTTACAGCATCGCCATGCAGAGTTGCCGACGTGTTCGACACGTCTAAGGCTCGCCATGCAGGGTTGTCGACGTGTTCAGCACGTCTACGGCTCGCCATTCAGGGTTGCCAACGTGTTCGGCAGATCTACAGCATCGCCATGCAGGGTTGCCGACGTGTTCGGCACGTCTACAGCATCGCCATGCAGGGTTGCCGAGGTGTTCGGCACGTCTACGACATCGCCAGGCACGCTTGCCGAGGTGTTCGGCATCTCTACGGCTCGCCATGCAGGGTTGCCGACGTGTTCGGCACATCAACGGCTCGCCATGCACGGTTGTCGACGTGCTCAGCACGTCTACGGCTCGCCATGCAGGGTTGCCGACGTGTTCGGCACATCAACGGCTCGCCATGCACGGTTGTCGACGTGTTCAGCACGTCTACGGCTCGCCATGCAGGGTTGCCGACGTGTTCGGCACGTCTACAGCATCGCCATGCAGGGTTGCCGACGTGATTGACACGTCTACGGCTCGCCATGCAGGGTTGCCGACGTGTTCGGCACGTCTACGGCTCGCCATGCAGGGTTGCCGACGTGTTCGGCACATCAACGGCTCGCCATGCACGGTTGTCGACGTGTTCAGCACGTCTACGGCTCGCCATGCAGGGTTGCCGACGTGTTCGGCACGTCTACAGCATCGCCATGCAGGGTTGCCGACGTGTTCGGCACGTCTACAGCATCGCCATGCACGGTTGTCGACGTGTTCAGCACGTCTACGGCTCGCCATGCAGGGTTGCCGACGTGTTCAGCATCTCTACGGCTCGCCATGCAGGGTTGCCGACGTGTTCGACACGTCTAAGGCTCGCCATGCAGGGTTGTCGACGTGTTCAGCACGTCTACGGCTCGCCATTCAGGGTTGCCGAGGTGTTCGGCATCTCTACGGCTCGCCATGCAGGGTTGCCGACGTGATTGGCACGTCTACAGCATCGCCATGCAGGGTTGCCGACGTGTTCGGCACGTCTACGACATCGCCATGCAGGGTTGCCGACGTGTTCGGCACGTCTACAGCATCGCCATGCAGGGTTGCCAACGTGTTCGGCAGATCTACAGCATCGCCATGCAGGGTTGCCGACGTGATTGACACGTCTACGGCTCGCCATGCAGGGTTGCCGACGTGTTCGGCACGTCTACGGCTCGCCATGCAGGGTTGCCGACGTGTTCGGCACATCAACGGCTCGCCATGCACGGTTGTCGACGTGTTCAGCACGTCTACGGCTCGCCATGCAGGGTTGCCGACGTGTTCGGCATCTCTACGGCTCGCCATGCAGGGTTGCCGACGTGTTCGGCACGTCTACGGCTCGCCATGCAGGGTTGTCGACGTGTTCGGCACGTCTACGGCTCGCCATGCAGGGTTGCTGACGTATTCGGCACGTCTACGGCTCGCCATGCAGGGTTGCCGACGTGTTCGACACGTCTAAGGCTCGCCATGCAGGGTTGTCGACGTGCTCAGCATCTCTACGGCTCGCCATGCAGGGTTGCCGACGTGTTCGGCACGTCTACGGCTCGCCATTCAGGGTTGCCAACGTGTTCGGCAGATCTACAGCATCGCCATGCAGGGTTGCCGACGTGTACGGCACGCTTACAGCATCGCCATGCAGAGTTGCCGACGTGTTCGACACGTCTAAGGCTCGCCATGCAGGGTTGTCGACGTGTTCAGCACGTCTACGGCTCGCCATTCAGGGTTGCCAACGTGCTCGGCAGATCTACAGCATCGCCATGCAGGGTTGCCGACGTGTTCGGCACGTCTACAGCATCGCCATGCAGGGTTGCCGAGGTGTTCGGCACGTCTACGACATCGCCAGGCACGCTTGCCGAGGTGTTCGGCACGTCTACAGCATCGCCATGCAGGGTTGCCGACGTATTCGGCACGCTACGGCTCGCCATGCAGGGTTGCCGAGGTGTTCGGCACGTCTACGACATCGCCAGGCACGCTTGCCGACGTGTTCGGCATCTCTACGGCTCGCCATGCAGGGTTGCCGACGTGTTCGGCACGTCTACGGCTCGCCATGCAGGGTTGCTGACGTATTCGACACGTCTACGGCTCGCCATTCAAGGTTGCCAACGTGTTCGGTACGTCTACAGCATCGCCATGCAGGGTTGCCGACGTGATTGACACGTCTACAGCATCGCCATGCAGGGTTGCCGACGTGTTCGGCACGTCTACGACATCGCCAGGCACGCTTGCCGAGGTGTTCGGCACGTCTACAGCATCGCCATGCAGGGTTGCCGACGTATTCGGCACGTCTACTGCTCGCCATGCAGGGTTGCCGACGTGTCGGCACATCTACAGCATCGCCATGCAGGGTTGCCGACGTGATTGACACGTCTACAGCGTCGCCATGCAGGGTTGCCGACGTGTTCGGCACGTCTACGACATCGCCAGGCACGCTTGCCGACGTGTTCGGCACGTCTACGGCTCGCCATGCAGGGTTGCTGACGTATTCGGCACGTCTACGGCTCGCCATGCAGGGTTGCCGACGTGTTCGGCATCTCTACGGCTCGCCATGCAGGGTTGCCGACGTGTTCGGCACGTCTACGGCTCGCCATGCAGGGTTGTCGACGTGTTCAGCACGTCTACGGCTCGCCATTCAGGGTTGCCGACGTGTTCGGCACATCAGCGGCTCGCCATGCACGGTTGTCGACGTGTTCAGCACGTCTACGGCTCGCCATGCAGGGTTGCCGACGTGTTCGGCACATCTACAGCATCGCCATGCAGGGTTGCCGACGTGTTCGGCATCTCTACGGCTCGCCATGCAGGGTTGCCGACGTGTTCGGCACGTCTACGGCTCGCCATGCAGGGTTGTCGACGTGTTCAGCACGTCTACGGCTCGCCATTCAGGGTTGCTGACGTATTCGGCACGTCTACGGCTCGCCATGCAGGGTTGCCGACGTGTTCGACACGTCTAAGGCTAGCCATGCAGGGTTGTCGACGTGCTCAGCACGTCTACAGCATCGCCATGCAGGGTTGCCGACGTGTTCGGCACATCAACGGCTCGCCATGCACGGTTGCCGACGTGTTCGGCATCTCTACGGCTCGCCATGCAGGGTTGCCGACGTGTTCGGCACGTCTACGGCTCGCCATTCAGGGTTGCCAACGTGTTCGGCAGATCTACAGCATCGCCATGCAGGGTTGCCGACGTGTACGGCACGCTTACAGCATCGCCATGCAGAGTTGCCGACGTGTTCGACACGTCTAAGGCTCGCCATGCAGGGTTGTCGACGTGTTCAGCACGTCTACGGCTCGCCATTCAGGGTTGCCAACGTGTTCGGCAGATCTACAGCATCGCCATGCAGGGTTGCCGACGTGTTCGGCACGTCTACAGCATCGCCATGCAGGGTTGCCGAGGTGTTCGGCACGTCTACGACATCGCCAGGCACGCTTGCCGACGTGTTCGGCATCTCTACGGCTCGCCATGCAGGGTTGCCGACGTGTTCGGCACGTCTACGGCTCGCCATGCAGGGTTGCTGACGTATTCGACACGTCTACGGCTCGCCATTCAAGGTTGCCAACGTGTTCGGTACGTCTACAGCATCGCCATGCAGGGTTGCCGACGTGATTGACACGTCTACAGCATCGCCATGCAGGGTTGCCGACGTGTTCGGCACGTCTACGACATCGCCAGGCACGCTTGCCGAGGTGTTCGGCACGTCTACAGCATCGCCATGCAGGGTTGCCGACGTATTCGGCACGTCTACTGCTCGCCATGCAGGGTTGCCGACGTGTCGGCACATCTACAGCATCGCCATGCAGGGTTGCCGACGTGATTGACACGTCTACAGCATCGCCATGCAGGGTTGCCGACGTGTTCGGCACGTCTACGACATCGCCAGGCACGCTTGCCGACGTGTTCGGCACGTCTACGGCTCGCCATGCAGGGTTGCTGACGTATTCGGCACGTCTACGGCTCGCCATGCAGGGTTGCCGACGTGTTCGGCATCTCTACGGCTCGCCATGCAGGGTTGCCGACGTGTTCGGCACGTCTACGGCTCGCCATGCAGGGTTGTCGACGTGTTCAGCACGTCTACGGCTCGCCATTCAGGGTTGCCGACGTGTTCGGCACATCAGCGGCTCGCCATGCACGGTTGTCGACGTGTTCAGCACGTCTACGGCTCGCCATGCAGGGTTGCCGACGTGTTCGGCACATCTACAGCATCGCCATGCAGGGTTGCCGACGTGTTCAGCACGTCTACGGCTCGCCAATCAGGGTTGCCGACGTGTTCGGCACGTCTACGGCTCGCCATGCAGGGTTGCTGACGTATTCGGCACGTCTACGGCTCGCCATGCAGGGTTGCCGACGTGTTCGACACGTCTAAGGCTCGCCATGCAGGGTTGTCGACGTGCTCAGCACGTCTACAGCATCGCCATGCAGGGTTGCCGACGTGTTCGGCACATCAACGGCTCGCCATGCACGGTTGCCGACGTGTTCGGCATCTCTACGGCTCGCCATGCAGGGTTGCCGACGTGTTCGGCACGTCTACGGCTCGCCATTCAGGGTTGCCAACGTGTTCGGCAGATCTACAGCATCGCCATGCAGGGTTGCCGACGTGTACGGCACGCTTACAGCATCGCCATGCAGAGTTGCCGACGTGTTCGACACGTCTAAGGCTCGCCATGCAGGGTTGTCGACGTGTTCAGCACGTCTACGGCTCGCCATTCAGGGTTGCCAACGTGTTCGGCAGATCTACAGCATCGCCATGCAGGGTTGCCGACGTGTTCGGCACGTCTACGGCATCGCCATGCAGGGTTGCCGAGGTGTTCGGTACGTCTACGACATCGCCAGGCACGCTTGCCGAGGTGTTCGGCATCTCTACGGCTCGCCATGCAGGGTTGCCGACGTGTTCGGCACATCTACAGCATCGCCATGCAGGGTTGCCGACGTGATTGACACGTCTACAGCATCGCCATGCAGGGTTGCCGACGTGTTCGGCACGTCTACGACATCGCCAGGCACGCTTGCCGAGGTGTTCGGCATCTCTACGGCTCGCCATGCAGGGTTGCCGACGTGTCCGGCACATCTACAGCATCGCCATGCAGGGTTGCCGACGTGTTCAGCACGTCTACGGCTCGCCATTCAGGGTTGCCGACGTGGTCGGCACATCTGCAGCATCGCCATGCAGGGTTGTCGACGTGCTCAGCACGTCTACAGCATCGCCATGCAGGGTTGCCGACGTGTTCGGCACATCAACGGCTCGCCATGCACGGTTGCCGACGTGATTGACACGTCTACGGCTCGCCATGCAGGGTTGCCGACGTGTTCGACACGTCTAAGGCTCGCCATGCAGGGTTGTCGACGTGCTCAGCACGTCTACAGCATCGCCATGCAGGGTTGCCGACGTGTTCGGCACATCAACGGCTCGCCATGCACGGTTGCCGACGTGTTCGGCATCTCTACGGCTCGCCATGCAGGGTTGCCGACGTGTTCGGCACGTCTACGGCTCGCCATTCAGGGTTACCAACGTGTTCGGCAGATCTACAGCATCGCCATGCAGGGTTGCCGACGTGTTCGGCACATCAACGGCTCGCCATGCACGGTAGTCGACGTGTTCAGCACGTCTACGGCTCGCCATGCAGGGTTGCCGACGTGTTCGGCACGTCTACAGCATCGCCATGCAGGGTTGCCGACGTGATTGACACGTCTACGGCTCGCCATGCAGGGTTGCCGACGTGTTCGGCACGTCTACGGCTCGCCATGCAGGGTTGCCGACGTGTTCGGCACGTCTACAGCATCGCCATGCAGGGTTGCCGACGTGTACGGCACGCTTACAGCATCGCCATGCAGAGTTGCCGACGTGTTCGACACGTCTAAGGCTCGCCATGCAGGGTTGTCGACGTGTTCAGCACGTCTACGGCTCGCCATTCAGGGTTGCCAACGTGTTCGGCAGATCTACAGCATCGCCATGCAGGGTTGCCGACGTGTTCGGCACGTCTACAGCATCGCCATGCAGGGTTGCCGAGGTGTTCGGCACGTCTACGACATCGCCAGGCACGCTTGCCGAGGTGTTCGGCATCTCTACGGCTCGCCATGCAGGGTTGCCGACGTGTTCGGCACATCTACAGCATCGCCATGCAGGGTTGCCGACGTGATTGACACGTCTACAGCATCGCCATGCAGGGTTGCCGACGTGTTCGGCACATCAACGGCTCGCCATGCACGGTTGTCGACGTGTTCAGCACGTCTACGGCTCGCCATGCAGGGTTGCCGACGTGTTCGGCAGATCTACAGCATCGCCATGCAGGGTTGCCGACGTGTTCGGCACGTCTACAGCATCGCCATGCAGGGTTGCCGAGGTGTTCGTCACGTCTACGACATCGCCAGGCACGCTTGCCGAGGTGTTCGGCATCTCTACGGCTCGCCATGCAGGGTTGCCGACGTGATTGACACGTCTACAGCATCGCCATGCAGGGTTGCCGACGTGTTCGGCACGTCTACGACATCGCCAGGCACGCTTGCCGAGGTGTTCGGCATCTCTACGGCTCGCCATGCAGGGTTGCCGACGTGTCCGGCACATCTACAGCATCGCCATGCAGGGTTGCCGACGTGTTCAGCACGTCTACGGCTCGCCATTCAGGGTTGCCGACGTGGTCGGAACATCTGCAGCATCGCCATGCAGGGTTGTCGACGTGCTCAGCACGTCTACAGCATCGCCATGCAGGGTTGCCGACGTGTTCGGCACATCAACGGCTCGCCATGCACGGTTGTCGACGTGTTCAGCACGTCTACGGCTCGCCATGCACGGTTGTCGACGTGTTCAGCACGTCTACGGCTCGCCATGCAGGGTTGTCGACGTGCTCAGCACGTCTACAGCATCGCCATGCAGGGTTGCCGACGTGTTCGGCACATCAACGGCTCGCCATGCACGGTTGTCGACGTGTTCAGCACGTCTACGGCTCGCCATGCAGGGTTGCCGACGTGTTCGGCATCTCTACGGCTCGCCATGCAGGGTTGCCGACGTGTCGGCACATCTACAGCATCGCCATGCAGGGTTGCCGACGTGATTGACACGTCTACAGCATCGCCATGCAGGGTTGCCGACGTGTTCGGCACGTCTACGACATCGCCAGGCACGCTTGCCGACGTGTTCGGCACGTCTACGGCTCGCCATGCAGGGTTGCTGACGTATTCGGCACGTCTACGGCTCGCCATGCAGGGTTGCCGACGTGTTCGGCATCTCTACGGCTCGCCATGCAGGGTTGCCGACGTGTTCGGCACGTCTACGGCTCGCCATGCAGGGTTGTCGACGTGTTCAGCACGTCTACGGCTCGCCATTCAGGGTTGCCGAGGTGTTCGGCACGTCTACGACATCGCCAGGCACGCTTGCCGACGTGTTCGGCATCTCTACGGCTCGCCATGCAGGGTTGCCGACGTGTTCGGCACGTCTACGGCTCGCCATGCAGGGTTGCTGACGTATTCGACACGTCTACGGCTCGCCATTCAAGGTTGCCAACGTGTTCGGTACGTCTACAGCATCGCCATGCAGGGTTGCCGACGTGATTGACACGTCTACAGCATCGCCATGCAGGGTTGCCGACGTGTTCGGCACGTCTACGACATCGCCAGGCACGCTTGCCGAGGTGTTCGGCACGTCTACAGCATCGCCATGCAGGGTTGCCGACGTATTCGGCACGTCTACTGCTCGCCATGCAGGGTTGCCGACGTGTCGGCACATCTACAGCATCGCCATGCAGGGTTGCCGACGTGATTGACACGTCTACAGCGTCGCCATGCAGGGTTGCCGACGTGTTCGGCACGTCTACGACATCGCCAGGCACGCTTGCCGACGTGTTCGGCACGTCTACGGCTCGCCATGCAGGGTTGCTGACGTATTCGGCACGTCTACGGCTCGCCATGCAGGGTTGCCGACGTGTTCGGCATCTCTACGGCTCGCCATGCAGGGTTGCCGACGTGTTCGGCACGTCTACGGCTCGCCATGCAGGGTTGTCGACGTGTTCAGCACGTCTACGGCTCGCCATTCAGGGTTGCCGACGTGTTCGGCACATCAGCGGCTCGCCATGCACGGTTGTCGACGTGTTCAGCACGTCTACGGCTCGCCATGCAGGGTTGCCGACGTGTTCGGCACATCTACAGCATCGCCATGCAGGGTTGCCGACGTGTTCGGCATCTCTACGGCTCGCCATGCAGGGTTGCCGACGTGTTCGGCACGTCTACGGCTCGCCATGCAGGGTTGTCGACGTGTTCAGCACGTCTACGGCTCGCCATTCAGGGTTGCTGACGTATTCGGCACGTCTACGGCTCGCCATGCAGGGTTGCCGACGTGTTCGACACGTCTAAGGCTAGCCATGCAGGGTTGTCGACGTGCTCAGCACGTCTACAGCATCGCCATGCAGGGTTGCCGACGTGTTCGGCACATCAACGGCTCGCCATGCACGGTTGCCGACGTGTTCGGCATCTCTACGGCTCGCCATGCAGGGTTGCCGACGTGTTCGGCACGTCTACGGCTCGCCATTCAGGGTTGCCAACGTGTTCGGCAGATCTACAGCATCGCCATGCAGGGTTGCCGACGTGTACGGCACGCTTACAGCATCGCCATGCAGAGTTGCCGACGTGTTCGACACGTCTAAGGCTCGCCATGCAGGGTTGTCGACGTGTTCAGCACGTCTACGGCTCGCCATTCAGGGTTGCCAACGTGTTCGGCAGATCTACAGCATCGCCATGCAGGGTTGCCGACGTGTTCGGCACGTCTACAGCATCGCCATGCAGGGTTGCCGACGTGTTCGGCATCTCTACGGCTCGCCATGCAGGGTTGCCGACGTGTTCGGCACGTCTACGGCTCGCCATTCAGGGTTGCCAACGTGTTCGGCAGATCTACAGCATCGCCATGCAGGGTTGCCGACGTGTACGGCACGCTTACAGCATCGCCATGCAGAGTTGCCGACGTGTTCGACACGTCTAAGGCTCGCCATGCAGGGTTGTCGACGTGTTCAGCACGTCTACGGCTCGCCATTCAGGGTTGCCAACGTGTTCGGCAGATCTACAGCATCGCCATGCAGGGTTGCCGACGTGTTCGGCACGTCTACAGCATCGCCATGCAGGGTTGCCGAGGTGTTCGGCACGTCTACGACATCGCCAGGCACGCTTGCCGACGTGTTCGGCATCTCTACGGCTCGCCATGCAGGGTTGCTGACGTATTCGACACGTCTACGGCTCGCCATTCAAGGTTGCCAACGTGTTCGGTACGTCTACAGCATCGCCATGCAGGGTTGCCGACGTGATTGACACGTCTACAGCATCGCCATGCAGGGTTGCCGACGTGTTCGGCACGTCTACGACATCGCCAGGCACGCTTGCCGAGGTGTTCGGCACGTCTACAGCATCGCCATGCAGGGTTGCCGACGTATTCGGCACGTCTACGGCTCGCCATGCAGGGTTGCTGACGTATTCGGCACGTCTACGGCTCGCCATGCAGGGTTGCCGACGTGTTCGGCATCTCTACGGCTCGCCATGCAGGGTTGCCGACGTGATTGACACGTCTACAGCATCGCCATGCAGGGTTGCCGACGTGTTCGGCACGTCTACGACATCGCCAGGCACGCTTGCCGAGGTGTTCGGCACGTCTACAGCATCGCCATGCAGGGTTGCCGACGTATTCGGCACGTCTACTGCTCGCCATGCAGGGTTGCCGACGTGTCGGCACATCTACAGCATCGCCATGCAGGGTTGCCGACGTGATTGACACGTCTACAGCGTCGCCATGCAGGGTTGCCGACGTGTTCGGCACGTCTACGACATCGCCAGGCACGCTTGCCGACGTGTTCGGCACGTCTACGGCTCGCCATGCAGGGTTGCTGACGTATTCGGCACGTCTACGGCTCGCCATGCAGGGTTGCCGACGTGTTCGGCATCTCTACGGCTCGCCATGCAGGGTTGCCGACGTGTTCGGCACGTCTACGGCTCGCCATGCAGGGTTGTCGACGTGTTCAGCACGTCTACGGCTCGCCATTCAGGGTTGCCGACGTGTTCGGCACATCAGCGGCTCGCCATGCACGGTTGTCGACGTGTTCAGCACGTCTACGGCTCGCCATGCAGGGTTGCCGACGTGTTCGGCACATCTACAGCATCGCCATGCAGGGTTGCCGACGTGTTCGGCATCTCTACGGCTCGCCATTCAGGGTTGCCAACGTGTTCGGCAGATCTACAGCATCGCCATGCAGGGTTGCCGACGTGTACGGCACGCTTACAGCATCGCCATGCAGAGTTGCCGACGTGTTCGACACGTCTAAGGCTCGCCATGCAGGGTTGTCGACGTGTTCAGCACGTCTACGGCTCGCCATTCAGGGTTGCCAACGTGTTCGGCAGATCTACAGCATCGCCATGCAGGGTTGCCGACGTGTTCGGCACGTCTACAGCATCGCCATGCAGGGTTGCCGACGTGTTCGGCATCTCTACGGCTCGCCATGCAGGGTTGCCGACGTGTTCGGCACGTCTACGGCTCGCCATTCAGGGTTGCCAACGTGTTCGGCAGATCTACAGCATCGCCATGCAGGGTTGCCGACGTGTACGGCACGCTTACAGCATCGCCATGCAGAGTTGCCGACGTGTTCGACACGTCTAAGGCTCGCCATGCAGGGTTGTCGACGTGTTCAGCACGTCTACGGCTCGCCATTCAGGGTTGCCAACGTGTTCGGCAGATCTACAGCATCGCCATGCAGGGTTGCCGACGTGTTCGGCACGTCTACAGCATCGCCATGCAGGGTTGCCGAGGTGTTCGGCACGTCTACGACATCGCCAGGCACGCTTGCCGACGTGTTCGGCATCTCTACGGCTCGCCATGCAGGGTTGCCGACGTGTTCGGCACGTCTACGGCTCGCCATGCAGGGTTGCTGACGTATTCGACACGTCTACGGCTCGCCATTCAAGGTTGCCAACGTGTTCGGTACGTCTACAGCATCGCCATGCAGGGTTGCCGACGTGATTGACACGTCTACAGCATCGCCATGCAGGGTTGCCGACGTGTTCGGCACGTCTACGACATCGCCAGGCACGCTTGCCGAGGTGTTCGGCACGTCTACAGCATCGCCATGCAGGGTTGCCGACGTATTCGGCACGTCTACGGCTCGCCATGCAGGGTTGCTGACGTATTCGGCACGTCTACGGCTCGCCATGCAGGGTTGCCGACGTGTTCGGCATCTCTACGGCTCGCCATGCAGGGTTGCCGACGTGATTGACACGTCTACAGCATCGCCATGCAGGGTTGCCGACGTGTTCGGCACGTCTACGACATCGCCAGGCACGCTTGCCGAGGTGTTCGGCACGTCTACAGCATCGCCATGCAGGGTTGCCGACGTATTCGGCACGTCTACTGCTCGCCATGCAGGGTTGCCGACGTGTCGGCACATCTACAGCATCGCCATGCAGGGTTGCCGACGTGATTGACACGTCTACAGCGTCGCCATGCAGGGTTGCCGACGTGTTCGGCACGTCTACGACATCGCCAGGCACGCTTGCCGACGTGTTCGGCACGTCTACGGCTCGCCATGCAGGGTTGCTGACGTATTCGGCACGTCTACGGCTCGCCATGCAGGGTTGCCGACGTGTTCGGCATCTCTACGGCTCGCCATGCAGGGTTGCCGACGTGTTCGGCACGTCTACGGCTCGCCATGCAGGGTTGTCGACGTGTTCAGCACGTCTACGGCTCGCCATTCAGGGTTGCCGACGTGTTCGGCACATCAGCGGCTCGCCATGCACGGTTGTCGACGTGTTCAGCACGTCTACGGCTCGCCATGCAGGGTTGCCGACGTGTTCGGCACATCTACAGCATCGCCATGCAGGGTTGCCGACGTGTTCGGCATCTCTACGGCTCGCCATGCAGGGTTGCCGACGTGTTCGGCACGTCTACGGCTCGCCATGCAGGGTTGTCGACGTGTTCAGCACGTCTACGGCTCGCCATTCAGGGTTGCTGACGTATTCGGCACGTCTACGGCTCGCCATGCAGGGTTGCCGACGTGTTCGACACGTCTAAGGCTAGCCATGCAGGGTTGTCGACGTGCTCAGCACGTCTACAGCATCGCCATGCAGGGTTGCCGACGTGTTCGGCACATCAACGGCTCGCCATGCACGGTTGCCGACGTGTTCGGCATCTCTACGGCTCGCCATGCAGGGTTGCCGACGTGTTCGGCACGTCTACGGCTCGCCATTCAGGGTTGCCAACGTGTTCGGCAGATCTACAGCATCGCCATGCAGGGTTGCCGACGTGTACGGCACGCTTACAGCATCGCCATGCAGAGTTGCCGACGTGTTCGACACGTCTAAGGCTCGCCATGCAGGGTTGTCGACGTGTTCAGCACGTCTACGGCTCGCCATTCAGGGTTGCCAACGTGTTCGGCAGATCTACAGCATCGCCATGCAGGGTTGCCGACGTGTTCGGCACGTCTACAGCATCGCCATGCAGGGTTGCCGAGGTGTTCGGCACGTCTACGACATCGCCAGGCACGCTTGCCGACGTGTTCGGCATCTCTACGGCTCGCCATGCAGGGTTGCCGACGTGTTCGGCACGTCTACGGCTCGCCATGCAGGGTTGCTGACGTATTCGACACGTCTACGGCTCGCCATTCAAGGTTGCCAACGTGTTCGGTACGTCTACAGCATCGCCATGCAGGGTTGCCGACGTGATTGACACGTCTACAGCATCGCCATGCAGGGTTGCCGACGTGTTCGGCACGTCTACGACATCGCCAGGCACGCTTGCCGAGGTGTTCGGCACGTCTACAGCATCGCCATGCAGGGTTGCCGACGTATTCGGCACGTCTACTGCTCGCCATGCAGGGTTGCCGACGTGTCGGCACATCTACAGCATCGCCATGCAGGGTTGCCGACGTGATTGACACGTCTACAGCATCGCCATGCAGGGTTGCCGACGTGTTCGGCACGTCTACGACATCGCCAGGCACGCTTGCCGACGTGTTCGGCACGTCTACGGCTCGCCATGCAGGGTTGCTGACGTATTCGGCACGTCTACGGCTCGCCATGCAGGGTTGCCGACGTGTTCGGCATCTCTACGGCTCGCCATGCAGGGTTGCCGACGTGTTCGGCACGTCTACGGCTCGCCATGCAGGGTTGTCGACGTGTTCAGCACGTCTACGGCTCGCCATTCAGGGTTGCCGACGTGTTCGGCACATCAGCGGCTCGCCATGCACGGTTGTCGACGTGTTCAGCACGTCTACGGCTCGCCATGCAGGGTTGCCGACGTGTTCGGCACATCTACAGCATCGCCATGCAGGGTTGCCGACGTGTTCAGCACGTCTACGGCTCGCCAATCAGGGTTGCCGACGTGTTCGGCACGTCTACGGCTCGCCATGCAGGGTTGCTGACGTATTCGGCACGTCTACGGCTCGCCATGCAGGGTTGCCGACGTGTTCGACACGTCTAAGGCTCGCCATGCAGGGTTGTCGACGTGCTCAGCACGTCTACAGCATCGCCATGCAGGGTTGCCGACGTGTTCGGCACATCAACGGCTCGCCATGCACGGTTGCCGACGTGTTCGGCATCTCTACGGCTCGCCATGCAGGGTTGCCGACGTGTTCGGCACGTCTACGGCTCGCCATTCAGGGTTGCCAACGTGTTCGGCAGATCTACAGCATCGCCATGCAGGGTTGCCGACGTGTACGGCACGCTTACAGCATCGCCATGCAGAGTTGCCGACGTGTTCGACACGTCTAAGGCTCGCCATGCAGGGTTGTCGACGTGTTCAGCACGTCTACGGCTCGCCATTCAGGGTTGCCAACGTGTTCGGCAGATCTACAGCATCGCCATGCAGGGTTGCCGACGTGTTCGGCACGTCTACGGCATCGCCATGCAGGGTTGCCGAGGTGTTCGGTACGTCTACGACATCGCCAGGCACGCTTGCCGAGGTGTTCGGCATCTCTACGGCTCGCCATGCAGGGTTGCCGACGTGTTCGGCACATCTACAGCATCGCCATGCAGGGTTGCCGACGTGATTGACACGTCTACAGCATCGCCATGCAGGGTTGCCGACGTGTTCGGCACGTCTACGACATCGCCAGGCACGCTTGCCGAGGTGTTCGGCATCTCTACGGCTCGCCATGCAGGGTTGCCGACGTGTCCGGCACATCTACAGCATCGCCATGCAGGGTTGCCGACGTGTTCAGCACGTCTACGGCTCGCCATTCAGGGTTGCCGACGTGGTCGGCACATCTGCAGCATCGCCATGCAGGGTTGTCGACGTGCTCAGCACGTCTACAGCATCGCCATGCAGGGTTGCCGACGTGTTCGGCACATCAACGGCTCGCCATGCACGGTTGCCGACGTGATTGACACGTCTACGGCTCGCCATGCAGGGTTGCCGACGTGTTCGACACGTCTAAGGCTCGCCATGCAGGGTTGTCGACGTGCTCAGCACGTCTACAGCATCGCCATGCAGGGTTGCCGACGTGTTCGGCACATCAACGGCTCGCCATGCACGGTTGCCGACGTGTTCGGCATCTCTACGGCTCGCCATGCAGGGTTGCCGACGTGTTCGGCACGTCTACGGCTCGCCATTCAGGGTTACCAACGTGTTCGGCAGATCTACAGCATCGCCATGCAGGGTTGCCGACGTGTTCGGCACATCAACGGCTCGCCATGCACGGTAGTCGACGTGTTCAGCACGTCTACGGCTCGCCATGCAGGGTTGCCGACGTGTTCGGCACGTCTACAGCATCGCCATGCAGGGTTGCCGACGTGATTGACACGTCTACGGCTCGCCATGCAGGGTTGCCGACGTGTTCGGCACGTCTACGGCTCGCCATGCAGGGTTGCCGACGTGTTCGGCACGTCTACAGCATCGCCATGCAGGGTTGCCGACGTGTACGGCACGCTTACAGCATCGCCATGCAGAGTTGCCGACGTGTTCGACACGTCTAAGGCTCGCCATGCAGGGTTGTCGACGTGTTCAGCACGTCTACGGCTCGCCATTCAGGGTTGCCAACGTGTTCGGCAGATCTACAGCATCGCCATGCAGGGTTGCCGACGTGTTCGGCACGTCTACAGCATCGCCATGCAGGGTTGCCGAGGTGTTCGGCACGTCTACGACATCGCCAGGCACGCTTGCCGAGGTGTTCGGCATCTCTACGGCTCGCCATGCAGGGTTGCCGACGTGTTCGGCACATCTACAGCATCGCCATGCAGGGTTGCCGACGTGATTGACACGTCTACAGCATCGCCATGCAGGGTTGCCGACGTGTTCGGCACATCAACGGCTCGCCATGCACGGTTGTCGACGTGTTCAGCACGTCTACGGCTCGCCATGCAGGGTTGCCGACGTGTTCGGCAGATCTACAGCATCGCCATGCAGGGTTGCCGACGTGTTCGGCACGTCTACAGCATCGCCATGCAGGGTTGCCGAGGTGTTCGTCACGTCTACGACATCGCCAGGCACGCTTGCCGAGGTGTTCGGCATCTCTACGGCTCGCCATGCAGGGTTGCCGACGTGATTGACACGTCTACAGCATCGCCATGCAGGGTTGCCGACGTGTTCGGCACGTCTACGACATCGCCAGGCACGCTTGCCGAGGTGTTCGGCATCTCTACGGCTCGCCATGCAGGGTTGCCGACGTGTCCGGCACATCTACAGCATCGCCATGCAGGGTTGCCGACGTGTTCAGCACGTCTACGGCTCGCCATTCAGGGTTGCCGACGTGGTCGGAACATCTGCAGCATCGCCATGCAGGGTTGTCGACGTGCTCAGCACGTCTACAGCATCGCCATGCAGGGTTGCCGACGTGTTCGGCACATCAACGGCTCGCCATGCACGGTTGTCGACGTGTTCAGCACGTCTACGGCTCGCCATGCACGGTTGTCGACGTGTTCAGCACGTCTACGGCTCGCCATGCAGGGTTGTCGACGTGCTCAGCACGTCTACAGCATCGCCATGCAGGGTTGCCGACGTGTTCGGCACATCAACGGCTCGCCATGCACGGTTGTCGACGTGTTCAGCACGTCTACGGCTCGCCATGCAGGGTTGCCGACGTGTTCGGCATCTCTACGGCTCGCCATGCAGGGTTGCCGACGTGTTCGGCACGTCTACGGCTCGCCATGCAGGGTTGTCGACGTGTTCGGCACGTCTACGGCTCGCCATGCAGGGTTGCTGACGTATTCGGCACGTCTACGGCTCGCCATGCAGGGTTGCCGACGTGTTCGACACGTCTAAGGCTCGCCATGCAGGGTTGTCGACGTGCTCAGCACGTCTACAGCATCGCCATGCAGGGTTGCCGACGTGTTCGGCACATCAACGGTTCGCCATGCACGGTTGCCGAGGTGTTCGGCATCTCTACGGCTCGCCATGCAGGGTTGCCGACGTGTCCGGCACATCTACAGCATCGCCATGCAGGGTTGCCGACGTGTTCAGCACGTCTACGGCTCGCCATTCAGGGTTGCCGACGTGGTCGGCACATCTGCAGCATCGCCATGCAGGGTTGTCGACGTGTTCGGCACGTCTACAGCATCGCCGTGCAGGGTTGCCGACGTGATTGACACGTCTACGGCTCGCCATGCAGGGTTGCCGACGTGTTCTGCACGTCTACGGCTCGCCATGCAGGGTTGCCGACGTGTTCGACACGTCTAAGGCTCGCCATGCAGGGTTGTCGACGTGCTCAGCACGTCTACAGCATCGCCATGCAGGGTTGCCGACGTGTTCGGCACATCAACGGCTCGCCATGCAGGGTTGCCGACGTGTTCGGCACGTCTACGGCTCGCCATTCAGGGTTGCCAACGTGTTCGGCACGTCTACAGCATCGCCATGCAGGGTTGCCGAGGTGTTCGGCACGTCTACGACATCGCCAGGCACGCTTGCCGAGGTGTTCGGCATCTCTACGGCTCGCCATGCAGGGTTGCCGACGTGTACGGCACGCTTACAGCATCGCCATGCAGAGTTGCCGACGTGTTCGACACGTCTAAGGCTCGCCATGCAGGGTTGTCGACGTGTTCAGCACGTCTACGGCTCGCCATTCAGGGTTGCCAACGTGTTCGGCAGATCTACAGCATCGCCATGCAGGGTTGCCGACGTGTTCGGCACGTCTACAGCATCGCCATGCAGGGTTGCCGAGGTGTTCGGCACGTCTACGACATCGCCAGGCACGCTTGCCGAGGTGTTCGGCATCTCTACGGCTCGCCATGCAGGGTTGCCGACGTGTTCGGCACATCTACAGCATCGCCGTGCAGGGTTGTCGACGTGTTCGGCACGTCTACGGCTCGCCATGCAGGGTTGCTGACGTGTTCAGCACGTCTACGGCTCGCCATTCAGGGTTGCCGACGTGGTCGGCACATCTGCAGCATCGCCATGCAGGGTTGTCGACGTGCTCAGCACGTCTACAGCATCGCCATGCAGGGTTGCCGACGTGTTCGGCACATCAACGGCTCGCCATGCACGGTTGTCGACGTGTTCAGCACGTCTACGGCTCGCCATGCACGGTTGTCGACGTGTTCAGCACGTCTACGGCTCGCCATGCAGGGTTGTCGACGTGCTCAGCACGTCTACAGCATCGCCATGCAGGGTTGCCGACGTGTTCGGCATCTCTACGGCTCGCCATGCAGGGTTGCCGACGTGTTCGGCACGTCTACGGCTCGCCATGCAGGGTTGTCGACGTGTTCGGCACGTCTACGGCTCGCCATGCAGGGTTGCTGACGTATTCGGCACGTCTACGGCTCGCCATGCAGGGTTGCCGACGTGTTCGACACGTCTAAGGCTCGCCATGCAGGGTTGTCGACGTGCTCAGCACGTCTACAGCATCGCCATGCAGGGTTGCCGACGTGTTCGGCACATCAACGGTTCGCCATGCACGGTTGCCGAGGTGTTCGGCATCTCTACGGCTCGCCATGCAGGGTTGCCGACGTGTCCGGCACATCTACAGCATCGCCATGCAGGGTTGCCGACGTGTTCAGCACGTCTACGGCTCGCCATTCAGGGTTGCCGACGTGGTCGGCACATCTGCAGCATCGCCATGCAGGGTTGTCGACGTGCTCAGCACGTCTACAGCATCGCCATGCAGGGTTGCCGACGTGTTCGGCACATCAACGGCTCGCCATGCACGGTTGTCGACGTGTTCAGCACGTCTACGGCTCGCCATGCAGGGTTGCCGACGTGTTCGGCACGTCTACAGCATCGCCGTGCAGGGTTGCCGACGTGATTGACACGTCTACGGCTCGCCATGCAGGGTTGCCGACGTGTTCGGCACGTCTACGGCTCGCCATGCAGGGTTGCCGACGTGTTCGACACGTCTAAGGCTCGCCATGCAGGGTTGTCGACGTGCTCAGCACGTCTACAGCATCGCCATGCAGGGTTGCCGACGTGTTCGGCACATCAACGGCTCGCCATGCAGGGTTGCCGACGTGTTCGGCACGTCTACGGCTCGCCATTCAGGGTTGCCAACGTGTTCGGCACGTCTACAGCATCGCCATGCAGGGTTGCCGAGGTGTTCGGCACGTCTACGACATCGCCAGGCACGCTTGCCGAGGTGTTCGGCATCTCTACGGCTCGCCATGCAGGGTTGCCGACGTGTACGGCACGCTTACAGCATCGCCATGCAGAGTTGCCGACGTGTTCGACACGTCTAAGGCTCGCCATGCAGGGTTGTCGACGTGTTCAGCACGTCTACGGCTCGCCATTCAGGGTTGCCAACGTGTTCGGCAGATCTACAGCATCGCCATGCAGGGTTGCCGACGTGTTCGGCACGTCTACAGCATCGCCATGCAGGGTTGCCGAGGTGTTCGGCACGTCTACGACATCGCCAGGCACGCTTGCCGAGGTGTTCGGCATCTCTACGGCTCGCCATGCAGGGTTGCCGACGTGTTCGGCACATCTACAGCATCGCCGTGCAGGGTTGCCGACGTGATTGACACGTCTACAGCATCGCCATGCAGGGTTGCCGACGTGTTCGGCACATCAACGGCTCGCCATGCACGGTTGCCGACGTGTTCGGCACATCAACGGCTCGCCATGCACGGTTGTCGACGTGTTCAGCACGTCTACGGCTCGCCATGCAGGGTTGCCGACGTGTTCGGCACGTCTACAGCATCGCCATGCAGGGTTGCCGACGTGATTGACACGTCTACGGCTCGCCATGCAGGGTTGCCGACGTGTTCGGCACATCTACAGCATCGCCATGCAGGGTTGCCGACGTGATTGACACGTCTACAGCATCGCCATGCAGGGTTGCCGACGTGTTCGGCACATCAACGGCTCGCCATGCACGGTTGTCGACGTGTTCAGCACGTCTACGGCTCGCCATGCAGGGTTGCCGACGTGTTCGGCACGTCTACAGCATCGCCATGCAGGGTTGCCGACGTGTTCGGCACGTCTACAGCATCGCCATGCACGGTTGTCGACGTGTTCAGCACGTCTACGGCTCGCCATGCAGGGTTGCCGACGTGTTCAGCATCTCTACGGCTCGCCATGCAGGGTTGCCGACGTGTTCGACACGTCTAAGGCTCGCCATGCAGGGTTGTCGACGTGTTCAGCACGTCTACGGCTCGCCATTCAGGGTTGCCGAGGTGTTCGGCATCTCTACGGCTCGCCATGCAGGGTTGCCGACGTGACTGACACGTCTACAGCATCGCCATGCAGGGTTGCCGACGTGTTCGGCACGTCTACGACATCGCCATGCAGGGTTGCCGACGTGTTCGGCACGTCTACAGCATCGCCATGCAGGGTTGCCAACGTGTTCGGCAGATCTACAGCATCGCCATGCAGGGTTGCCGACGTGTTCGGCACGTCTACAGCATCGCCATGCAGGGTTGCCGAGGTGTTCGGCACGTCTACGACATCGCCAGGCACGCTTGCCGAGGTGTTCGGCATCTCTACGGCTCGCCATGCAGGGTTGCCGACGTGATTGACACGTCTACAGCATCGCTATGCAGGGTTGCCAACGTGTTCGGCAGATCTACAGCATCGCCATGCAGGGTTGCCGACGTGTTCGGCACGTCTACAGCATCGCCATGCAGGGTTGCCGAGGTGTTCGGCACGTCTACGACATCGCCAGGCACGCTTGCCGAGGTGTTCGGCATCTCTACGGCTCGCCATGCAGGGTTGCCGACGTGTCCGGCACATCTAAAGCATCGCCATGCAGGGTTGCCGACGTGTTCAGCACGTCTACGGCTCGCCATTCAGGGTTGCCGACGTGGTCGGCACATCTGCAGCATCGCCATGCAGGGTTGTCGACGTGCTCAGCACGTCTACAGCATCGCCATGCAGGGTTGCCGACGTGTTCGGCACATCAACGGCTCGCCATGCACGGTTGTCGACGTGTTCAGCACGTCTACGGCTCGCCATGCAGGGTTGCCGACGTGTTCGGCACGTCTACAGCATCGCCATGCAGGGTTGCCGACGTGATTGACACGTCTACGGCTCGCCATGCAGGGTTGCCGACGTGTTCGGCACGTCTACGGCTCGCCATGCAGGGTTGCCGACGTGTTCGGCACATCAACGGCTCGCCATGCACGGTTGTCGACGTGTTCAGCACGTCTACGGCTCGCCATGCAGGGTTGCCGACGTGTTCGGCATCTCTACGGCTCGCCATGCAGGGTTGCCGACGTGTTCGGCACGTCTACGGCTCGCCATGCAGGGTTGTCGACGTGTTCGGCACGTCTACGGCTCGCCATGCAGGGTTGCTGACGTATTCGGCACGTCTACGGCTCGCCATGCAGGGTTGCCGACGTGTTCGACACGTCTAAGGCTCGCCATGCAGGGTTGTCGACGTGCTCAGCACGTCTACAGCATCGCCATGCAGGGTTGCCGACGTGTTCGGCACATCAACGGCTCGCCATGCACGGTTCCCGACGTGTTCGGCATCTCTACGGCTCGCCATGCAGGGTTGCCGACGTGTTCGGCACGTCTACGGCTCGCCATTCAGGGTTGCCAACGTGTTCGGCAGATCTACAGCATCGCCATGCAGGGTTGCCGACGTGTACGGCACGCTTACAGCATCGCCATGCAGAGTTGCCGACGTGTTCGACACGTCTAAGGCTCGCCATGCAGGGTTGTCGACGTGTTCAGCACGTCTACGGCTCGCCATTCAGGGTTGCCAACGTGTTCGGCAGATCTACAGCATCGCCATGCAGGGTTGCCGACGTGTTCGGCACGTCTACAGCATCGCCATGCAGGGTTGCCGAGGTGTTCGGCACGTCTACGACATCGCCAGGCACGCTTGCCGAGGTGTTCGGCATCTCTACGGCTCGCCATGCAGGGTTGCCGACGTGTTCGGCACATCAACGGCTCGCCATGCACGGTTGTCGACGTGCTCAGCACGTCTACGGCTCGCCATGCAGGGTTGCCGACGTGTTCGGCACATCAACGGCTCGCCATGCACGGTTGTCGACGTGTTCCGCACGTCTACGGCTCGCCATGCAGGGTTGCCGACGTGTTCGGCACGTCTACAGCATCGCCATGCAGGGTTGCCGACGTGATTGACACGTCTACGGCTCGCCATGCAGGGTTGCCGACGTGTTCGGCACGTCTACGGCTCGCCATGCAGGGTTGCCGACGTGTTCGGCACATCAACGGCTCGCCATGCACGGTTGTCGACGTGTTCAGCACGTCTACGGCTCGCCATGCAGGGTTGCCGACGTGTTCGGCACGTCTACAGCATCGCCATGCAGGGTTGCCGACGTGTTCGGCACGTCTACAGCATCGCCATGCACGGTTGTCGACGTGTTCAGCACGTCTACGGCTCGCCATGCAGGGTTGCCGACGTGTTCAGCATCTCTACGGCTCGCCATGCAGGGTTGCCGACGTGTTCGACACGTCTAAGGCTCGCCATGCAGGGTTGTCGACGTGTTCAGCACGTCTACGGCTCGCCATTCAGGGTTGCCGAGGTGTTCGGCATCTCTACGGCTCGCCATGCAGGGTTGCCGACGTGATTGACACGTCTACAGCATCGCCATGCAGGGTTGCCGACGTGTTCGGCACGTCTACGACATCGCCATGCAGGGTTGCCGACGTGTTCGGCATGTCTACAGCATCGCCATGCAGGGTTGCCAACGTGTTCGGCAGATCTACAGCATCGCCATGCAGGGTTGCCGACGTGATTGACACGTCTACGGCTCGCCATGCAGGGTTGCCGACGTGTTCGGCACGTCTACGGCTCGCCATGCAGGGTTGCCGACGTGTTCGGCACATCAACGGCTCGCCATGCACGGTTGTCGACGTGTTCAGCACGTCTACGGCTCGCCATGCAGGGTTGCCGACGTGTTCGGCATCTCTACGGCTCGCCATGCAGGGTTGCCGACGTGTTCGGCACGTCTACGGCTCGCCATGCAGGGTTGTCGACGTGTTCGGCACGTCTACGGCTCGCCATGCAGGGTTGCTGACGTATTCGGCACGTCTACGGCTCGCCATGCAGGGTTGCCGACGTGTTCGACACGTCTAAGGCTCGCCATGCAGGGTTGTCGACGTGCTCAGCATCTCTACGGCTCGCCATGCAGGGTTGCCGACGTGTTCGGCACGTCTACGGCTCGCCATTCAGGGTTGCCAACGTGTTCGGCAGATCTACAGCATCGCCATGCAGGGTTGCCGACGTGTACGGCACGCTTACAGCATCGCCATGCAGAGTTGCCGACGTGTTCGACACGTCTAAGGCTCGCCATGCAGGGTTGTCGACGTGTTCAGCACGTCTACGGCTCGCCATTCAGGGTTGCCAACGTGTTCGGCAGATCTACAGCATCGCCATGCAGGGTTGCCGACGTGTTCGGCACGTCTACAGCATCGCCATGCAGGGTTGCCGAGGTGTTCGGCACGTCTACGACATCGCCAGGCACGCTTGCCGAGGTGTTCGGCATCTCTACGGCTCGCCATGCAGGGTTGCCGACGTGTTCGGCACATCAACGGCTCGCCATGCACGGTTGTCGACGTGCTCAGCACGTCTACGGCTCGCCATGCAGGGTTGCCGACGTGTTCGGCACATCAACGGCTCGCCATGCACGGTTGTCGACGTGTTCAGCACGTCTACGGCTCGCCATGCAGGGTTGCCGACGTGTTCGGCACGTCTACAGCATCGCCATGCAGGGTTGCCGACGTGATTGACACGTCTAGGGCTCGCCATGCAGGGTTGCCGACGTGTTCGGCACGTCTACGGCTCGCCATGCAGGGTTGCCGACGTGTTCGGCACATCAACGGCTCGCCATGCACGGTTGTCGACGTGTTCAGCACGTCTACGGCTCGCCATGCAGGGTTGCCGACGTGTTCGGCACGTCTACAGCATCGCCATGCAGGGTTGCCGACGTGTTCGGCACGTCTACAGCATCGCCATGCACGGTTGTCGACGTGTTCAGCACGTCTACGGCTCGCCATGCAGGGTTGCCGACGTGTTCAGCATCTCTACGGCTCGCCATGCAGGGTTGCCGACGTGTTCGACACGTCTAAGGCTCGCCATGCAGGGTTGTCGACGTGTTCAGCACGTCTACGGCTCGCCATTCAGGGTTGCCGAGGTGTTCGGCATCTCTACGGCTCGCCATGCAGGGTTGCCGACGTGATTGACACGTCTACAGCATCGCCATGCAGGGTTGCCGACGTGTTCGGCACGTCTACGACATCGCCATGCAGGGTTGCCGACGTGTTCGGCACGTCTACAGCATCGCCATGCAGGGTTGCCAACGTGTTCGGCAGATCTACAGCATCGCCATGCAGGGTTGCCGACGTGATTGACACGTCTACAGCATCGCCATGCAGGGTTGCCGACGTGTTCGGCACGTCTACGACATCGCCATGCAGGGTTGCCGACGTGTTCGGCATGTCTACAGCATCGCCATGCAGGGTTGCCAACGTGTTCGGCAGATCTACAGCATCGCCATGCAGGGTTGCCGACGTGATTGACACGTCTACGGCTCGCCATGCAGGGTTGCCGACGTGTTCGGCACGTCTACGGCTCGCCATGCAGGGTTGCCGACGTGTTCGGCACATCAACGGCTCGCCATGCACGGTTGTCGACGTGTTCAGCACGTCTACGGCTCGCCATGCAGGGTTGCCGACGTGTTCGGCATCTCTACGGCTCGCCATGCAGGGTTGCCGACGTGTTCGGCACGTCTACGGCTCGCCATGCAGGGTTGTCGACGTGTTCGGCACGTCTACGGCTCGCCATGCAGGGTTGCTGACGTATTCGGCACGTCTACGGCTCGCCATGCAGGGTTGCCGACGTGTTCGACACGTCTAAGGCTCGCCATGCAGGGTTGTCGACGTGCTCAGCATCTCTACGGCTCGCCATGCAGGGTTGCCGACGTGTTCGGCACGTCTACGGCTCGCCATTCAGGGTTGCCAACGTGTTCGGCAGATCTACAGCATCGCCATGCAGGGTTGCCGACGTGTACGGCACGCTTACAGCATCGCCATGCAGAGTTGCCGACGTGTTCGACACGTCTAAGGCTCGCCATGCAGGGTTGTCGACGTGTTCAGCACGTCTACGGCTCGCCATTCAGGGTTGCCAACGTGTTCGGCAGATCTACAGCATCGCCATGCAGGGTTGCCGACGTGTTCGGCACGTCTACAGCATCGCCATGCAGGGTTGCCGAGGTGTTCGGCACGTCTACGACATCGCCAGGCACGCTTGCCGAGGTGTTCGGCATCTCTACGGCTCGCCATGCAGGGTTGCCGACGTGTTCGGCACATCAACGGCTCGCCATGCACGGTTGTCGACGTGCTCAGCACGTCTACGGCTCGCCATGCACGGTTGCCGACGTGTTCGGCACATCAACGGCTCGCCATGCACGGTTGTCGACGTGTTCAGCACGTCTACGGCTCGCCATGCAGGGTTGCCGACGTGTTCGGCACGTCTACAGCATCGCCATGCAGGGTTGCCGACGTGATTGACACGTCTAGGGCTCGCCATGCAGGGTTGCCGACGTGTTCGGCACGTCTACGGCTCGCCATGCAGGGTTGCCGACGTGTTCGGCACATCAACGGCTCGCCATGCACGGTTGTCGACGTGTTCAGCACGTCTACGGCTCGCCATGCAGGGTTGCCGACGTGTTCGGCACGTCTACAGCATCGCCATGCAGGGTTGCCGACGTGTTCGGCACGTCTACAGCATCGCCATGCACGGTTGTCGACGTGTTCAGCACGTCTACGGCTCGCCATGCAGGGTTGCCGACGTGTTCAGCATCTCTACGGCTCGCCATGCAGGGTTGCCGACGTGTTCGACACGTCTAAGGCTCGCCATGCAGGGTTGTCGACGTGTTCAGCACGTCTACGGCTCGCCATTCAGGGTTGCCGAGGTGTTCGGCATCTCTACGGCTCGCCATGCAGGGTTGCCGACGTGATTGACACGTCTACAGCATCGCCATGCAGGGTTGCCGACGTGTTCGGCACGTCTACGACATCGCCATGCAGGGTTGCCGACGTGTTCGGCACGTCTACAGCATCGCCATGCAGGGTTGCCAACGTGTTCGGCAGATCTACAGCATCGCCATGCAGGGTTGCCGACGTGTTCGGCACGTCTACAGCATCGCCATGCAGGGTTGCCGACGTTTTCGGCACGTCTACGGCTCGCCATTCAGGGTTGCCAACGTGTTCGGCAGATCTACAGCATCGCCATGCAGGGTTGCCGACGTGTACGGCACGCTTACAGCATCGCCATGCAGAGTTGCCGACGTGTTCGACACGTCTAAGGCTCGCCATGCAGGGTTGTCGACGTGTTCAGCACGTCTACGGCTCGCCATTCAGGGTTGCCAACGTGTTCGGCAGATCTACAGCATCGCCATGCAGGGTTGCCGACGTGTTCGGCACGTCTACAGCATCGCCATGCAGGGTTGCCGAGGTGTTCGGCACGTCTACGACATCGCCAGGCACGCTTGCCGACGTGTTCGGCAGATCTACAGCATCGCCATGCAGGGTTGCCGACGTGTACGGCACGCTTACAGCATCGCCATGCAGAGTTGCCGACGTGTTCGACACGTCTAAGGCTCGCCATGCAGGGTTGTCGACGTGTTCAGCACGTCTACGGCTCGCCATTCAGGGTTGCCAACGTGTTCGGCAGATCTACAGCATCGCCATGCAGGGTTGCCGACGTGTACGGCACGTCTACAGCATCGCCATGCAGGGTTGCCGACGTGTTCGGCACGTCTACGGCTCGCCATGCAGGGTTGCCGACGTGTTCGGCACATCAACGGCTCGCCATGCACGGTTGTCGACGTGTTCAGCACGTCTACGGCTCGCCATGCAGGGTTGCCGACGTGTTCGGCATCTCTACGGCTCGCCATGCAGGGTTGCCGACGTGTTCGGCACGTCTACGGCTCGCCATGCAGGGTTGTCGACGTGTTCGGCACGTCTACGGCTCGCCATGCAGGGTTGCTGACGTATTCGGCACGTCTACGGCTCGCCATGCAGGGTTGCCGACGTATTCGACACGTCTACGGCTCGCCATTCAGGGTTGCCGACGTGTTCGGCACATCTACAGCATCGCCATGCAGGGTTGCCGACGTGATTGACACGTCTACGGCTCGCCATGCAGGGTTGTCGACGTGTTCAGCACGTCTACGGCTCGCCATTCAGGGTTGCCGACGTGTTCGGCACATCTACGGCTCGCCATGCAGGGTTGCCGACGTGTTCGGCACGTCTACGGCTCGCCATGCAGGGTTGCTGGAGTATTCGACACGTCTACGGCTCGCCATTCAGGGTTGCCGACGTGTTCGGTACGTCTACAGCATCGCCATGCAGGGTTGCCGACGTGTTCGGCTGGTCTACAGCATCGCCATGCAGGGTTGCCGACGTGTTCGGCACGTCTACGGCTCGCCATGCAGGGTTGCCGACGTGATCGACACGTCTATGCAGGGTTGCCGAGGTATTCGGCACGTCTACGGCTCGCCATGCAGGGTTGCCGACGTATTCGGCACGTCTACGGCTCGCCATGCAGGGTTGCCGACGTGTTCGGCACATCTACAGCATCGCCATGCAGGGTTGCCGACGTGATTGACACGTCTACAGCATCGCCATGCAGGGTTGCCGACGTGTTCGGCACGTCTACGACATCGCCAGGCACGCTTGCCGAGGTGTTCGGCATCTCTACGGCTCGCCATGCAGGGTTGCCGACGTGTTCGGCACATCTACAGCATCGCCATGCAGGGTTGCCGACGTGTTCAGCACGTCTACGGCTCGCCATTCAGGGTTGCCGACGTGGTCGGCACATCTGCAGCATCGCCATGCAGGGTTGTCGACGTGCTCAGCACGTCTACAGCATCGCCATGCAGGGTTGCCAACGTGTTCGGCAGATCTACAGCATCGCCATGCAGGGTTGCCGACGTGTACGGCACGCTTACAGCATCGCCATGCAGAGTTGCCGACGTGTTCGACACGTCTAAGGCTCGCCATGCAGGGTTGTCGACGTGTTCAGCACGTCTACGGCTCGCCATTCAGGGTTGCCGACGTGTTCGGTACGTCTACAGCATCGCCATGCAGGGTTGCCGACGTGTTCGGCTGGTCTACAGCATCGCCATGCAGGGTTGCCGACGTGTTCGGCACGTCTACGGCTCGCCATGCAGGGTTGCCGACGTGATCGACACGTCTATGCAGGGTTGCCGAGGTATTCGGCACGTCTACGGCTCGCCATGCAGGGTTGCCGACGTGTTCGACACGTCTAAGGCTCGCCATGCAGGGTTGTCGACGTGCTCAGCACGTCTACAGCATCGCCATGCAGGGTTGCCGACGTGTTCGGCACATCAACGGCTCGCCATGCACGGTTGCCGACGTGTTCGGCATCTCTACGGCTCGCCATGCAGGGTTGCCGACGTGTTCGGCACGTCTACGGCTCGCCATTCAGGGTTGCCAACGTGTTCGGCAGATCTACAGCATCGCCATGCAGGGTTGCCGACGTGTACGGCACGCTTACAGCATCGCCATGCAGAGTTGCCGACGTGTTCGACACGTCTAAGGCTCGCCATGCAGGGTTGTCGACGTGTTCAGCACGTCTACGGCTCGCCATTCAGGGTTGCCAACGTGTTCGGCAGATCTACAGCATCGCCATGCAGGGTTGCCGACGTGTTCGGCACGTCTACAGCATCGCCATGCAGGGTTGCCGAGGTGTTCGGCACGTCTACGACATCGCCAGGCACGCTTGCCGAGGTGTTCGGCATCTCTACGGCTCGCCATGCAGGGTTGCCGACGTGTTCGGCACATCAACGGCTCGCCATGCACGGTTGTCGACGTGCTCAGCACGTCTACGGCTCGCCATGCAGGGTTGCCGACGTGTTCGGCACATCAACGGCTCGCCATGCACGGTTGTCGACGTGTTCAGCACGTCTACGGCTCGCCATGCAGGGTTGCCGACGTGTTCGGCACGTCTACAGCATCGCCATGAAGGGTTGCCGACGTGATTGACACGTCTACGGCTCGCCATGCAGGGTTGCCGGCGTGTTCGGCACATCTACAGCATCGCCATGCAGGGTTGCCGACGTGTTCAGCACGTCTACGGCTCGCCATGCAGGGTTGTCGACGTGCTCAGCACGTCTACAGCATCGCCATGCAGGGTTGCCGACGTGTTCGGCACATCAACGGCTCGCCATGCACGGTTGTCGACGTGTTCAGCACGTCTACGGCTCGCCATGCAGGGTTGCCGACGTGTTCGGCACGTCTACAGCATCGCCATGCAGGGTTGCCGACGTGATTGACACGTCTACGGCTCGCCATGCAGGGTTGCCGACGTGTTCGGCACATCAACGGCTCGCCATGCAGGGTTGCCGACGTGTTCGGCACGTCTACAGCATCGCCATGCAGGGTTGCCGACGTGTTCTGCATCTCTACGGCTCGCCATGCAGGGTTGCCGACGTGTTCGGCACGTCTACGACATCGCCAGGCACGCTTGCCGACGTGTTCGGCAGATCTACAGCATCGCCATGCAGGGTTGCCGACGTGTTCGACACGTCTAAGGCTCGCCATGCAGGGTTGTCGACGTGTTCAGCACGTCTACGGCTCGCCATTCAGGGTTGCCAACGTGTTCGGCAGATCTACAGCATCGCCATGCAGGGTTGCCGACGTGTTCGGCACGTCTACAGCATCGCCATGCAGGGTTGCCGAGGTGTTCGGCACGTCTACGACATCGCCAGGCACGCTTGCCGACGTGTTCGGCAGATCTACAGCATCGCCATGCAGGGTTGCCGACGTGTACGGCACGCTTACAGCATCGCCATGCAGAGTTGCCGACGTGTTCGACACGTCTAAGGCTCGCCATGCAGGGTTGTCGACGTGCTCAGCACGTCTACGGCTCGCCATTCAGGGTTGCCAACGTGTTCGGCAGATCTACAGCATCGCCATGCAGGGTTGCCGACGTGTACGGCACGTCTACAGCATCGCCATGCAGGGTTGCCGACGTGTTCGGCA
Source organism: Heligmosomoides polygyrus bakeri (assembly GCA_947359475.1). NCBI lineage: Eukaryota > Metazoa > Nematoda > Chromadorea > Rhabditida > Heligmosomidae > Heligmosomoides > Heligmosomoides polygyrus. The sequence continues at coordinate 78,154,754 of OX375867.1, forward strand.
CGTCTACGGCTCGCCATGCAGGGTTGCCGACGTGTTCGGCACATCAACGGCTCGCCATGCACGGTTGTCGACGTGTTCAGCACGTCTACGGCTCGCCATGCAGGGTTGCCGACGTGTTCGGCATCTCTACGGCTCGCCATGCAGGGTTGCCGACGTGTTCGGCACGTCTACGGCTCGCCATGCAGGGTTGTCGACGTGTTCGGCACGTCTACGGCTCGCCATGCAGGGTTGCTGACGTATTCGGCATGTCTACGGCTCGCCATGCAGGGTTGCCGACGTATTCGACACGTCTACGGCTCGCCATTCAGGGTTGCCGACGTGTTCGGCACATCTACAGCATCGCCATGCAGGGTTGCCGACGTGATTGACACGTCTACGGCTCGCCATGCAGGGTTGTCGACGTGTTCAGCACGTCTACGGCTCGCCATTCAGGGTTGCCGACGTGTTCGGCACATCTACGGCTCGCCATGCAGGGTTGCCGACGTGTTCGGCACGTCTACGGCTCGCCATGCAGGGTTGCTGAAGTATTCGACACGTCTACGGCTCGCCATTCAGGGTTGCCGACGTGTTCGGTACGTCTACAGCATCGCCATGCAGGGTTGCCGACGTGTTCGGCTGGTCTACAGCATCGCCATGCAGGGTTGCCGACGTGATCGACACGTCTATGCAGGGTTGCCGAGGTATTCGGCACGTCTACGGCTCGCCATGCAGGGTTGCCGACGTATTCGGCACGTCTACGGCTCGCCATGCAGGGTTGCCGACGTGTTCGGCAGATCTACAGCATCGCCATGCAGGGTTGCCGACGTGTACGGCACGCTTACAGCATCGCCATGCAGAGTTGCCGACGTGTTCGACACGTCTAAGGCTCGCCATGCAGGGTTGTCGACGTGCTCAGCACGTCTACGGCTCGCCATTCAGGGTTGCCAACGTGTTCGGCAGATCTACAGCATCGCCATGCAGGGTTGCCGACGTGTTCGACACGTCTAAGGCTCGCCATGCAGGGTTGTCGACGTGTTCAGCACGTCTACGGCTCGCCATTCAGGGTTGCCAACGTGTTCGGCAGATCTACAGCATCGCCATGCAGGGTTGCCGACGTGTTCGGCACGTCTACAGCATCGCCATGCAGGGTTGCCGAGGTGTTCGGCACGTCTACGACATCGCCAGGCACGCTTGCCGACGTGTTCGGCAGATCTACAGCATCGCCATGCAGGGTTGCCGACGTGTACGGCACGCTTACAGCATCGCCATGCAGAGTTGCCGACGTGTTCGACACGTCTAAGGCTCGCCATGCAGGGTTGTCGACGTGCTCAGCACGTCTACGGCTCGCCATTCAGGGTTGCCAACGTGTTCGGCAGATCTACAGCATCGCCATGCAGGGTTGCCGACGTGTACGGCACGTCTACAGCATCGCCATGCAGGGTTGCCGACGTGTTCGGCACGTCTACGGCTCGCCATGCAGGGTTGCCGACGTGTTCGGCACATCAACGGCTCGCCATGCACGGTTGTCGACGTGTTCAGCACGTCTACGGCTCGCCATGCAGGGTTGCCGACGTGTTCGGCATCTCTACGGCTCGCCATGCAGGGTTGCCGACGTGTTCGGCACGTCTACGGCTCGCCATGCAGGGTTGTCGACGTGTTCGGCACGTCTACGGCTCGCCATGCAGGGTTGCTGACGTATTCGGCATGTCTACGGCTCGCCATGCAGGGTTGCCGACGTATTCGACACGTCTACGGCTCGCCATTCAGGGTTGCCGACGTGTTCGGCACATCTACAGCATCGCCATGCAGGGTTGCCGACGTGATTGACACGTCTACGGCTCGCCATGCAGGGTTGTCGACGTGTTCAGCACGTCTACGGCTCGCCATTCAGGGTTGCCGACGTGTTCGGCACATCTACGGCTCGCCATGCAGGGTTGCCGACGTGTTCGGCACGTCTACGGCTCGCCATGCAGGGTTGCTGAAGTATTCGACACGTCTACGGCTCGCCATTCAGGGTTGCCGACGTGTTCGGTACGTCTACAGCATCGCCATGCAGGGTTGCCGACGTGTTCGGCTGGTCTACAGCATCGCCATGCAGGGTTGCCGACGTGATCGACACGTCTATGCAGGGTTGCCGAGGTATTCGGCACGTCTACGGCTCGCCATGCAGGGTTGCCGACGTATTCGGCACGTCTACGGCTCGCCATGCAGGGTTGCCGACGTGTTCGGCAGATCTACAGCATCGCCATGCAGGGTTGCCGACGTGTACGGCACGCTTACAGCATCGCCATGCAGAGTTGCCGACGTGTTCGACACGTCTAAGGCTCGCCATGCAGGGTTGTCGACGTGCTCAGCACGTCTACGGCTCGCCATTCAGGGTTGCCAACGTGTTCGGCAGATCTACAGCATCGCCATGCAGGGTTGCCGACGTGTACGGCACGTCTACAGCATCGCCATGCAGGGTTGCCGACGTGTTCGGCACGTCTACGGCTCGCCATGCAGGGTTGCCGACGTGTTCGGCACATCAACGGCTCGCCATGCACGGTTGTCGACGTGTTCAGCACGTCTACGGCTCGCCATGCAGGGTTGCCGACGTGTTCGGCATCTCTACGGCTCGCCATGCAGGGTTGCCGACGTGTTCGGCACGTCTACGGCTCGCCATGCAGGGTTGTCGACGTGTTCGGCACGTCTACGGCTCGCCATGCAGGGTTGCTGACGTATTCGGCATGTCTACGGCTCGCCATGCAGGGTTGCCGACGTATTCGACACGTCTACGGCTCGCCATTCAGGGTTGCCGACGTGTTCGGCACATCTACAGCATCGCCATGCAGGGTTGCCGACGTGATTGACACGTCTACGGCTCGCCATGCAGGGTTGTCGACGTGTTCAGCACGTCTACGGCTCGCCATTCAGGGTTGCCGACGTGTTCGGCACATCTACGGCTCGCCATGCAGGGTTGCCGACGTGTTCGGCACGTCTACGGCTCGCCATGCAGGGTTGCTGAAGTATTCGACACGTCTACGGCTCGCCATTCAGGGTTGCCGACGTGTTCGGTACGTCTACAGCATCGCCATGCAGGGTTGCCGACGTGTTCGGCTGGTCTACAGCATCGCCATGCAGGGTTGCCGACGTGATCGACACGTCTATGCAGGGTTGCCGAGGTATTCGGCACGTCTACGGCTCGCCATGCAGGGTTGCCGACGTATTCGGCACGTCTACGGCTCGCCATGCAGGGTTGCCGACGTGTTCGGCACATCTACAGCATCGCCATGCAGGGTTGCCGACGTATTCGGCACGTCTACGGCTCGCCATGCAGGGTTGCCGACGTGATCGACACGTCTATGCAGGGTTGCCGAGGTATTCGGCACGTCTACGGCTCGCCATGCAGGGTTGCCGACGTATTCGGCACGTCTACGGCTCGCCATGCAGGGTTGCCGACGTGTTCGGCACATCTACAGCATCGCCATGCAGGGTTGCCGACGTGATTGACACGTCTACAGCATCGCCATGCAGGGTTGCCGACGTGTTCGGCACGTCTACGACATCGCCAGGCACGCTTGCCGAGGTGTTCGGCATCTCTACGGCTCGCCATGCAGGGTTGCCGACGTGTTCGGCACATCTACAGCATCGCCATGCAGGGTTGCCGACGTGTTCAGCACGTCTACGGCTCGCCATTCAGGGTTGCCGACGTGGTCGGCACATCTGCAGCATCGCCATGCAGGGTTGTCGACGTGCTCAGCACGTCTACAGCATCGCCATGCAGGGTTGCCAACGTGTTCGGCAGATCTACAGCATCGCCATGCAGGGTTGCCGACGTGTACGGCACGCTTACAGCATCGCCATGCAGAGTTGCCGACGTGTTCGACACGTCTAAGGCTCGCCATGCAGGGTTGTCGACGTGTTCAGCACGTCTACGGCTCGCCATTCAGGGTTGCCGACGTGTTCGGTACGTCTACAGCATCGCCATGCAGGGTTGCCGACGTGTTCGGCTGGTCTACAGCATCGCCATGCAGGGTTGCCGACGTGTTCGGCACGTCTACGGCTCGCCATGCAGGGTTGCCGACGTGATCGACACGTCTATGCAGGGTTGCCGAGGTATTCGGCACGTCTACGGCTCGCCATGCAGGGTTGCCGACGTATTCGGCACGTCTACGGCTCGCCATGCAGAGTTGCCGACGTGTTCGGCACGTCTACGGCTCGCCATGCAGAGTTGCCGACGTGTTCGGCACATCTACAGCATCGCCATGCAGGGTTGCCGACGTGATTGACACGTCTACGGCTCGCCATACAGGGTTGCCGACGTGTTCGGTACGTCTACAGCATCGCCATGCAGGGCTGCCGACGTGTTCGGCACGTCTACGGTTCGCCATGCAGAGTTGCCGACGTGTTCGGCACGTCTACGGTTCGCCATGCAGGGTTGCCGACGTGTTCGGCACGTCTACGACATCGCCAGGCACGCTTGCCGACGTGTTCGGCACGTCTACGGCTCGCCATGCAGAGTTGCCGACGTGTTCGGCACGTCTACGGTTCGCCATGCAGGCTTGCCGACGTGTTCGGCACGTCTACGGCTCGCCATGCAGAGTTGCCGACGTGTTCGGCACGTCTACAGCATCGCCATGCAGGGTTGCCGACGTGATTGACACGTCTACGGCTCGCCATGCAGGGTTGCCGACGTGATTGACACGTCTACGGCTCGCCATACAGGGTTGCCGACGTGTTCGGCACGTCTACGGCTCGCCATGCAGAGTTGCCGACGTGTTCGGCACGTCTACGGTTCGCCATGCAGGGTTGCCGACGTGTTCGGCACGTCTACGACATCGCCAGGCACGCTTGCCGACGTGTTCGGCACGTCTACGGCTCGCCATGCAGAGTTGCCGACGTGTTCGGCACATCTACAGCATCGCCATGCAGGGTTGCCGACGTGATTGACACGTCTACGGCTCGCCATACAGGGTTGCCGACGTGTTCGGCACGTCTACGGCTCGCCATGCAGGGTTGCCGACGTATTCGACACGTCTACGGCTCGCCATTCAGGGTTGCCGACGTGTTCGGTACGTCTACAGCATCGCCATGCAGGGCTGCCGACGTGTTCGGCACGTCTACGACATCGCCAGGCACGCTTGCCGACGTGTTCGGCACGTCTACGGCTCGCCATGCAGAGTTGCCGACGTGTTCGGCACATCTACAGCATCGCCATGCAGGGTTGCCGACGTGATTGACACGTCTACGGCTCGCCATGCAGGGTTGCCGACGTATTCGACACTTCTACGGCTCGCCATTCAGGGTTGCCGACGTGTTCGGTACGTCTACAGCATCGCCATGCAGGGCTGCCGACGTGTTCGGTACGTCTACAGCATCGCCATTCAGGGTTGCCGACGTATTCGGCACGTCTACGGCTCGCCATGCAGGGTTGCCGACGTGATCGACACGTCTACGGTTCGCCATGCAGAGTTTCCAACGTGTTCGGCACGTCTACGGCTCGCCATGCAGGGTTGCTGACGTGTTCGGCACATCTACGGCTCGCCATTCAGGGTTGCCGACGTGTACGGCACGCTTACCGCATCGCCATGCAGAGTTGCCGACGTGTTCGACACGTCTAAGGCTCGCCATGCAGGGTTGTCGACGTGTTCAGCACGTCTACGGCTCGCCATTCAGGGTTGCCGACGTGTACGGCACGCTTACCGCATCGCCATGCAGAGTTGTCGACGTGTTCTGCACGTCTACGGCTCGCCATGCAGGGTTGCCGACGTGTTCGGCACGTCTACGGTTCGCCATGCAGGGTTGCCGACGTGTTCGGCACGTCTACGGCTCGACATACAGGGTTGCCGACGTGTTCGGCACGTCTACGGCTCGCCATGCAGGGTTGCCGACATGTTCGGCACGTCTACGGCTTGCCAGGCATGCTTGGCGACGTGTTCGGTACATCTACGGCATCGCCAGGCACGTAGAAGGCGTCTGGGTGTTTTCTGCTATTTTCGCGCCCCTGGGGCCGGATTCATCAACAATTAAACCCGTTGGTGTGCGGGGTGCAAGAGTAGAGATAAGATGAGATACAGAGACGCAGGCTTCATCATGGATATCTCTACTCCCTACACCGCGGGTTATACTTTGATGAATCCGACCCCTGATGTTTCCGCGCCTATTTTTGACGTGCTCCATCGCTAATCGCTTCACCCTTTATTATAGAGTATGATACTGCTCTCCCACTACTGGTCCTCCTCTGCTGGATCTGGTTCCACATTACTGGTCCCCTTTAATGAAGGAGATCCTTCATTTCTGGTCCCCTTATTGGAGCTGGTCCCCTATCACTGGTACTGGTCCCTCATTACTGCTTACTCTCTAACTGGAACTGTTTCCCTAATACTGGTCCTCCCTTGCCGGAACTGTTCCCTACTACTGGTCCTCCCCCCCCCCCCCCCACTTAGCAGACGAAGTGTTACTGAATCCCCGAGCACATTGGGCGACGTGTTGTACACGTGTTCTAAATCCCAGGCACGTTGAACGACGTGTTCGGTGTGTACGGACTTGAGATTCGCGTCCAGCGAGACCGCCTGAACGATATCCACAAAAAATCAATTATTTGGTCAATATCGATTGATGGCGATCGACACTTCAAAAACGACCTTTAGATTCGTGTTCAGCGATCTCGATTGCCCCAGGGCTGAAGCTCCCATGCAGATAGAAGACGTCTGGGTATTTGTCGCTATTTTTGCGCCGTATTCCCCCCCTATTTTAGCCCCGAATTTTCCCTCTATTTTACGACTAATTTCTGCGGCGGTGCCGATCGATAGTATGATTCATCGCTAAGCGCGTTATTTTAGAGTATGATAATAGAGGAAATATGCTTTTTGCCATACTGAAATCGATTTCCAAAAAAGGGGCCTTCATGCACGGCGGGGGGGGGGGGGTCGGTTTTCGGCACGTATGGCCCAGAAATCGGACCCATCCCGCCGCGAATGAAGACCTATTTTTGGAATTTGATTTTTATATAGCTGGAAAGCGCTTTTCTTCTAGTTCTTGAAAAACTAAAGGATTTTGAAATCTCGAAAACTTACCGAGCTATGAGCATTTTTGTGAAGTCACCATAATTTTGTTGGCTCAAAAATTTAACCACCCACCGCGCACGAAGACCTTTTTTTGGAAGTTGATTTTCATATAGCTGGAAAGCCCTTTTTTCTAGTCTTTGAAAAGCTATGGGAATTTTCAAAGTTCGAAAAAGTTACTGAGTTGTGAACCTTTTTGAGAGCGTTCAATTTTATCGCTCCGATGACGTTGGTGCAAAGTCGACCAGAGGTCGTTTGATCCTGTTCGATCCAGAAAAACAGGACTTTTTCATTGTGCAACGATGAAGACTTGGAAGTTTTTGCGGCAGAATTTTATCCGTATGGGTGGTCTGCTTCGGCTAAAAAACAATTTTTTTCGTGAAAAACGAGAATTTTGTGTACGATCCCTCCTGATCATATCGTCACCGCAGCTCCGTCGTCGCTGCGGAGAAGCTTGTTTTTTTTTGCTGGACGATACACAGGGCTTGGATTTTTGTAGGCTTCAATTCCATTTTTATGATGTTTCCTTAGGATGGAGAACATTACTTTCTTGGGAATTCCATCGTCCATCATTCATTTGCCGCTCCGTAATCGATGCGAAGAGCGCTTCAAAAAATTCTAGGGAAGGCACTAAAGTCGTCATCAGTAATTGACACTCAAAGTTTTATATAATACAATTTCAGAGCACAATTTCAGATGCAGACGTCGTTCCTTCAGGCAGAAAAATATGTCGTGTCCATGACGTCTGAAAAAATCTGCAGAAATTGAAGTGATGATTGGAAGACTGCTACCAGAAAATCTTTATTTTGAAGTGTCGAAAAATAGCATTAAAAACTTTAAAGAATTTTATCGTGTTATCAAAGCATGTATTGTTCAGTGACCTCTTTTCAGGGTTCTGGAAGCGAGAGGGAGAGGGGTCGTACAAAATCCACTTCGGAGGGAGAGGGGTCGTAAATTTTCGGCAAAAATTGACCCCCACGTTTGACCCTGACTGAAATGTCGGGCAGAGGGGCCTCGTTACACCAAATATCATGGCTAGCGTATCCGAGGGAATGAGGACATCCGGTATCTACATCATCTTCGCTTCGCTGACGGCATTGACCTCATAACACTGAGCATTAACCAAGCAAACCGAATGCTGGACGACATCGATCTGGCACGGCTAAGCGTTGCACTACAGCTGGACTTTACGAAGACGAATGCTAATAAGAGGATAAATGATAAAAGACGGCGCGACTCAATTCCTTTTAGGATGCGCCACGCATTCTACTTCTACGGAATGACGAGGAAGCCATTTGAATGCGTATTTGGCATATAGTTGCGGTGGTCAGTCGATGAGCAGGTCAGTGTTTTATCCTTTCCAGATGAGTCTGCTACCAATTCACCGATCCCGGATGAATGGAAGGCTTGGTTGGCCTGGACGGGAAAGGCCTGGACGAGTTTTTACCCGTTTGACCTAGGCGCTCTCGTTCCAACTTGCACTACACGTACGTATGCTTCAATTTGTGTACAATGTGAGACATTCCACGTCACCACATCCGACTGCAGCGCTCATGGCGGTCGAAGTCCATGGCCTGTCTCCCCACCCCCCTCCTCCCGTCCGCTATCTGCAGAAATACGACAATTTTTTCAAAATAACACAGTTTTTATCGACATTTTATTAATCAACCAAATAATTTCCATCAACATCGACTACTCTCCGCCAACGTTCCAAAGGACTTCGAAATCCTCTGGCGTAGAAATCCGGCGACCTGGAGGCGAAGGGCGAAAAAAGCTCGGAGGTCATTTTTGAGGTGGTCACGATCTTCATAACGCTTCCCTCCCAAATGATGCTGAAGTGATCGAAAAAGATGGTGGTCACTTGGGGCCAGATCTGGGCTGTAGGTGGATGCGGCAGAACTTCCCACCCGAGTTCCAGAATTTTCGGAGAAATCATCTTCGCGATGTGTGGGCGCGCGTTATCGTGCAGCAAGCGAACTTTGTCGAATTTGGGCTGTTCCTTGCGCATCTTGTCAGCCAGTCTCTGCGCAGCTCGATATGGTAGTTTCCATAAACCCCCCACTACACGCTCAGCATGACTTTCCTTACATGAATTTCACATTTTACGAAAGATTTCGGCACTTCATCGCGTTGGCACCACGCACGTTTACGAGCATGGTTGACGTAGAGGACCCATTTTTCGTCTCCTGTGACGATGGTGTCCAGCCAGTTGAAGGCGCTACAACGGGAGAGCAGCTGATTGCGTACGTCCAGACGTCTTCGCCGGTTGTCGTCGGTCAGTTCGTGTGGGAGCCACTGATCGAGCTTTTCAACCATTCCAAGAGGTTGCAGTCCACGGTGGATCGGGGACAGCCAAGAGCAGCAGCAAAATAACACACCTTCATGTGGATCCTGCTCCGCCAGTTTCCTCAGTTAATCCAAAGATATCGTTGTCGGTCGACCAGAGCGAGGCTCATCTTCGAGACTCTTGTTCCCGCTTCTGAAGCGTTCGAACCAGCTCTACACAGACTGTATAGAAAGAGCTTCAAAGCAGAATACAAGACACAAGTTTCGACAGGCTTCTGCAGCGGAGTGCCCAGATTTAAATTCGTAAAGGAGTGCGTGTCTAATATGGGTAGACAGTTCGGCCATGTACAGTGAAATAGGCAAGAAAGGCGGAGCTGGATATGCTATGCAGATACAGCAGGATAGTGTCTTTATATAGCACTTATGTTGAAATCTTCAGAGCATTCTAGAAAAAATCCGCAACGTTGCGAAGTTTTCTGCAGATACTTTCTGGATACCTTAATACTTCATGTGTTGTGTTACATGAATAAAGAACGCGCACTGCCTAACATCGAAGGACTGAACGTGGGCAAGGTGCAGAGTTAACCGTCCGAATTTGTCGAGTAACACGTTCCATTCCGTTTTAATTTGTATAGCATCCGCACCTATCGACCCTGTAACAGAATCCCTGATACGGCATTCAGGAAATGCCATTATTTTTTTTCAATTCGTGTTGCACATCTACTCAACTTTGCCACTGCTTTTCAGAAAGGTTTCCCGGATGTGGAAGGGAGCTCCGGCAACAGCATTTTTGAAGTGTTCTAGCACCCTTATGCTTAATAATTTTCGACCAAGCTGCACTCCAACTGTCGCTACAGCAACGAAGAAGACCTTGGTAGAACGATTACGGCTTAGCAAATCTAATGTTATTTTTTGGGAGCTTCCTACCCGGGCCTCAAAGGCAAATTATCGAAGTGACACGTCTTATGAGATCTCCCATGCAACCAATGGTGGAAAATTTGCTTATGTGTGTTTTGAAGCGTCTAGGGCAATCGACAGGGTGTGTCAGGAAATACCGTGGTCAAATTAGAGATGCATTGGATTCGAAGAGAGGGTGCTAAGGTGATTCCAATCTTATTTCTTACCCCAGTTCTAATAGACGTGCGACAGAAGCGCTTCGTGTTCATAAGGTATGCCTATGTAATTCGTGTTATTCAGAGAGCCATTTTGTCTTTCTCGCTTTATTAATTTGTTATATTGATGTACCCCGAATTGTCAAATCTCTGGTTGATGTTAGAGAACATCCTCAGTTATCAGTATAGGCGGTCTCCTGCAGTAGTCGACCAAATGGACTCCAGCGTATTTTTCAGCGCCTCGAATAACCCTCCTAGACAAAGTTTGAGCGAAATCGATGTCCCTCACTCGAGCATCCTCAGTTCTTCTAATGGGAGGTAACCTGCCTAAATCAGTGGAATTTTTAAAAATAGACGTCGGATTCGTAATCCATGCGTCATATGGCCTCCAGATGATTTTCGACGGGGTTTGGACGAAAAAATTCTTCATCCGTTGGACTCCGAAGATACCTGGGCAGGAGGTGTTCCTGACAATGACACTGACCAATCAATAGTATCGGTTGAGAATGATTGTCTGATGGAAGATTCACCATGGTGGCTGATTACCTGTGCGACCTTCTGCCGGCCAACATAATCACAGAGCACCCACCCCGATCGTTTAAGTCCAAAAGAGAACAGGTGAAACGACCGATAATAGCTGCCTGAGAGGAAACCGATATCAGCACCTAAAATATCAATATCGGTCGATATTGCTTGCCTGTGCGAAACTTCGCCATGGTGACTGATTTCCTGACCGACTTTCCGTCGATCATCATAATCACGAACACCCACCCAGATCGATCAAGTCTGGAGAGATTCAATAGCTCCGCCCAAGCGATGGTTAATATCAATCGATATTGATTGTCAAGAAAAATTTTAGTATAGCTTTCTTTGAATTTTTAATTTAGTTCCCAATGAGAGAACACGAATCAAATAAACGTTGCGTTGTACGTTTTGAGTGCATGGCGCGATCCAGTCTTTTGATGAGGTCTATGAACTTTGAAATCAAATTGAATGTTTTCCAAATCGAGACGAGATAGATTATCTGACCGAGATCTGAGCTAATCACGCAACACCCACCCCGACCGACTAAGTCTGAGAGAGAAGCGATAGGGCAGGTGAAACGATCGATAATAGAAGGTGTGAAAGAAATCGATATCACCCCTCAAAATATCAATAATATTGGTCGATATTGATTGCCTGAATGAAACTTCGTCACGGTGGTCACGAACAAACACCGAAATCGATGGACTGAGAGGGAAAGGTCGGAGAGGAAAACCGTTCAAAAGATCAATATATCGGTTGATATAGGTTGTCTGATCGCGCAACATGCACAGCGCTCGGTTAATTCAGAGGAAACATCAATATATCGGTTGACATATACCGGATAGACCTTGCGTCGGCCACCATAATCACACAACACCTACACAGATCGATTACGCCTGAGTCAATTAAACAAACGTTGCCTTGAACTTTTTGAGTGCATGGCGCGATCCAGTCTTTCGATGCAGGTTTTTTTTCTCAATAAATAAATAAATATTCTAACCATATTGAAGACTTTGTAGTTTAACCTGTAAGAAGCTCGTCTCGGTTTGTGTTAAATTTGATTCAAAAGTTCATCGGGCAGCTTGGAAGAGTGCCCAGTTTGGTTTGAAAGGTGTCCATTTCAACGTGAAAATCATGCTACACCCCCGGAAAGTGCCCGATCGAAACGCATTAGGTCATCATATGCTGTCGCTAATGTGTAGGGAGGTGAATGAAGAAGAACACACCAGCAAGATGCGCAAAGCAGAAGCAACATTTAGAGTAAAAACACGGAAGAAAGCCTTATAAACCCATGCTTAACTTTTTAATTCCCTTCCTCGGAAGCAGTCAAAGTCATCGGCAAGCAAATGGTGAGTGATTGCCTTAACAAGAATGCACAGTGATGACTTCAATACACACTTCCTCAAAACTGGCAAATTTTTTTTAGTAGTTTCGCATCCAGTTTAGCCGTTGTGTTAGGTGGATGCAGCTGCCTCCTCCGCAAATACAGTTGAAACCAAAAATACCTCTGCGCCTGTGACAATAGAGAAGCTTGACCCTTTCAGATGGTAAACAATACGTGCTGTGTAATATATCCGGTTCATGTTTTTCAAAAAAATCCATCCGGCGAGGTTTCTACAAGAAACGCTTTGCTACAGGTCCTACTGACGCTCAATGGAACTGCAATCATTTAGATGGCTGAGCATCGCGCCTCAGAATATGTCAAGGCGGTCGAAATGTCAAGCCAGTAAAAGCAGTTCCATTTGACAACCTTTGACAACCTGGAGCAGAGGTATCAAAAACGTCGTCCACGACTTCTACTTCGATCTCTTCGATAGCCACGTCCACCTGCCCCCATGCCATCTTCCGCAGGATGGATATGTCGTTCCCTCTGTTCTCCCTTCCGAGATCCGACACGCCATCTCGTCGGTGAAGAAACGTACAACACCCGGTCCCGACAGGATCAAACCCGAACACCTGAAGAACCTACCGCCAGCGCTCATCACCACCCTGGCGCGGCTCTTCACGCGTTACCTGTCGGAGTGCAAGGTTCCATCTCACAATCAGTGGAAGACCAGCAAGACTGCACAAGAATAATGTCGTGCATGACAATGGCAACCAGGGATGGGCGAACTTTCTGTTTTTGCGTTTTCTGATTTTCTGTCTATTTTGGGTTAATTTTTTCTGTTTTCTGGGAAAATGGCCAGAAAAATCGGCCAGAAGAGAGAAAATAGAGCTGTGAACAAAATTCTATCATGGAAATCCAATAAAAAGTTTCCGAAAGTATGATAAAATTATGAGTTTCGTTCCAAAATGTTTCTAGAAAATTTTCATTTGCAAGCATGTGGCGTTTTTGGATGTGGTCGTGTAGATAGAAATTGCGCCATACACTCGTGAGCTATGCCGCTTTGTTTGTGTGATTGACTGTATAACTGCTGCTGGCATGGAGTCCCTTCATAAGACATTTCTCTCTTTTCTAATTTGACTTCGTATTCTTCTCAATTTCAACAGTAGTTTGCACCAACTACGATTACGTACAACTTTATATTAAGGCTACAAATCTAGTGTTCTGAGGGGCATTTAAATACCAATTAACTAAGCGCTTGTCCTATAGTAACTGTGGGTAGGATTATTCTCTACCTCCGGTTCAAAAATTAAAAATTGTTGGCCGGTCATCACCAACCATTGCTTTCTGCAGGGCTTTGGGAAGTTGGCCAAATACGCATTCAAATCGCCTCCACGACATCCCGTAGAAGTAGAATGCGTGGCGCATCCTAAAAGGGATTGAGCAACGCCGTCCTTTATCCTTTGTTATCCTTGGGAAGTCTTTTCTTTTCTAACTCTGAACCCTGCTCAGCTTTTGGCTATAAAAAATTGGTAAGAGACAGGAAAGTTATGGTTACCTTTGATTTCGCTGATGTACGGTAGTGATACACGAAATTTCTCATGTACACATGCCGCTGCGTCCAACAAGCACAAGCGGCACAAAAGAGCGCCGGAGAGCGCCGTTTTCTGATCGCCATGCGTCGCGCCGGATGCAAATCGTTTAGGGCGCGGCGTCCTCAACTTCTCGACGTTAGGCTGATGCTGAGCCTGTCCATGCGCTTGGACAAGCATGGCCTACTGTTTGGAAATAACTGCCGGCATGGCGTGCTGTGTACAATGCATATAGGCCCGACAGAATCAATCGAGTGGGTGAGACAACCTAAAGAGGGAGCGACAGCTTGTAGAGTGGGCGTTTAGGGAGTTTTATCAGAAATTCCTAGCTGCCATATTCAGGCATTGCTCGAGGACTGTCCAGCTTGCATCTGGAGTGCGCCCTGGGCAATGCATATAGAAACGAACCTATCAATCGAGTGGACGAAAAAGCTTGTAAAGTGAGCGTTTGTGGAGTTCTCTACAAGCTTTCTCGCCCACTCGATTAATAGGTTCGGTTCTATATGCGTTGCTCAAAACGCACTCCAGATGCAAGCTGGACAGTCCTAGAGCAAGGCCTGAATAGGGCGGCTGGGAATTTTTCATAAAACTTCCCAAACGCTCACTCTACAAGCTGCCGCGCCCAATCGATTGATAGGTTCGATTTTATATGCATTGTTCACGGCGCACTCCAGATGCAAGCTGGACAATTCTGGAGCAATGCCTGAGTAGGGCGGCTAAGGGTTTCCTTTAAAACTTCCCATACGCGCGCTCTACAAGCTGTCGCTCCCTCTACGTTGTCGCACCCACTCGATTGATTCTGTCGGGCCTATATGCATTGTGCGCAGCGCGCCATGCCGGCAGTTAGCTCCAAACAGTAGGCCATGCTCGTCCAAGCGCATGGGCAGGCTCCTTCCATCAGTCTAACATCCAGAAGTTGAGGACGCCGCGCCCTAAACGATTTGCATCCGGTGCGACGCGTGGCGAGCGGAAAACGGCGCTCTCCGGCGCCCTTTTGCGCCGCTTCTCATCTTTGGCGCTGCTTGTGCTTGTTGGACGCAGCGGCATCTCCGGTACTGTATCACCTGTATCATCGTTCCGTAGATCATCGAATTGCTCGATCGTGCGCCAGCAGCGTCTACATTCGTCCTTATCCCGTGCCAGAATGCTCCAATGGATCTTTCTCGCTCGAGGGAAGTGAACAGCTTCACGGCTTTCACGAAGAAGTCCGACCAACACGTTGGTAGGCGTCCTGGTGTTCTCTTGTCATCCCGCGGAATCACTCGGTGACTGCTCTCGTCCAGCGGGTATTCGCGAAGCGCATTATGTAGCCGGCTCACTTAATTTTCAAAGAATTGGCCCATGCGACACCGTCTCTAACTTCGAACGTTGGTGAAGATGGGAACGCTGGTGAAGATGGAAAAGCTCACGGAGTCAGACGTTCTTCGTCTTCTTCACGACTTCTTCGACGCTCTTGAGAGATCACCAAGCCGCTCGTTTCCTGCGGTCCAGGTCCGGCACTGGGTCGTTAGCTATGTTAACTTCGCGACCCAGATACACTAGCTGGAGCACTCGGGGTTCGTTCCGTCGAGACAGAATTGGGCAACAGAAACTTGTCCGTTCCTCATTATCATCGCCTTCGAAAGATCCAGCCGCAGCCCAACGTCAAAGCCCAGCTTCGTGGATATGGTATCTCAAAGCTGATTCCCTCCCCTACTTTGATGACGATGTCGTTGCAGCATGGTGAAATCTTGGTCATGGTTACATTGTACAGCTCTCGAAGGACTCTGATGTACTGAGTAGGAACACCCTGAGTGAGCAGGGCGTCGATGACCGCTTCAGTTTCGACGGAGTCGAATGCCTTCTTCAGGTCGATGAACGTAAGGCACAGCGGCAGCTTGTACTCTCGCGACACTTCGATGAGCTTCGTAATGGTGTGAATGTGGTCGATCGTGCTGAATCCTCTCCGAAATCCTGCTTGTTCGCATGGCTGTCATTCGTCCAGCGTTCTGTTGATCCTATTCAGGACCACTCGAGTGAACAGCTTGTAGACTACGGATAGATCGGGCGATGATTGCCAATGTCGTGCACGTCTCCCTTCCTTACAGCAAGACGGTCCTGATAGTCTCATACTGAGATGTAATATGATATGTGTATGTGATGATTAAAAATAATAATAAAAATAATAATAATATGATGGAGAGGGTGCATGCTTCATCTCCATTCTATAGTGTCTACGCATTCAAAAACGCTTTCACTTAAAAACTACCGGGCTGACAGCCCCGTAGTCACACTGAAATACTAGTTTTTTTTTACAATTGGGACCACTATTCTAGCGAATCATCTGTTTTGTGGTTACACTACCATTTTGATATGTACCAGGACGCATTAAACGCCTATATTTTAATACGAATTTGATTGTAAAATTCATCCTTTATAAGCCATTCTTTTTTGTTCGTCTCCTCTCTAGGCCTAACCTGGAACAACCAAGGAATTTATTTTTCACAGATACACTCGTAGTATTAAACGGTCACGTTCTGCGTGGAAAGGAAGACAGCGTCCGCAAGATAGGCCTTAACTTCGAGGTAATAGGAAAGCGGCCTAGAGGGCGCCCGAAGCAGCGCTGGTTAGATGCGTTACATGCGGACTTGAAGATTACTGGTGTTTACCCTGATCTAGCGCTGAATCGGGAAAGGTGGCGTCATAACACCAGAATAGCGGACCCCGCTACGATGCGGGACAAACGCTGAAGAAGAAGAAGAAGATACACTCGTAGTATTGCAATTATTGATGTAATCGTTGGGGCATTAGCTTGAAATGGAGCTGATGAGTAATGCTGCATACTTCAAATAACGAGAATCCCAGGATCTTTGAGTCAAGGTTGACAATTTGCTGATTGTATTGAATTTTGAGTGTTGTCGTGACAATTCACGACCTGTGTTCTCCACCGACTTCTCAGAAGATGTCTTTTTGATATGTTTTTACTTCGCGCTGAGGAATGCCTGGGAGACTGTTATCTTCCGCTCTCGCGTCTGTATAAATTGTATAATGTTGGACGGACTTCGATTCGGCTAATAAATCTGCCACTGAACCGAGCTATCCGAACAGTGTTGGTGCATCGGCCGAACACGTTCAGAGAGCACAAGAAAATCTGGTCCTTTGACCAGTGGATCAGAACATCTTCTGATTCGAAGTGGACCGCAGAGGTCCTCATCACTGAAAGTGATGGAGTCAATAATTTATGGGAAACCTATACTTCACAGCGTCATCACGCTGAAAGCGCTCATCGCAAAGGACTACACGAAAGAGCAAGTCCTCCCCGATGACCCACACGTTCAATAAGAAGAGTGTCTCAAAGCAGTCGATCTCATAAAAGGAAGTACCGACCAAATCAATACTGCGATGACAAAACTGCAGGGTCTCATAGACAGAATGAAAGCGGACTATGACAATACCAAAAGCAAAGATGACAAAAAAGCATTCTTACCGAAATGGAAGCTATCGAGAAGGAAACGAACTTCACTGAAGTCATGAGCGAGGCAACAGGTTTAAGCTTCATGCTAACAACTCGGCTCACAGAGGCAAAAGGTAACGAAAAAAGAATAGCTCGCAGACTGGCCATTCATGAGCGAAGTTTCCAAGAAGATAATGACAGTCAAAACCCTGAAATTGACCCCATCAATGAACAAAATGTACATTTGCATTGAACTTTTCAAAAACGCAACAATATTCCAATGCCACAGATTACCTTACCTAAATTCTACGGCGCGGACGAGGAATTTCCGGAGTTCTGGGCCGCCTTCAAAACACTGGTTCACGACAACAGCGCTCTATCAACCATCGAAAAGATGCTGTTCTTGGAGGATAGTCTAAAAGAAAAATCAGACAGAGCTATACAAGGAATTCAACTCGTACCCGAAAACTACGAAAGGATGATACAGCTGTTAACAAAAAAATACGGCAACAAACTAGCCAGTAGAGCGCGTATTGTGCAACAACTCAACGATCTTCAAAGAGCAGACGGAAGTGCGGAAAGCAATGAACTTGTGTATGACAAGATATGCTCTCTTCTAAACCAGATGACTTCTTCAGGACAAAACATCCGTCCCTGCAGCGATGCTATGCGGACAGATATTATTCTCAGCAAATTTCCACAGGAGATCATTTAGCCGGTACTTATGAAGACAAGAGGAAAGGAGGAAATAACAGTCGAAACAGTTTTAGAAATGATCCAAGATGAAATAGCAACGAAGGCATATGTGCAAGCACGACTACAGCCAGATCAAATAAAAAGAAAAGAGTCCGAAAACAAAAACCCGAACCAAATCCAAATCTGTACAATTTGTGAAAAGCGCGGTCACTATACCTGGCAATGCAGATCAGCAATTTCAGTCACAGAACGGCGAAAAATTGTGCTCCAAAAGCGCTTATGCTGGAAATGCTATTCAAATTTGCACCAAAGCAGCCAGTGCAATAGAGATGACTGTCCTCTCTGTGGTAAAATGCATCACATCAAACTGTGCTATGCAAACGAAAATACAAAAAACGCTCAACCAACCCGCAACTACCCACGTCAGATCGTTTCTCAAACTGTCACTCGAAGTCCACAGCACGAGTACAAATCCAGCCACCAAATTCCGGACAAAAAGGCGAATGGAGCACAAAAATTCTCCCCTTCGGGTAGCAAAAACCAAAACTCGAGCAGTCATATTAAATGCTCCATTGAAGATACCCAAGAGAAACTCAATGAGCAGCGCACCACCTAGAAAAAAGAACAAGCAGAAATTCATGCCAATGTCGAAAACAACTCAATTGTAAACACAGAGCAAATTGTGCTTATGACGGCAGAAGGCTCGATATGGAATAACAATACCGAACAATTTGAAAGCGCGGTATTTTTCTTCGACACTAGTGCACAAAAGACCATTATCCAAGAAGAATTTGCATACAAACTAGGGCTTCCAAGACTGAAAACCGAGACCTGCATCATGTCAAGGATCGGAGGACATACCGAGACCTTCAGTACAAATGTGGTACACTTAAGGGTTGGCACTGCATACGGAAAAGACCTAGAAATCTTAATCCAAACAAAACCAATTCTCACAAATGGCTTTCCAGCCGTAAAACTTCCCACTTGCGATCAAGAGTATCTTCAAAAAAGAAACATACGATTGAGCAATCCCTGCATCCGAGGAGAAAAACAAATGCCGCAAAAACTGGTTGGCCTTGATTACTATTACAACTTCATCTTAGATGACGGAGACACTTGTCAAGTTCCATCCGGCTTGCGGATGGCTAAGACTATATTTGGACCTACAGTATATGGACGTGGTATGACCGACTCACCAAATTCATCAACGGCCGATTTTACCACAGTATCCTACAACATGTCCGCAAAAGAGGAGACAGAAAAAGAACCTCTCAAAAAAACTATTTGGACTCGAAGGAATGGGAATATCTTCAGAGGAAAGTCATGAAAGCAACGACTTTATCGCATACTTCAAAACGTACTCAAAGCAAATCTCCTTTAACGAAGGGTACCTCACTGCCCCTCTTCCACTGAAGCCAAATGTGGAAGAACTCGCAGACAACTACTCCACAGCGATTCGACGTCTCATCAGTTTTCATCGACAACTTGAGGCAAACCCTACTCAAAAAGAATGGTACTGTAAGATACTCCAACAATACGAAATTGACGACATCATTGAACCAGCATCAGGGGAAGCTTTAGTCTCTGTTTGGCTATACTACATGCCCCATTCAGGGGTGTGGCGACCTCACAAGCTAAGACCACTGAGAATCGTTTTCGATGCGTCGTCGAAAAGAAAAGGAGAGTTGTCGCTCAATGATGTAACACTGAAAGGAGAGGCCTTCGTTAACAAGATTCACGACATTCTCGTAGCTAGCAGAAAAAACAAAATCATTATGATCTGCGACATCGAAGCTGCTTTCACTCAAATCAGATTACAAAGCAACCATAAGGACTTATGTAGATTCCTCTGGTTCAAGAACCCCGATATGCCTCCAACACGCGACAACATCGTAGAATACCGGTTCAAAAGGGTTCCTTTTGGAGCAAAACCGTCCCCGAGCATACTGAACATGTGTTTTCTATCCTTTCTGCAATCAAAGAACACCTCACTGTCAAAAGAGATCGTTGACAACCTTTACGTTGATAACATACTCTTTTGCGCAGAATCGCCCTCAGAAGCCATAGAAAAATACCAAAAAGCAAAACTCTTTTCGCAGAAATCGGGATGAATTTGAGCGAGTATGTGTCAAATTGTGAAGAAGTAAATAACTCAATTCCTAAACATGATCGTGGCCGCAACGGCATCATCAAAATACTTGGTGTCGAATACAATACTGTTTCAGACAATTTCTACATCCGTCTAACCTTCGGTCAAAAATCAACTCTAACCAAAAAAGACATCGTAAGTCAACTGAACTCGATTTATGATCCCATCGGAATCGCAAGTCCATTAACTGTAAGATTGAAACACCTAATGAGAGAAATCTACGACAGTGGTATCGGATGGAAAGACACAATCCCAGAACACCTCCTAAAGAAGTGGACTGAAGCATGCGAGGAGTTGAACAACACTTCAATTTCGCTACCGCGTCACGCCTTTCATGAATGCATTGAACAATCAGAAACGAAGTCCACCTTATGGGTCTTCGCGGATGCATGTTCATAAGCACTAGCGGCTTGCGCTTTGTTCCGTCATGAGAACCCAATAAGCATCACACCCCTAATCAGCGGAAAAACACGACTCACCCCCAAAAAGAACAGACAAACAATCCCTAGGCTCGAAACTTTAGCAATCTTAATGGCAGTGCGTCTTGCTAAGAACATAGTCACAACTTGTGAACAACTCGTCAAACAGGTAAACATCCTTAGTGATAGCGAAATCGCCCTTGCATGGATGAACTCCACACGCGATTTACCCATGTTTGTCGAAAATCAGAAACGCCGAATCATCAAAGAAAAGAACGTGATCGAGTCTAAAGGAGTACCTGCGCAATTCTAACATGTACCGACGGACAAAAATCCTGCTGACGCTGGGACACGAGGAATAAGCGTCAGCCAACTTCGAGGGCTGCCATGGATTCACGGACCTCAGTGGTTGAACCAAGAACTGATTCCACCATGCTTAAGATCCATGAGTGAAATCAATATAGATGAGCCTCCCGATGATGAAATCACCGCAACCGATTTCTTCTCTGAATTCCATACATCTAGTGCAAATGCAGACCTTGAAACCCAGTGGATAATTCTTCCGCGATTCTCGCGATTCTCCACAGCCATTCGAACCGTTGCGCGAATTGGGAAAATCCTTCTTCGCTGGGTCAACGAAACAAATCGGAAATTGAAGACATCAAGACAAATTGAACTCACAAACATAAACAAGTTTAGTCCAAACATAGAAATCTCAGCAGAAGACTTCTCTTATAGCGAAACCATAATTTTTCGTCAGACACACAAAAATATTTCAGTGAAAGATTTGTCCAAACGCTTCCCACAAAAGAACATCTTTCGAGACAACGATGGCGTCATTCGAAATCGATCCCGGTTACAAAACGCTGCTATCACATATGATACAAAGATCCCTATATTCGTCGAAAAAGACTCCGACCTCGCACGTCTCATCCTCAATGACATTCACGTCAAAAATGCACATTGTGGCAAAGATCATACACTCTGTATCGCAAGGCGGCGCTTTTGGATCCCTCGCCCAGCAACAGCATTCAAAAAATTCGTAAAGAAGTGCGTTGTCTGTGAGAAATTTCAGGGACTTCCATTCGGAGCTCCTGAGATGCCTTCACTATCAAAAGACAGAGTGATATTAACAAAGCCTTTCGAAAGCGTCGGCTGTGACTTCACGGGACCACTCACCTGTAAGGAAAACGAAAAATATTACATCTACCTCTATACATGCTTGACAACCAGGGCCATACACCTTGAAGTTGTCGAAGATATGTCGGCCGAAACATTTCTCAACTCCTTCATTCGATTCATATCGCGAAGAGGGGTCCCGTCCATTATTCGCACAGATTGTGGTAACAACTTCAAACTGGGCCAACGCGTCATCGAATCCATGCACGACTCCTCGAGCTGCAGTGGGTCAGTAATGTCATACAGCGCAAACAACAAAATACGATGGATTTTCAACCCTACAGGTGCGCCCTGGATGGGTGGAGCCTGGGAAAGGATGGTCGGTACCGTTAAAAGGTCTCTCAGTAAATCTATTGGACGACAAAAGCTAACCTATTCTGAATTATATACGATAGTAACCGAAACTGAAGCCATAGTCAACACGCGACCTCTCACGAAATATTCACCTAGTACCGACGAACTTCCGACGACCAGTGGACTTCCTTCAAAACAACCTGAAATACGCAATACTGTCCAATAAGGATAACGATGAGGAAAAGACCCAAACTTTGACCCTAATCTTATCCAGTCCGTGTCGCAAGTGAAACAAGCTCTAGAACACGTGGAAAGAGTCACTCAAAAATTCTGGGAACGGTGGCATGTCGAATACCTCACTGAATTGCGAGAAATTCAAATGAAATACCGCAAGCAAGCAAGGCATTCGAAACTACGTGAACCCAATGTAGGAGAAATCGTGCTTGTAGAACAGGAAAACATTCCACGAGGTAGTTGGTGCTGCGGTAAAGTTTACGAAGTAATAAAAAGCAGTGATGGGCTATCGCGATCAGTCAAGCTCCAAATGCCTAACAAACACATCTGGCATAGACCCATAACCAAGATATATCCTTTAGAGATACACTCCGCTCCAGATAAAAACGACACATCCTCTTCGTCACATTTGAATTCTCCCCCACACGGCAACGAAGCAGCAGCCAGTGAAACCGAAAGAACATCCAATGTCCTCCCAACTCGTGAAGCCAAACGTAGAGCAAAAAAGGCAATTCAACAAAAGCCCTCAATGACGAAGATCTCTCGCATATCCATTCATCTTCGTGCACTCATGTAACCGCCGTAAACAGTACACTGATAACAATAATAACGGTGGTTGCCCTTTTGTTTTGCTCTACAGTGGCTCTACCCACTCTACTTTGCTAAAATGATTCACATCGGGTACTCCCACCACAACAAAATTTTGAACTATGCAGCAGAACAACTTGTAAGTCCTTTGCGCATACAACGCGTGCTCTTATGTTTAAATTACCATCTTCAATAAAAACGAATGCCATTCCTGTTATCCTGAGATGCACTTCAGACACGACGCTAAAGGAAATCAACGCCTCATGCATGCTTCCCATCGTATGCGACGTCTCGCAAATGCTGCTATCGAAACGACTGATTGGTAACCCTCACTGTTGGCCAATTGGTGCGTTCATATCAATCACGATAGCAATACACTGCATCATCCTCTTATTCCTCCTCATAATAAAAGCCACAAAAAGACAACACCACAAACATGACACAGAATCCTCAAACAAACACGCCTAACATCGTCGAGGAACACATAAAGCTTCACACGTTCAGCCCCTTACGTCTGAATAGCGCCACAATATTGGCAATCCTAGCTCTGAGCACAGTTCTTACTGCAGACACATGCCAATTCGGTTATACGCGACACACCACAGAACTGATATGTACTTCCAAAGACAATTGCTCCCTCCACTTGTATCGGGAAATCATGTTCAACGATATCATGAACCTAATTTGCATAAATATCCTCCTTAAAAACAAAACAGTAGGAACTGTTGAGGTAGAGAAGCTCCCGACGGAACTGTCTTGCTCCAAACACATCCTGTTTTTTACAAGAGATACCGATCACAAAACATTCAGCATAACCAGGTGTTCCCAAATGGGTTCGTGCATAAATGACATGTGCTCATCGGTCGCGGAAGATAGCCAAATTGCTGAACTCGGCAATGCTTCTCAGTATCCCGGCTATTCTGGTTGCGCACATTCCTGTGGAGGAATTAGCTGTGGATGCCTACTGCCTTTCCCATCTTGTTCGTTTTACCGTATTGCTCATATACCAAGAACTGAAGAAGTGTATGAAGTCGTAAGATGCATGGAGTGGCAACCCATCGCACATTTAAAAATTCGAATTACAATCATGAACAAAAGCACGTAAAAACATTAGCAATAAGACTATATATCAGTCATCAAGAAGAGGGAGTTTCCTTCTCAATCATCTCGCTCGATAGACCAACATATCCACTTCTGTCAAGTCGATTCGCAATAGCGGAAAAAGAAGCACTCATTGTGCCTGAGGAATTTAACATTCCCGTCGAATGCCCCAATCACAAAACCGCAGCCACAGAATTTGCATTCTGTAAAAATAAAATGATATGCGACTGTGACGTTGAAATATCCCCAGCACGATGCGACTGCCCGAAATACTCAATCAACTCGTTAAAAACGGACATGTCAAAAGTTCTTCCCGTATCAACTCCCTTTTTAAGAATCATGACCAAAAACCACTCTATAGTCGCGCTATCATCCAAAGAAATGACCGTGTCAATAGAATCGATATCATTTCGCGAAACTGCTGAATTTGTAGTAAAACAGAATTGCCTCATTTCACTATCAACACTAACCGGCTGCTACGGTTGTCAGGAAGGTGCCTCCGTAAACCTTTCATGTCAAACGGAGATCCCGTCATGGGTCATAGTTCAGTGTGACACTCACGTTTTCTCCATAGAATGCAGCCCAAACAATTCAACAACAAAAATTAACCTCGAATTCTCGCGCGCTGTAATTAACGAAACATGTAACACGGATTGCAATGACAACTTAGTCGTAATGCACCTCCAGGGAACGTTGGAATACCTCCCACACATCGATGACGAACAAATATTCGAAACGCACGTGGACCCTTGGAAGGCGATCATCGATTGGCTACACGACTGGAAATTTCCAGACCTTCAACCAATCATTAACACCACCAAAGAACACTGGAAGGCAGCCCTAGTCGTGTTCAGCTCAATAACTCTTGTTGGAGCAACTGCATATTTGTTAGGACCCGCCTCCGTCGTGATGATCTTACGAACAACATCTCAATGTGCGATTTTGCTAACCAAAACACTTCTTTCCTTAGCTTCTGCAACGCTAGCGCTTTGCATAAAAGCGCTAAGCTGCCTCTGTAGGCTGTGTCCCGCTTCTAAGTAAAAGTCAATCCAAAAAAAACTAGGTAGATTTTCAACCATTTCTAATACGTAGACGAGCCATGATCGAATAAGGTCCAAAAGCACAGCTACAAGGAAAAGCTCTGCAAAAATTGTGCAAATTGTCAAGCGCTGCAAAATCGTACAGTGAGATTCTAGAAGATAAGACTCCGAACAAAAACATCCACATTCCTCATCACGAGCAGTATATAAGGGACTTGTACAAAAAACCCGCAGTGAGAAGTCCCAACACCATTCGCTTCCCCGTCCAGCCAGCCAGCGCGCTCCCCGCCGAGCCGTGAGCCGTCGCCGAGTCACCGCCGTCGCGAGCAGCCACCGTCGCCGCCGCTGCCGTCGTCGTGAGCCGTCACCGAGCCACCGCCGTCGCGAGCTGCCACCGTCGTCGTCGTGAGCCGTGCCGTGCCGTCGTGAATCGCCATCGAGCCGCCACCGCCGTCCTGAGCCGTCGTCGTCGCCCTCGTCGTCGTCCACTTCAGCCGCAGCCGAACCGCACCGTGCCGCCGAGCCAACGTCGCCTTCTCGAATCTCTGCTGTCGTCTGCTTTCCAAAATGAACGAAGTCGACGTCGCCCTGCACTTCGAGCCACTGGCGGAGGCCGTAAAGGAGCTCAAAGAGCAACTCAACATCTTCTCTATGTCGGTGCACGCAAAATCGACGCCATTGTCGAGATGCACAACCGTCACTCCGACGTCATCAACAAAAAGATAGACTACATTTTGGACCGGACGAAGCCGAAATCAAGCTGTCTATTTTGCAACATCGAGGACAAAAGAGACAACCACCCGACCGGACGGTGCTGCCGATTCCCCGACGCAGTCTCGAGGGCGGTTCAAGCGGCGAATCTTCGCCTCTGCAACCGATGCTTGCAACCTAGACACTCCGAAGACTGTCTGGTCGCATGTGCCTTCTGTGCCGGAGAGCACAATGTTCGTCTCTGCCCCAACAAGCCGTCGCCCTCATGAGACGCCCCTTCACCAATAGGATGTGATCTTCGTGTAGTAGATTTAAATAGTAAATGTTTAGCTTTCTCTCTCCAATTGTAGATTAGCTTCTTGTTGTCCGACGCAGTGTCGTGACAATTCACGACCTGTGTTCTCCATCGACTTCTTGGTCGCATTCTCAGAAGATGTCTCTTTGATATGTTTTTACTTCGCGCTGAGGAATGTCTGGGAGACTGTTATCTTCCGCTCTCGCGTCTATATAAATTGTGTAATGTTGGACGGACTTCGCTTCGGCTAATAAATCTGCCACTGAACCGAGCTATCCGAACAAGTGTACTAGAAATTTTTATAAACGCCTGCAAGTCAAAACCCTTCTCCTCGACAACATTTCTGTTCACACAAAACTGGAAAATGCTACTGGAAAGTGGGTCTTAGGTCTTAGGAATAATTAGGTCGTCTGACAATTCTGTTCTGACAAAAGCGATTTTCTGTTTTTCTGTTTTCTGGGAAATTTTTTTAAAAATTTCCGCTCATCCTTGTTGGTAACTACTGCCCGATCTGCCTGCTGTCGTAGTCTACAAGCTGTTCACTCGAGTCATCCTAAGTAGAATCAGCAAAACGTTGGATGAAAGAGAGCCAGGCGAATAAGCAAGCTTCGAAGGCTATGCAATGGATTGATGATCAACATTCACCATTTCACAAGGATGTTGTCGTAAAGGTGAACTGAGGAGTACAAGGGGCGGATACCATATCCATGAAGTCCTCCAGCGCCACCCGCGAAGACGTCATGTGCGATCTACATATAATGAGAAGACGTGGGAGTGAAGGTCGACGGCCGTCTTCGTTTGCTAACGATATGCTCATAACACCTCAAGCAGAACGAATGCTGGCCGACATCACTCGTGCATGTGGGAAGGCTGGACTGCAGCTGAAGACATCGGGATGAACGTACGAGTTTCTGATACCCTATCCTCGCTCAACAGAACGAACATCTGCGCATGCTCCAGCTACTTGCAACTGGGTTGCAAAGTCAACGTGGCCATCGACCTGTGCCTGAGCTGGCCAGGAGGAAACGAGCATCTTGGGCAGGAGTTCTAAGCTTCGTCGAAGTTCAAAATTAAGAGACGCTGTCGCATAAGCCAGGTCACTGAAAATTGGATGGGCCAGTCACTTAATGCGTTCCGCAGACAATCGCTGAATCAGGGCTTCCCAGGATGTCAAAACAGCACAAGGACGCCATCAATGCGCTGGTCAGACTGAATCGTGAAAAACGTGAACAAACGATACGATGCTCTTTATGGCCCTCGAACGTCAACTTGCTGCTATTCGAGGACTTTTGCACGAGATAAGCACTTCCTGGCGCCCGCTCAAATTACTCCATGATCAATGGGATGAAAGCCGATACAGGAACGGGTTAACAATTGCTGGATTAGATGTTCGTTGTTTGCCTTTATTTACAAATAGTCGTTAATTATTTTTGGGGTCAGCATCTCCTAGCTATCACATACACAAATCTGAATTGGCCTAACCTTCAATAGCGCACGGGATCGTACTAGATTAACGAGAGACTGCTGATAGATTGCTTCATTCCAGCAGAATTAGGACTAGTGTTTTGTACTGTGCGGATTCATAAAACCAGAAGGAATAGTACATATAGCACATAACTGGGAGTGGAATTCAGAAGGAACCTCGCGTAGAGCTGCAGGATTCGAACTAATGTGATCTTGAACTTCTTTTCCTGAATCGAGGGCCTGCGCAAATAAAGTGAAAGCAATGAGAGAAGAGGCGGAGTCGTCCTCATCCCATGCCCAATTTACCTTGAAGTACATTTGGCTTATTTATTTATTTATTTGCATAATATGGTGCGCAAAAAAGACACTACGGGGACACGGTAAGTCACAGAAAACACGATGTGAGAAATAAGGAGTTAAAAGCCATCTGTGACACAAACTGATATTAGTTAACTGACTAAACTATTAGGTTGTAGCGAAATAAATGGCACTGAACCACTGTAAATTTAAACAGTTAATATCTCGGCTTGTAGGCAAGTTTATTAATCGAAATAAAAACCTTCTGATTCTACACATCTTTGCCAACGTGACACAAGCTTTTTATCGCAGTAGCATAAAAATCAGAAGTTCTGGAATTGCCGAAATCTTCGAAGGCACTTTCGGCATCCTGTTGGTATTTGAATATTTTCCCTACCAAGAAGTCGCCAAGATGCTTGAAGAAATGGTAGACTGTTGGGGAGAGGTCGGGAGAAAACGGAGGATGTGGTAGAGTTTCAATGCTCAGCTCATTCAATTTCTGCAACGTCATTCGTGCTACATGGGGGCGAGCATTGTCGTGCAGGAGGAGAACTCGCCTTCGGTTTACCAAGGCCGGCCGGATATCCTTCAACTTTTTCATCATTTCTTCAATTTCAATGCAGTACTTCTCTGCCGTGGTGGATTCACCGGGAGGGAGGAATCTGTGGTGAATAATTCCCAGCGAACACCACCATACTGTCATCATTACCTTCTTCTGGTGCAATTCCGGCTTCGCAAAAACCTTGGGGCTCTCATCGCTGTCCACCCACTGTGCCGATCGTCGCCTGTTGTCGTACGTTATCCATTTCTCGTCACAGGTTACGATGCGATCAAGGAATGGGTCCGTTTCGTTCCGTAGAAGCAGTGCGGACGAGATCTCATATCGTCGGTTTCTTTGCTCCTCAGATAGCTCGTGAGGCACCCATCTTTCCAGCTTTTTGGTCTTTCAAGTTACCTTCAGACGCCGGGCAGCTGTGTTGTGACTGACGCCAAGAACCTTCGCTATCTCCCTGGTACCTTTGTGTGGATCCTCCTCTACCACATCTCTCAGCTTGTCCTCATCAACATCACTATGCCTCCCACGACCTTCATGTTCTTCCAAGCTCTCATCTCCATTCCGGAACTTCTGATACCAACGATACGCCGTCCGAATTGTGGAACATCCTTGACCGAATGCGGCGTTGATCTTCTCGTTCGCCTTAGTTGCAGTGCCCAGCTTGAATTCATGCAAGTAAATGCCTCGGATTACCCTTTTGTCCATCTCAAGAAAGTCAATAAAACTCTAAAGTTTTCCCAATTTTACATAGAAAATTTGGTACTCACCGGTAGAGCAAAGTTTGCGCTTCTAAATGATATGCCACGTGTTACGGTTTGTTCTTGATCAAACGCGTAAAGACGCGCCAAAAAATGGCGCGAGCCAGTGCCATTTAATTCGTTACAACCTAATATATTTCTACAAAGAACTAAGGGCGGAACTGCGATGAAGAAAAAAAATCCGGCAAATGCTCATGAACTCCATTTATGACAAAAATTGCTATAAATGACTAGAAGATATTAGAATGTGTCATAGATCTACAGAGATTTGTGCAGTCTTCATGCTGCTTTATTCGAACGATCAAGAAGCTGTTTTAGTCGTTCGTGACTGCTGTTTTTGGCATCGACGAAGATGTCTCACTTTATCGGAGTTCGCGAACGCAACACAATACCACTAACGTGGCGCGGTCAAAGAAGAAGGATTTGCGATGGAATAATCTGTCGCAAATCGTTTTTTTTTGTTGTTGACTGCACGGCGTGAGCGGTATTGTATGTTCAATCTGAATTAGCAGCAGGGTAAAAATCCTGTAGCTGCACACGATGTTCTTTCCTGCTTTCTGCTGCTTGCTCTACTATTCATCGTCGTCTTATGAATCAGCATATTACCTAACCCTGACCTGAAGGAATGAATTAATATAGCGGTAATCGCGCATCTACCCAGTGCAACCATTATGTGACGATTGAAGCTGGGCTTATTGAACCTTGTACAGATGATTGCTAGTATTTGTCTGTTTGCAAATACCCACAAACAATCAATTTCCAGCCCTGAAATTTGAACAGTTAAACGTTTCTCTTCAAAAAACTGAAGAGATTGAATGCGCCATTACTTATGATGCAGGTGAAACACTAGACACAGCTCTTGCAATCGGATTCTTTAAAAAACGTCGAATAGGACAGCGAATAATACCAACGGTTTTCTACTACGTATGCTTTGAACGTGTTCATAGCATTAAACGTTTGTCTGTGCAGAAGACAGAACCACCAGCTCATGGATACGATTACATTTAATATGCGCACTTTGGGAGGTCACACTGCTCCTGTGTTCGTAGGGAAAATGCTTCCCTCTTGCTTCGTATTCATACAATTTTTTTCTGGAATACTCCACATTCAAACTCGGGATTCGGGCAGCTTTTAGTCATTTCTATTAATAGAACACCTGATTGCTCCGAGACTCGATTGTTAAATGCGATCACTTTTCATCTGAAAACCCAGCTCCACGCTGCTCCAAGCATACCCTAGCGAAGTGTGGTTTACCTAGCACTTCGCGCTTCGCCACCGTAGTCACTAATACAAAGGATAAAGGATAAAGATCAGAGTTGCAATCAGTCCTTTTGCGCGATGCGCCACGTATTCCACCTCTGCCGGGAAAAAATGTTAGCAATTTGAATGCAAATTTGGTCTATAGGAGCACGTGAAGCGTAGTCAGAGGAGATGCCGATTCGCGTGCACCCGATACCAGGTTCTTGATTCGGATTTTCCACCCAGACCAACCAAGTGTTCCATCCCTCCTGGTTCGGTGAAATGACACCAGACTTGTCTGGGAAGGATAGAGCGCTGACCTGTTCATAGGACGGCCACCGCAATTCATTGTATGGCCAAATACGCATTCATGTCGCCTCCACGACATCCCGTAGAAGTAGAATGCGTGGCGCGTCCCAAAAGGGATTGAGTGAGGCTGTCCTTTATCCTTATTTTTTTATTTGCTCCATGCAATGACTTAAGGAGACCAGTCGATCAAAAAGTCAGAGTTTCATCCTTTCCAGTTTGCTGCCAATTTGCAGAGTCCGATTTAACCGGGAAAGTCGCAAATATACTCATAACGGATGTCACTGGTCGCTTGTTCATGGTCCATGGTCCCGATCATAGGTCTCCTTCGGGTTTACTTTGTTGACTTATTGGTCATTGGCTACGAGAAACAAAGACATAATAAACACAACATGATAGCTAATCCAGAGTTCCTCGGTTTTGAGCAACTCTGAGCTGAGCACGAGATTCCCGTCAACGTCCATTCGGCCGGTGGCAGCTGCGTGCGGCATCCGCCGCCGCGCCCGTGGTCCGCCGACGACCCTGTTCGTCTACATAGTTTGTCGGTCTGTCGGCCGGTCCGTCGGAGCCGTCGCAATCAATCGGCTGCACCTGACGCCCGAACGACGAACGCTGCTGCCGTGACAATACAGATACTCGCCGGCGGAAGCCGATCCGTACGGGAGTAGCTCGCTCGCCACCACGCTTAACACCTCTCGCCTCGTCGCAGTCGCGCAGTCTCGGCCTCAAGTGCACCCGTCTCACTCGCCCGACGCGCTTCCGCAGCGGTTTGTGGCACTGGTGGTCGAGGCGGGTGAAGCCGGCCCAGTTTTCAGTGTTTTTGTTTGAAACGCATTTTCTTACCCGCTTTCGAGGAGAACTCTCTCTCTCTCTCTGCCCAGTTCGATATTTGCTGTTTCTCGCCGGCTGCCCTGCTTTTAAAAAACGCTCTTCATGTGACTAGTTCGCTCTGTATGATGATGTTTCCAAGCACAGCACACAGGTTCATATTCGGCAATGTATCTCCATGTGCTTATCGATGTCCTGTACCGGCTCAGTCCACTAAACAGCCTTCCTTTCAACTTTCAACTTTTATTAAATAAACTCATGTGCCGCACAGTAAGCGGCAACTGCTGAAGACTCCGAATTACTGGCACATGATTCAGGGCGTTGGCCATTTAAGCCATTCGACGTCTCCGTTCGTTTTCTTCCATCGCTGTTGCTATTGAGTTCTCTGGAGGGGTTTGGGCGCTGCTGCACTAACGATTGCTTCCGAATCTCATGTGCTTGCCGTCCTCATGTTACCGAACTTGTTCTCAGATTCCCATGACCTGACTGAAGGCGACTATCTCGCATGTCTCCACCACAAGTGCCGGCTCGGAATCGAATAACGGAATCGCACCGCTCGACACTCAACAGTGTCGCTATACAGGATCTCCGCGCAAGGATATTACAGGTCAGCCCTCAGTTATGTGCTTGGCGGATCTTATACAAGATGCGTTGTTAACGTTTGCTGCTCTCGAGTGTTAGTAGGGAAGTTCCGTTAGTGGAGACAAAATAATCTTCATGCCTAGAGCCTTTTTTGCCCTCTGCACCTTAACTGGGCATTTTAGCAGAACTTGACTTCAGTTAAACGCACCTTCCTAAATACCCCCAAGTTCGATCACGTTGAACCTTGTACGATAGCTTGAACTACCTATACCTATCAGGTGAATATGAACCAGATGAAGAGCGATGCCTTGGCTTCGTTCCTCTCCTCGCATTTATAATGTATCTTTCGGTTTCTCAACAATTCATTCCGTTGTCTTGCCCGTTTTTTAAAATCAGAACCTTGCTTTCCTTCGCGTTCTCTTGTTCGTTCCGGGAGCTGCTTGTTCTCTCCATACAGTTTTTCACTTCGTATATCTTTAGGTGCGCAGGTCTTCTTGACTTCCTTCTAGTCTACGTTTACGTTTCCTTTAGTAGACGGCTCTATCTGCTTTTCCTGTTTTGTCTCTTCAATCCGCTTACTGGGATTTGAAATCGGGGCGGTTTTTGTTTTGAGCACTTTCAGTTAACGCGATTTGTTGCTTGTTCGCGATTTTGAAGCAACGTTCGGTACTTACTGTTCTTTGGTTGCATGGGCAACGTCCGTCAAGGGAGCCGCCATCCATTCAAAGCTCTGACAGCACTAGAGAACTATTCACTTCAAGCTTTTATGACATTCTCTAACATTAAGTACGAGCCCGCTTTGTCTGTCTGCTCGAACTCTGCGAGTGACCTAACCCATTCGTTCGGAAATTCAACACGAATACAATTTCCGTTGGTCTATATGGGTCGTTCTAAGTGGTTTTTTATTACCATTGCACATCCTGGACTTCCAACAACGACTTTTAATCTCCGATTTCAGCTTTCGCATCACATTGTGTTTTGAATAGCACTTCCTTATTTTTCTTTTATTTGATTTTTTGTGGTTAGATTTTCTCTAGGTTTCGTGTTAATTTGCAACTTCTGACGATAAGTAATGAAGCTAACAAAACTGACGCATGGGCAAAAGTTCTTTTGTAGGGACGCTTTATTTTCTGATATCCCTACTTCGCATTCCTCTGAGCACATTTTGACTCAAGAACGTCACTGATGTCTGTATAACGGTAAATTTCAGTGGTTGCTAGTCCTTCGTATTGACATCGTTTTACCTTTAAGTCTTCAATTCACTGTGCGATTGCCACCTGAGCTCACAGATTTTCTCTACAGCAATCTATTGCTATTCACGGGCACATTGTCCGAATGTTGTGTGGTTATGGTGAATTTCAAATAAACTGGCAGCATTGTTCAGCAGGCAGATCCATAATACCGTATCCAGAACGGGTGAAGTGGGAGTAATGCGCAGGTCAAGGTACAATTCGTGAAAGATCCACCTTCCACATTGCCATCATTGAGATACCGTGCGAGATGCACAGCAGAACGAGCTGGTCTTCGAAAACCGAAGCGCGACCTTGGTGTCCCACAAAGACGGAAGTGCAAACGTCCTGTTTTGTGTTGGTCTCATCTTTAGGAAACGGCTTTCGACCATTACGAGTTGTCGAAGACTCCGAAGTCTATCTTCTTCTGATTTTTCAAGATTTCACGTTAGTCCCTACAGAGTGGTACTACCAAGTTAAGACGGTCCCAACACCACCTCTCTTCAATATACGCTAGCTTCATTCTCATATCACGCAGAACACCATTCAAGCAACTGTACGAACTTTTCAAATCAAACTTGATGTCGTTCAGCTTTTAGTGGACATTTTTTTAGGAAAACCACATTAAATTCGGATCAAAAATGTTTTTACTTTCCTTCATAAAAAAATCTGACCTAGTTTTCCAAGAAGTTAGAGCGAACCTCTCGACGATGCGTGACAAACCATGAAGAAAAATGCTATTCTATTAGCGTTAGTAATTTTTCTATGCTTATGCTCGACACAACATTTTAGGTATGATCGACTTTTTTAAACCTAAACATGTGCCCCGTTTTATTCATTTTATGTTTTATTTATGCTGTGTTTTTTTCGTGTACTACCCAAACTAACTTTCTTTCGTTCTCTAAAACTTTAATTGTTCTTTTGTCTCATCTCTCGCGAAACCACCCCTCCACCTCTCACACACTAATATTGGAGATGGTGTCTCCCGGTGGGATAACATTTCAAGAGGATGAGGTCAAATGTGGAAACCACGCTCGACACCTGCTGCGTCGTTTTGGAGTCGCATCATTTCGCTTCTTCCATTACATCGAGCGAACGAAGACTGGGCGCACTTTGTATGTCGTTACCGCTCTATTGTGCTATCACATCTGAGCGACAGCTGTCCGAAATTCATGTATTTTGGATTCGATAAAAACCTAATGAGGAGATTATACTCCGCAAGCGTTTTCTCACTTGAGTGAATCGTGTCACTCCGATCATGTCCTCTTGATGCCACGCTGCACGACGCTGATCGCGTGTTCATCCTGCTTTCGTATGGTTCAGGTCTCTGAGGCGTATGTCAGGGCAGGAAGAACAGTGGAGTCGAACAGGTCGGCACGGAATCGGTCGTTCTTCATGTTCTTCACGACTTCTTCGACGCTCTTGAAAGCTTCTAAATCGCTCCTTCCTCCTACCCAGTTCCGGCCCTGTGACGTTGGCCCTGCGGCCTTTTCGACGGAAGGTATTCATTTTGTTGAGATGTTCGAGAAATGAAACGTCATATGTGTCAAAGTGATGTGTGCGTTCAGTGATGCACTGACTCCGTCTCGGTAGCCACCCGTACGCTCTCATGTGTACTAGTTACACTGACTGGGTTAATATGTCAACGGCTGTGGTTTGATGAGCGATGCCCACCCAAAAACGATTAGCCCTCCCTCAGCAGTTCATCGCAAATTACCTCGCCACCTCAACAACTGACGCTTTGCACACCCCACGAAGATTGATATCCTCCAGTTTTGTCGTTTGCTATTCTGATGGGTAAACTGAAGAAGATTAGTAGAACAAGCACTGAAGAATGTGAGGATGGGCAAGTCGACTGGTCTCGGCGGCTTGCCAGACGATTTGCGAAGGCTGTTGGGAGCAGTCTGGTCCTATGCTGAGGGCTTGGCGAGATTCTTAACTGATTGTAGCGGAGAAAAGTGCACCCGATGGGTGGCTCGAAGGTAAGACAGTTCTGTTTTGGAAGAGGTGAAGTGCTGCGAACTGATGAAATTGCCCTCCGATTCGCTTGCTTTCGCACATCACGAAGATCTTCGAGCGAGTCCCCAACGGACGAATCCGTGAAATCCTCAACTTTCTGCGTGAAATGGTGTTGTACGCGCTACTATAGCGATGCTTGAGGAAGAGAGAACCCGGATAGTACGCCTTACGACAGCTCGGTGCTCCCGAAGAGCAAATGGGTAAGGCACGGGTACCTTATAATTGGCTAACTAGTCGAGTGCAAGCTGCAATAGCAGCCTGTTAATTTCCCGTCTGCGTCGAGAGCTCAATGTTCTGCGCTTTTTCCGCTCGTCGTTATTGTCCTCATGCATACCTTCTTTTCTTTTCGAGAATGAAGATGCTGCTTTACACTGATGACGCAGTGCTCGCTTGCAAAGACAAAACTGAACTCGATCAAGAGGTGCGACCGTTTGGCGATGTTCGGACTCCAGCTGAATCTCAAGAAGGCGAGAACCTGGCGACCGACGTGAAGGAGTCCAGCTCTATTACGATCAGCGGCAGTGACTTTCATACGGTTCTTAAGTACCTGCGATCAGCAATAGCGCTCGATGGCAGTCTGGTTGAAGTGAACGCACGCATGGCTGCACTCCGCTTCAAGTGGCGCTCGTTGACTGGCGTGTTCTGCGACAGGAAGACACCTGGGCGCCGAAGGAAACATACGTGGGACCGCCCTACAGCCAGTAACTGACCAGATTTGATTTCGGTAGCTCTTGGTACAACGTGGGAAAGGGAAGGCGCTGGTTCATATTTATTGCAGAGGAGGTAACATGCTCTCAATCCCAGGTACAGGTTCAGGCCGGCTGAGCTGAGGCCTAAAGGGCGGCCGCAGCTGCGCCGGCCTGAACCTGTATTTGGGATTGCGGGCAGCTGGTGTCCACCCTGATCAGTCGCGGGATCGGGAAGCGCGGCATCAGGCTAAGAGAAATGGTGACCTCCAGCGAAGCAGGATAAACGCTAAAAGAGTGCTAAAACGACACATCAACTGCCCTCGATATTTGCCCCTTCGCACTGGAAAATCCTGGTTCACGTCTCCTTTCTAAAGTTTCTATAATTTGCAGTGATTGCTCTATTAGATCTCTAGAATCCTTTCAGACAGGTGAACTTCATTGTAATTTAAACACTTTCCTCATCATTTTTAATGTTTTCTTGCAAATCGATCAATTCATTCGGAGCTGCTTCTGCGAGAAACTGATAAAAATCATTTCAATATTTGGTTATTGAGTTGGGCACACAGTCTTTGACGGAAAGTACACTCATTGTTGACTCTTCTCGTAGACCTGTGCACACGAATGTGGACGCAAAAATGTTGCTGCCGTGGTATTTTTAGCAAAATTCTCAGAAAGAGTTTGTGGAAATTGATGGATTTCACTCATTTGTTAAGTGCGTGTAATCCGTTTGTATGTGTTCCCGTCGTGCCACAGAGCCTGCGGGTGAATTGGTCTGTCACGCCAGTTCCCTTTCACAGCTGTTTTTCACGAGAAGATTGCTTTGGCGGGTGGAACCATATGCCGCTGTTTTATGGACAATTGAACCATCAATGATCCATTGCCTTTGAACATTGAACGTTTGTTGAGCCAAAGGAAGTACAAAATAAGTTAAGCGCAAAAAAACGCTGTAAAAGTTGGTTCTTCAAAGATCAGCAAAAGTGAAGAACAATTATTGTGCAAAAAGAGATACGAAATTATTTGATCACAAAACATTACAGGAAAAGCGTTCTTTTTGAAGTTTCGCAAGAAAGGATTTTTTCAATGAGTAGCGCGAAAAGTGTTTTTTTTTTTCAAAGAGACTAGCAGTTGACTCGCTGAAAAAAGGTACTTTCGCTGAATCGTTTTAAAATTAACTTGTAGTTAATTTCCCAAATGTCCTTTATGTTTGAGAAAGTTTTTGACCTGTTGTAGAACGTCATCGAGAAAGAATTGAGAAACTGTGCAGGAGACTTCATCACAAGCTCTAAGAACACGGGCCGAAAACGATTCGTGAAACTTTTTGAGTGCCGCTTTGCTTTGACAGAGACCACGATTTTTTTTAACAAACATAAATTTTCATTCCGCCGAAGCAACCACACTATTAATTTGAATAAAAGTTAAGCACAGTCTCGTTTAAATAAATGTTACTTGTAAGAGATTTATTAGGTTGTCCCATAAGTCCCTGCTGTTTTTCTTCAACGATTTATAGCGGAGCCGGTGAACTCTTGCATAGCGCTATACAACGTTCGAAAGAGAATGATTTGCTCTATCAGAACATATATTGCTTTTCTTTTTTCATCCTGAATTTTGTCAATTTTTAGGTCGTTAAAGTGAAAAGTGAAAAAGTGAAAAGTGGCCAACTGCGCAGTGCTTCTCTCCGCTTAGGTTTGAATTTTTTTGCGCA
This sequence comes from Heligmosomoides polygyrus bakeri, assembly GCA_947359475.1. Taxonomy (NCBI): domain Eukaryota; kingdom Metazoa; phylum Nematoda; class Chromadorea; order Rhabditida; family Heligmosomidae; genus Heligmosomoides; species Heligmosomoides polygyrus. The sequence goes on from OX375867.1 coordinate 78,192,423, forward strand.
GTTTCTCATAGCTTTTGGAAGATAATGTTCTGTGCTACAAGAATGCTTGTTGCTTTTATTTGCTCACTTGTCCTTTATTGATTTTTATGTCATCAAATTGGATCGTCCGACTTTTCCGCCCGAATTTTTACCGACAGCTCGGTTCTGTGGTTCGACTTTTTTGCTGACTGTTATATGTCGTTCGAAAGAGGACGTCTTGCTCAATGAGAATTTGTGTCGCGTTTATTGGCTCATGCTGATTTCTGTCGAATACGACCGCTTTTGTGATTTGTGCATGAGACTGTACTGCTAACCACTAGGCTGACTCGGCTCACAATGTGGCAAAAGCTATCAACCCAAAAGCTTGAAAATGTCGGAGCTTCAACGATGTGATGGATGATAAGTGGTAAGTTATATAATGCACCCCTCTTGAAGTCTTTTAAAGCTGAAGCCACACGACTCTAAGAAATCCCAGTACATCTGTCCAGCGACCTAAGTCTACTGTGTACTGCAAAGAAAGAGAACCAATCACTTGCAGGATTTAAGCTGATTTCAGCCGAACGTTGTAAGATTGCGTCGAACACAAAAGCGTCTTATTCAAGAAGCTCTTCTCTTCAGCTCACATCTACCAACTCTCACGTAGGGTCACCAGTCAACTACAAAACGATTAGAACTAGAAACATTTGTTTTTGCTGTTTGACTGCACTTCGTTACTTTAGTTCTGGTCTTCCTTACTGCTTTTTCACTTCTCTTCGTGCTTTTATTCAGCTAGAATCCTGGCCTACTTTGTGGCACACTTCCTTTTCTTCTTCTTCTTCTTCTTCAGCGTCTGTCCCGCTTCGTAGCGGAGTCCGGTGTCATCTATTCTGGTGTCATGACGCCACCTCTCCCGATCCAGCGCTAGATCAGGGTGGACACTAGCAACCTTCAAGTCCATATGTAACGTGTCAGATCAACGCCGTTTCGGACGCCCTCTAGGCCGCTTTCTTACCAACTCGATCTTAAGGCCTATCTTGCGGACGCTATGTTCCTTTCCGTGCAGGAACATAGCGTGGCCGTACCATCGTAGGCGAGCTTCGCGCATCTTGTCCGCTATCGGCGCGACACCAAACTTCTGCCGAATGACGTCGTTTCGGATGCGGTCCAGGCGCGTGACTCCAGCCGTCCAGCGGAGCATCTTCGTCTCCATGACGCTGAGGCGCGTTTCAACCTCCTTGGTCGCAGGCCAACACACAGCACGGTACCTTGCTACCGGCCGGAAGACGGTTCTATATATTTTTGACTTCAAGCGTTCTGGTATCTTCCTATCGCAGAGCACGCCAGTCAAGGAGCGCCACTTGAACCAAGCTGCACTCACGCGTGAGTTCACTTCAATCATCAGATTGCCATCAGATGCTACTGCTGATCCCAAGTACTTAAAAGCCGAAGTGCGTGGGAGCTCGATGCCATTAACCTTGATGGAACTGGATTCATTAACGTCGGTCTTTTTCACGTTCAATCTGAGTCCAAAACACTCCAAGCGATCACACCAAGCTTGCATCTCTCGCACGAGTTCACTTTTGTCTTCGCTAGCGCGCATTACGTCATCAGCATATAGCAGTGTTCAGGGGACTGCCTTCTGAATATATCGTGTAATGGCGTCCATCACGACAATAAAAAGTAGTGGGGAAAGCGCAGAACCCTGGTGCACCCCGACAGAGATGGGAAACTCCATCGAAGTTCCGGCTGCAGCTTGAATTCTACTCTTCGGGGAAGAGTAGAGGATTCGCACCCACTCTATGAGCTCTTCAGGAACTCCATGTCGTCGCAGGGCGTACCATATCACTTCACGCGGTACGCGGTCAAAGGCCTTCTCCAAGTCGAGGAAGACGATATGCACTGGCTTCTGTTTCTCGCGATGCTTCTCTATCAGGAGGCGGGCGGCGTGAATGGCATCAACAGTGCCACAGCCAGCCACGAAGCCGCACTGATTGCTGGAAAACTGAACGATGTCACGAATTCGTCCGTCGAAAATTCGCTCAAAGATCTTTATGCTGTGCGAAAGCAAGCGAATCCGACGATAATTGGAGCAGTCTGCAGGACTGCCCTTCTTCTTCCAAATCGGAATCATCGTACTTTGGCTCCAACAGTCAGGTACTTTCTTCTCTGCTACAACCTGATTAAACAACTTCGCCAACCACTCAGCCGGATACCAAAACTTTGACTTCCACAAGTCAGCCGCCACGTCGTCGGGCCCAGTCGCTTTGCATGGCTTCATCTTCTTCAGAGCCGCTTCTGTCTCCTCCATGGTGATCTTTTGGACGGGGCCGTGGGTTGGAGCCGGTGAAGGGATGGCTGGATGAGGAAATTCCACCGTAGAGATTTCCTCGAAATAATCGCGCCATCGTTTCAATGCTTTCCTGGTCCATAAGAAGACGGCCATTCTCATCATTGATGCCGAAAAACTTTTCAATATACTCGGTCTGCCGACGGCGATCCTTAGCAAGCCGGTACAGATGCCGCTCGCCATCGCATGACTCGAGTTTCTCGTTGACATCTCCATAATGAGTGGCCTTTGCAACAGCTGCGGCCTTCTTCGCTTCTTGGTACTTCCGCCAGTTATCGGCGGTCTTTGCGCCGAGAAACACGTGATAGAGCGATTTCTTCTCTCGAACCTTCGCCTTCAGGTCGTTTGTCCACAACCATGCCTGCTTGTCGACCTTTCGTCGTCCAGGCTTCGTTAAAAAAAAAGCCCGCGAGAAATCACAGCTGCTTCCTTTTCTCTCATTCGCCACCTTATTCTCGGTGCACCGCATCGCTCGACCTGCTTCTGCCTTGGAGGGGCGATCTTTAGGGTACAGATCAGCGGTCGATACTGTAGGGCGATCGTCTCATACGGCACGGTCTTCGCATCTGTAACAAGACCCCGGTCGCGATCTTTCACAAGGACAAAGTCTAACTGAGTTTTGATGCCCTCCCACTATAGTATGAGATGAGGTGGGTGTCGCGTTTTCGGAAGACGGTGTTCACAATGGTGAGGCTATGCGATTCCTCATAATCAAGAATGCGCTCACCATCGGCGTTACGTGACTCGCACCCGAAACCACCGTGACAGCTGTAACCGTCCTTCGTAGCACCCACGTGCCTATTAAGGTCACCAGCGACTATGATGACATCTTTCGACGGTACCTCTGCTGTCTTCTCATCAAGCAGGGACCAGAACTCGTCCTTGGTTTGCTCTGAGCAGCCGGTCTGCAGAGCATACGCAGAGAAGAAGTGATAGAGTCGCTCCTTAGTGGCGACAATGATCTTCATCAACCGATCGTCAAAGCGTTCGACGCTTACAATCGAGTCACGAAATCGTTCGGAGACGATTACACCGACACCGCTGGTGGTCCTGGGACTTCCACATAGAACGGCCTTGAAGACATGTTCTTTCTTCCTATGTCCTATGTCCCTTGACCTGCGGCAGGACCACCTCGTCTCCTGCACCACACAGAAATCAACTCTTCTACGCTCCAGTGATTCAACCAACTCACACGAGCGGCCCGTCAGCGTACCCATATTCAGCATACCCAGCGGGTCCTGCTTACGTTACGGGGCTTTCGGAATAGCTCAGTTGCCCCCCGATGCCGCCCTCGCATCAAGGACCCTCGCATACTTCTCACACTCGCCGGGCTCTGCGAGTGCGCGTCGGCTCCCGCGGACGCCGTAGCACTATCTCGAAAAACGTGACTATTCATACACCATGTGATGTGACATAGGTCTTCGTAGGCCGGCCTGTCACAAGGGCCTGTCGCTTGTAATCGAGTGTCCGTGTTCGGCTCGGCTTGCCAAAGCGGGCAATTTCCAATGGCACCACGTGGAGGAATGGACATCGCCACCACTTTGTGGCACACTCTCTATATTAAATACGTAAATACTATGCAGGCCTCTACAAAGCTAAATACCGTCTTAACTAGATTCCATGTCCACGAGTGAGTTACTGAACGGATGCTGTAGGCCATCTCCGCGAATACATCGTCCCATGAAGCCAATCATTTCGTGAGTGTGTAAATAAAACCTGAGCATTGAAGATATGCAGATTCTCTATCTGTTCTGGTGAGTTTTTGAGCCGACAAACCGGTTCTTGTACTGAAATATTTTAATATCAGTGTTACGGCTCAGGGGCAACAATCTCATATGATAGATTAATTCATGCCATCTCTCAGTCCTCGCCAGTAACTCGAAAGTAACTCGCCAGTAACGTCTTCTGCCTCCGGGCACTTCTTCGTTACCTTCTTTTAGCCTACATTACACAACAAGAACTTTCTGGCCTTCCTATATCGTTGGCATCTACAGGTCGTCAGCTCAGTCGTTGATATTATGAAAAGTGGCGATGGGGCGAGTGTAGATAAGGCTCAACACCAAATTTTCTTTAGAAGTAGATAGGGATTCCCTATGCATTTAAGATTACTTGCTTTGTTCGCGAATGCAATTTAGAAGTTCCTTAACTTTCAAGGCTTATTTGGAACGTGAAGGAAAACTTCGTATTTCCGCATTTCGATCTTCCAGGAAAGACAGTTTAGAGCAGGGATTCCTCCTGCATGAAGGGCATAGAGGTTCTTATGAGCGGCAGAGTGCGCACCCGGGGGGAACATTCGAGAAGTGGCAGGGGGTTGATATTTCCGTCTTTGCAACTCAAACTGCTTAGTAAAGTAAAGGTAAAGTAAAGTAAAGGCCGAAGTCCAACTTCAACGAGTCTCCGCGCTCTGCTTTATCCACGGCTTCCACTGAACTTAGCTGTGAAAGAGAACCCTTTTCAGCACAAATGCTGTCGCAAGTGCAGTCAAGCGGACTTGATGCGGCTGCGAAGGGAGGACTGGTGGCTCGTATCGTTCCTGCGCACCTACAACTATGACATCGACATAACCTACGCGGTACTCGCCGAGTGCATACAGTGGCGAACCAACTTCCAAGTTGAGAGTGAGTTTGGCTTGCCTCTCTACTTGCTGACTTGCAAGATTTGACGGCTATACAGGTATCAGTATTCTGGGAATGAAGCCGCTCCTCGACCGACACCTTGCGTATCTGCACGGGCGTGATCTTACTGAATGCTCTTTACGTGAGTTGCTATCGCTGTTCCCGTAATAAAGGTGTTCCTGTGTCTTCATTTGGATGTAATAAAGGAGTAGGACCTATCTCAGTGTTAGTCGTATGGTGACGAACCCTTTCTTCTACCTACTGTGGAATGCAATTCGCGGTCACTGCATAGGGCCAATATTCTTTCTGAACTGCCTCGATATTTATTTATTTATTTATTTATTTATCCGTATGAACGGATGCAGTTCTGGAACGTCGATAATGTCGTC